>OZ026619.1:9941777-10284277 GCA_964020975.1 Hermodice carunculata
GCAGAGATAGATATGTTAATTGTAAACCTATGTACATGTTAATTATTGCTTTTTCACTTTTTCTCCTCCCACCAATCTAGCGTCCTGACCATAGTCAGGAGGAGGATCGTACTCCCGTACTGGTGTGATGGAGATGTGATACAATGATTGTGGACACGACGTTTTTTTTCCTATACGCTTTTTCATATTTGAATTGTCTTATTCTGTAAAGAAACGTGTACTCCGAGTACGAAATAAAGATATTATATATATTAAAAGCCGCGTCAAAATACCGTAACAGCGTCCGCTATCTGAAATGCAACTGGAAACTCGGAAAGATGATTTGCTGCATAGCAAATCAGTGTGTGTGTCTTCAAAGCACATTGGTATGGTAATATACAACTATTGCATAACACAGGAGTAGAAGTTGAAATGGCATCTCTATCTATTATATCTTTGAAGTTATTCAAGATTTAAAATTTCTAATGGTGCTATTTAGCATAACTTAAATTGCTACAACTTTTATTTTCAATTCATTAGGTGCGCAATGGTCAACAACCCCCAGTAGAAGATGGAATGACTTCTCTATCTATTATAGTGTTGAAGATATTCAAGATTGAAAATTTCGAATACTGCTAATTAGCATAATTTAAATTGCTACAACTTTTGTTTTAGATTCATTACATGCGCAATGGTCAATAGCCCCCTAGTGGAACTTAAAATGACGTCTTTATCTATAATAATTTTGAAGATATTCAAGTTTTAAGATTCCAAATGCTGCTAATTAGCATAATTTAAATTGCAACAACGTTTGTTCTAAATTCATTAGATGCGCAATGGCCAATAACCCCCTGGTAGAAGTTGGAATAACATCTCTATCTTTTATACTTTTTAAGATATTCAAGATTTAAAATTTCAAATGCCCCTAATTTGCATAATTTTAAACATCTTCATTCCTTTGCATAAAATAATAGGTTTCGTTGTTACTTAGTTTGGCGATAGGGGATCTTCAAAGGCTGGACGCCCTTCAGGCTTGACTTTCCTGGTTTTTTTTTTTTTTTTTTTTTTTCAAGCTCGGCTTAGCGCCAATGCCTGAAAATGTGATAAAATTGGAAGAAGGGGGGTAGGTGGCTTCTCTTGAAATAAATAGTTGTTTAACAATGTATTTGATTTTACTTTTATCGGTAGAAATCCCGCAATACTTCACTGCGTCAACACTCCCAAAGTAATACAACACACACACAAAATGGATATTGGCAAATGAAACTTGCCTAATATTGGGTCAACATTTTTATCATAGTCAACAGGAAACACACGACTCCTTCAGTGGCCTCTCTCACTGTTACAGAGTATACGTCCTAGCATTTACAAATGATGACTGTCCAAATCAGTTGACAATCGGGCCCACCACATAACGAAACTAAGGGACTGGGGAAGTCCTGTCTTCAGCTGATCTGGCAAGACATCAGCTACTAGTTTAGATCTGCTTCTGTCCTTATTGTACAGTTATGATGCTAATGTGTACATATACCCTTACAGACTTGTCCTAATGTTTAAATAACCCCCTGGTAGAAGTTGGAATAACATCTCTATCTTTTATACTTTTTAAGATATTCAAGATTTAAAATTTCAAATGCCCCTAATTTGCATAATTTTAAACATCTTCATTCCTTTGCATAAAATAATAGGTTTCGTTGTTACTTAGTTTGGCGATAGGGGATCTTCAAAGGCTGGACGCCCTTCAGGCTTGACTTTCCTGGTTTTTTTTTTTTTTTTTTTTTTTTCAAGCTCGGCTTAGCGCCAATGCCTGAAAATGTGATAAAATTGGAAGAAGGGGGGTAGGTGGCTTCTCTTGAAATAAATAGTTGTTTAACAATGTATTTGATTTTACTTTTATCGGTAGAAATCCCGCAATACTTCACTGCGTCAACACTCCCAAAGTAATACAACACACACACAAAATGGATATTGGCAAATGAAACTTGCCTAATATTGGGTCAACATTTTTATCATAGTCAACAGGAAACACACGACTCCTTCAGTGGCCTCTCTCACTGTTACAGAGTATACGTCCTAGCATTTACAAATGATGACTGTCCAAATCAGTTGACAATCGGGCCCACCACATAACGAAACTAAGGGACTGGGGAAGTCCTGTCTTCAGCTGATCTGGCAAGACATCAGCTACTAGTTTAGATCTGCTTCTGTCCTTATTGTACAGTTATGATGCTAATGTGTACATATACCCTTACAGACTTGTCCTAATGTTTATAATTTGTTAAACATCAGAAAATGGCAACACCGCCATGTAGTGAAAAAACAAACATACCAACACAAAACAAACAAATAAAAAAATGGTACTCAAGTCCAGGTAAAATCACACTCAGTTTCAGGAGAATCTAACACACAGTTTAGGAAAATAAGTCAAAAACAAACAAAACAAAACAAAAAAATTTAAAAATAGAAACAGAAATGCAGCGCCACCTGTTGAACAAATCAATGGTCCCGGAGTCTTCAGATGTGACCATGCGCAATTAAAAATCAATTGGCCATGCGGTTTTGAAGAAGTTATTACCAAATAACAAACAAATAAACAAACAAAAAATCATAAAACGTATTAGAACCACTTCAATAAAATAAGTTTTTGTCAAAAATTGAAACCAAAAAAATATTTTAAAAAATCCGAAAATCCCTGGAGCATGATAATTGGATGCAACTTGGAGACCCAACCACGGTACATTGCTGGAAAGTTTGATGTCGATCTGGTTCACGGTTTTGGAGAAGAGCAGGAAGCGGTGACTAGCCATTGTAATCCTCATTGACCTGCATTGTAATCTATAGGAATGTCTGCATGAACAGAGAAGTACTCAAAATTGTAAACATCTTTAAAAATCAGAGATACAGAATGTCATCACCTGGTGAACACCTTACTTAACTCTTCCGCAAGCTATGTTTCCACCAAGTTTTCATTACAGTCCCTATTTACACAGAATGGATGCATAAACCAGCAACGACCCGAATCGATTTTTTGAGTCAGGCATCAAGAGCAAATTAAGAACCAGGAGTCCCTAGCAGTTCTGTGTGATATCAAAGGAATTGGGTCAGCGCTTTTGGAGAAGATGTTTTAAGATTTGCCCCAAAAGACAACAAAGTCATAAAAAAACAAAACAAAAATCAACAGAACGTGATAATTTGAACAAACGTGGTAGAGAGCTACCCAAGCTACATTGCCGCCAAGTTTGAAGTGAATCTGACTGATGGTTTCAGAATAGTCGAAAATGTGAATTAGTATTGGAATACCCATTGATTTACACAGTGATCAATAGGAAAGGTATATTTACCGATAAGTACTTGAAATTTAAAAAATCGTCAAAAATCAGGAATTAGTAGCAGTGCATCTAAGTGAACAACTTTGTTTGACCCTTTCGCAAGAAACATATCCACCAAGTTTCAGCTTCATCTGAGTGACGGTTCTGTAGAAGTCACAAATAGCAGAAACACAAAAAACCATAAACAATAGAAAATACAACGCCTCCTGGTGAACAAATTAAGAACTAAGAGTCCCTAGGAGTGTTCCTGTGTGTTATCAAAGTAATTGGGTGAGCGGTTTCGGAGAAAAACATTTTTTTGTAAGATTTGTCTCCACACCACCCACCCACCCACCCCCCCAAAAAAATCATGAAAAATCCAAAATACTGAGGAGCATGACCATTTGAACAAGATTTAATAGAGCTCCACCCAAGCTAAATTGCCACCACGTTTGAAGGGAACGTGGCTGACGGTTTTAGAGAAGTCACAAATATGAATTGTGGATGAACGGACGGACGGCAGACCACAGAGCCTGCTTAAAACTCAGTTGACTTGTCACTCAGCTGAGCTAACAAAAACACACATACACAGGGTACATTCCTGCCAACTTTAAAGTGGATCTAGCTGACGGGTTTGGGGTAGAAGTGGATAATGTGACTTGTGAACTAATGGACAACTGCCTGCTCTATATCAGCAGATTAACAAGTCAGCTGAGCTAAAATGGTCCACTTTTATTTTGCTCTTAAGCGAAACAATTATCCGGAAGACTCAGTGGGATCAGAACATGAGATTTTTCCAGTAACGCTCTTCACAATTTGGCAACTAAATTGACAGGTAACTGCGATACAAATGTGTATAGTTATGTCATATATAAACTATGGAAAAACGGCTACTTGCAGGTAACACTGCTACCAGCATTATATATTTGTGTGTTTGTTGCTTTTTAAATCTACTTAACAGTACATATACTAGTATATATCTCCTGGTGCTGCACTTTTTCTTAGCTTGTCTTCTAATACTTATGCGCTTTCACATACACATAGCAATTTACTTCCACAATTTGCAGAATGACACACAACCGCAACTATGCCGATGTACATCTTTATTCCTGAATTCAGGTCTCTGGAGCAAACAAGGACATACTGCCACTCCCCACTCAACAAAAATCACTTAAACAATACTTGATAATTTCCGGGCGTCTTTTTTGTCATGGCGACTCGAATTTTGATCCAAAATTTTTCAGTAAAAGTAAAACGTAAGCCAACAAACCAACTTCAACTCATTGAATAAACCAACTTCAACTCATCCAAGTTGAATGGTCATGCCTTGAATCAGATTTGAAGTTTTCAATGACAGGAGGAACATCCATCAGTTGTATTTATACGGATCTTTTGTTGCCATGCCAACAGGGTTGTTCCATCCACTTCAGATGTCTCACGCATATAGATCTCAGCCGACATTGCGGGATGCAAGGCTTTCAGCTGCAGTCGACCCCGACACCACCTGGCGGTAACTATGCAAAATATTCTTGCTACCTTCAATCTCGCAGAGCTTTGTTATGTGGTAAATGGTATATCGTTAGTTATAGCTGTATGTATCTACCACCAGAGTGCAGCACCTATGGTCAACATGTAAGAGCCACTGCGTCGTGCGTTATCTCATTACGTTTCTGGGAGAAACACGAAGGAAAAATAAATTGACCGTTGGATATGTGATCACAATTAAAAGAGAAAGCGCTGTAATCGATATTCTTGTACTTTGCTTCTTTCAGTTCACAATCTGATAATGCCACATTCTTCTTCAACGAGCTATATCTCACATTAGCACTACAAAAAAAAGTGAACCATTCCAAGTGAGGAAGCAAATCGGGGGTAATATCAAGCAAGAGACGTTATTTCATCCGGACGTCATTTATTTATTTTATTTATTTATTTATTTATTTATTTATTTATTTATTTATTTATTTATTTATTTATTTATATATTTGTATGTTTGTTTGTTTGTTTGTTTCTTTGTTTCTTTCTTTAATTAATCAATTAATTAATTTATTTATTTATTGATTTATTTATCTATTTATTTCACTTTGCTACATAAATATTTATTTATTCACTCTTTTATCTATTTCTTTATTTGTTTATGTATGCGTGCGAACAGAGATGTTTGTTTTTCCAAGAATTCTTTCTTTCTTTTTTTCTTTCTTTCTTTCTTTCTTTCTTTCTTTCTTTCTTTCTTTCTTTCTTTCTTTTCTTTAACTACCAAATTTTGTACGCCAACTTTTTTTAACACTTTTACAGTCAGAAACTTCAAACCTGTCATGGTTATAGGTCTGTACATCAATTTGTGCCTTTTAAAAAAGAGGAGAAAATATGTTGAAGATTATGCACATTAGCAGCATTTGAAATTTTAAATCTTGAATAGCTACAAAACTATTATAGGTGCAGGTAATCAATCCAACTTCAATTTGTAGGTTTGTAGGATTGCGCATATTTGTAATTTTAAATGTGACATCTAAAGGTCAAAGATCAAGGTCATTTAGACCTTTGAAATTTTCATCCGGCCATGACTCTGACAATATTAATCCAATTTTGACCATATTAGAACCAAATTGTAGGTATTGCAACTCTGCATGTTTATGTAATTTATATATAACCTCTAAATGTCACACGGTAAGGTCATTTAGATCTTTGCAATTTCATTCACTCATACCTCTGTCAATTTTCATTCAATTTTGACGGTGTTTGAAAAAAATTGAAAGTATTGCAGCAATGCATATTTTTGCATTAAAATACAGCATCTAAAAATCCAAGGTCAAGGTCATTTGGACCTTTGAACGTTTAATCTAGCAACAATTTGGTCAATTTTTATCTGATTTGGTTCACGTTGGGCTTAAATTGTAGATATTATAACACTGTATATTTTTGTAAGTAACATATCACCGCTAAAGATCAAAGGTCAGTGTCATTCGCAGTTTTGAAAGTTTCATCTAGCCACAATTTGGTCAATTTTCATCCAATTTTAATCATGTTGGACTCTACTTACAGGTATTGCAACACTTCATTTTTTTTACAATTTACATGTGACCTCTAAAAGTTCAAGGTCAAAGTTATTTGGCCCTTCGAAATTTTCATCTAGCCATAACTTGGTCAATTTCAATCTGATTTGGTTCATGTTGGGCTTATGTTTCGTCCATTCTTCTTAAAATGAGGTACCATGCTAACGTTTTTGGCGTTGTGTTTTGTATCCATGTTTAAAGTAGTCATGACCTGATCCCTGAAACGCACAGGCAGCACGTGGGGTAAGTTCATTTAAAATGTGATACAGAAAAAAACAAATTAAATTCTACCTTGTTACTTTCTTGATTTACTTTTTTTTCTCATAGTAAAGCAATTTAAGTTTTTTACCAATATGATAATGTATATCGGTCTTAGTGAGCAGAGAAATACTCCTAACGAATAAGGCCCTTACACAAACATTGACTTCTGCTAATATGTGCTAAAAATTAGTAGACAATGATAAATTATAACTAAATGTAGTCAAATTAAGGCACATTGTCAAGGTACAATTAAGGCAAATTCGAGCGACAGTTACTCAAAATAAAACAACAGTATTGAACATCAAACTTGCCTTGCGGCAACCGATATAGTGCAAGGGTCAGTCCGGTGACGGGCAGAAGAAATCAATCATATTAAATCGAAGATACCAGAGTTGAAAATGTAAGTCATTTTGCCATGATGTGTTGTTTCTAGTAAAATAACCAGTCAAGCACATTCATTTGAGATCTAAAACGTAAGTAGTCACTTCACGATTTAGTATAAACCTTATGAGTATGATTTTCATTTACTTAAATATTAACAAGTTTTGCATCGTCAGAGAAAGCAATGTATAGCGATACACTCTGAATGATCATCGTCAGATAAAGCAATGTATAGCGATACACTCTGAATGATCATCGTCAGAGAAAGCAATGTATAGCAATACACTCTGAATGATCATTTTCAAGCAATATTTAAATGTCTTTCGTCATCCTTAATTGTCAACCAGAAGTGTCAAACCGTAAAGATGAAATCATTAGAGTACAGTGACAGAGGTAGTGTTTGGTCATCCTTAATTGTCAGACTGAAGTGCAAAACGTGAAGATAAAATGACTGGAGTAAAGTGACTGATGTAATGTTCCGTCATCCTTAATTGTCAAGCAGAAGTGTCAAAACGTAAAGATAAAATGTTTGGAGCGAAGTGATAGAGGTAATGATTTGTGAATTTTGGGTGCACGATTGGCTGATACACAACACGCTCGCCTATCACCTTTGCGTCCCGAGTTCAATCCTCGGCTCGGGGAGAAAGTGGAAAAAGGTTATATTAGCCTGTTTCTTACTCCATGTAAAACATATGGGTATATTCTTTGTTTTTCAACGTCAGCCGGCTTATAAATCAGCTGATCTTTTAATGTCACAGTGGCATTTCCAGGTGGACGATGCACAATACCCAATATTCATACTTTAACCTCAGCTGAATTGTCAGTCGGCTGAGGTTAAAGTACTGTGTTGTGCTTCTTCCGTGGATCCGTTCATTCGTCCATCCACAATTTATGTTTTTGACCTCGCAAATGACACTATTTACGATATGAAATTTTGACAGACAGCATCAAAGAAAAGAATGATGGAAGGAAGGGAAGAAAGAGAAAAGCAGGTCATACTTAATAAAATGCACCGTTGCGCGCGGCTCAATCCCCTCCGCTACCTTAACGTTTCCATCTGGGATATTATCAGTGGAATGCAGTTTATTTCATACACGCTTTTGAAAACAACATTGTGGGCACATCTTAGAATAATGTCGGTAACACTATTAAGAGCAATTTTCTGGGCCAAGTCAAAGCAGCAAGCCCATCCCGTACATGTGCACTTCATTCTGATACGAGGCTGTGTGTTTGCATAGCAATTCATTACAAAAATGAAGATTTTGTAAAAACGAGTCCCACGGGCCTCATGCTTTTCTGGTGACCATCACCAATAACTTATTTCCTAAAATGCATTACCTCCATAACCCTCCGAAATTTCCAATGGCATCCATATGATACAGCATCAAACATCTACAGGAACACACACTCATGGTACATTTGGTACTGTTCCACTTATTGTTTATCAACATATTGAATTTAGTGCCCTTTTCTTAAGTGTTTAATGACCTTGAATAATAGACCAATGTCACAACCTTTTACACAGTTTAGCCATTGATCTAATGCATGTTTGGTGTTAGTTTTAAAATTCCATCTCAATAATGTCGTGGGCATCACAATATCCTTTCCTGGTATGCATTCCGTCCATGACCTTCAGAGAGCTGCCGAAGGTCACCCATATTATGCAACATCAGATTTCTTTATATGATACACATTTGTGGTGCATCTAGTATTGCAAGCCTCGTTATTTCTCAATATGTCAAATTTAGTGTTTTGTTACGTAATTAATGACCTTTGAAGAATATGTCAAGTTTTCCCAAAATATTACACAATTTGACCATTGTCCTGATTTACATCTGGTATACATTTTGAAGCCCATCTCAATTCATAACTTCGATAATGAATTTAAACATATAATGCTAGCTCCACTTTACACCAGAGTGGCGCCACCGAGACTTCACACGTCATAGCATTCTTTTAATGGTATGCTGATACATGTGCGCAAGTTTAGAGGTAATGCCCATAACAAGAAAATTATTTCCTGAAATTTATTCCTTCCATGACCTTCAGAAAGTAAGTCAAGGTCACCAAATATTTCATAAAATTTAAGCATTGGACTAACGCCGATTTGGTGTAAATTTAAAAGTTTCATCTTGACATATAACAAAAAATGATAAATTCAATGTACTTTTAATACCCATGATGCTAATTCCACTAAATGCTACCAGTGGCGCCACCATGACCCCAGACGTCATTTTGTTTTGTATCACAGTCCTGTGATGGTATATTGATACACGTTTATAAGTTCAAATGTAATTACCATAACAAGAAAAGAATTTCCTGAAATGTAATCCCTCCCTGACTTCGAGAATTCTAAGTTTGAGAAGGTATTCTTAGGTGGAAGAAGCATTATTTTGCCTTTGACATGTATCTTATGCCCGTGTCTTTTATTAGGACTGTGGAATTTGATCATACTATATGCTATAAACAAATTATAATACGGCTGAGCAATAGAGCATTTATCACCTGTATCATCCGCTCATTTCCCTTTGTTCTATCCTCTTAGGACATCAAACCACCACCCGTGAATGAAAGAATAGTAAATTCAAAGCAATGATATTATCTATATGTAGCCTTTACTAAGTAAGAACCGTCAGCAATTAGTGCCATGTTGTGGTTCTCTTGCTTTTGGTCTATTCTATAGGCATTAGACAATGATAAGCTCTGACAAGTAAGAACATCTGGTGGTAACATTTCCTTCATGATTATCCCATTGTGGCCTCTTGTATTGTTCTACCTATTGCAGTAATGTTGTTTTGGCAGTTAATCGTAGCAAACTGGGGCAAAGTCAATGACTTTTACCAAAACACATCTGGAAATAATACATTTATTCATATGATGCGAATGTTTACACCACTGTTGATGTGGCTACAGCTTGTAGGTCATCACTATGACTTTAACACCGCGACTGCCATATCACATACTATGACCAGTAGGTACCACGAAAGGACACTCGTTCCTCGATTTAAAAAACCCGCAAAATTTGCAGGAAGAAAACGATCAAACAGTATCTACTCACACACTTGCAAAACCATGCTTTCTAAAGTCAGGTCTGCCGGGAATGCATGCATCTGTCCATGTTCCTGTGAGAGCTGCAGCCTAATATCAGTTAAACAAAACCGTTTGGTCTCTTGCTTGCTGTAACATCGGATATTGATCCAATAAATGTCTTTAGGAAGCTTGGAAATGTAAATTGGTCAGTGAATCCTTGTCTTAGATGGCAGGAATTTACATATAGTTGTTGCATTCTATTCTGCATTATTGGATGACTAGGAAACCAAACATATGGATGATGAACTATTTTTACATGCAATAAAAAGCAAGAAAATATCTTAAAGGGCATTATGGGAGCCAAATATCATATGGAACTGTTTTGCCTAAGACCGCCGCACGTGTTGCTAAGTGACTGCTTCTAGGCAAGTGGACCTCAGCACTAGAACAACCAAGTACCCATCGCTGCCTGTATACATATGCGGCTTGTTCCTGTAGCACTGTGGGCTTCCTCGTCTGTATTACACGTCACCTTTGCTCGCAGTCATGTCACGGTGTCGCTGATAGTAGTTGCTGTGGTTTCTAGAAGGGCACCACAGTTGAGGCTGGAGTGATTAGCAAACTGAAGCCAAAGCTCTGTTGGTCATCCCCTACTGGTGTTAATTATATCACATACTCGAGTGTCCAGCTTACGAAATCTGCAGTATCGATCGCATCTCTGGTCCTACTTCCCAGTAATTGCATTTTGAACAAGATGGGCCACATGATCGCTTCCTAATAACCGACTAATTCTTAATTGGCTTAAAGTGGATCCTTTGCTTGTAAAAGCAATCGAGCTACTGGTTGGCAGAGCAAGCAAGGCTATTGATATTGGTCAATTTTCTTCTGACAGACGGTTACTCCAAAGTTAACCTCAGAGCTGTGGCGGCTCATCTCTGCCGTGTGTCACTAGTGTATACCGGGTGTAAGAACATTTTATTTAATTATTTATTCATTTTTATTTATTTGTTTGTTTATTTATTTATTCACTCATTGTTTGTTTATTCACTCATTCATTCTTTTCCGTTTTTATTGTTTGCCAATATTTGGAAGATCATAGCCCTGAGATGCCAGTGATCTTTGCACACTATCGGCCAATGCATATACCTCTTTACCCTTTTATCTGATATATTCAATTTGTGATATTGACCTAATTTTGTGGGCATCATGGCCTGCTTACGGAAAACACGTTTTGGCTTGTATCTCAGAAGGTTTTCCGTGGATTCGCAGAGTGTTAAATTGGTTGCATAGTTCCACTCAAAGTCTAACTATGCAAATTTGAGTATGACTTGTCAAGCTTAGAGGTCAAGGTCATTTGGCTCCTTGGAGATTTGGATTATTTAATTTACCCATAACTTGGTCAGTTTTGATCTGATCGTAACCATGTTGGAATCAAAATATAGGCGTTCTAGCAATTCACATTTATGTACTTTGTATTTGATCTCTAAGGGTCAAGGTATCGGGTCATCTGAAGATTGACATATAGTTTTCACTCGTAAGCTTTCATCAGATTTGAATCATGTGTGGCTGAAAATGAAGGAGTTGGAATAATGCACATTCTTCAAATTGCACCCGAACACTTCCGACAAGCACTTGGCCGAGTGACCTAATTTGGGGGCCACTATGACATAGATTTACTGGAATTCAGGACATAATGCCACTTCTGGATTTTCTTAACGTATTCGATTTTTCTTTGTCCGATCCCATCAAATAAACCGACCATCTGAAAATTCCCATTCACCCACAAATGCTAGAAAGTGGGATCACCGAAGTGGGAGCGTGGCGGCAGGAGGCTTCTTCTTAGATATTGCTTGCAATCAGAGATATCTAGTTACATACTGATCTTTCTCAAAATAATTTCAGTGAAAATAGCAGGGAATATTATCGGGATAACATGTCAGTGGTCAACAGCTTTCCTCGGCGCACCAAGGGCGCTCAGCGCACAATGCCATAAAATGCCATGCTGGCCAAGATAACGATCCCGCTGTGGAGGAATCATAACAATCACGCATGACTTCAATTTTGCGAGAAGTCAAGTGAACAGCACCCCCCACCCCCCAATGTCACTACATGTATTCCCACAGCGCTTTCTGTATACGAAACATCATAACAGTAGGCGTTTGATATTAACCCGTACCGGCCACAATGGCTGATTAAACAGCATTCTTTGGGACAGTCAGATAACGCCAATGAAAGTTTGTTATGGTTATTTTCATTGTTTTGATGGTACAATGTAAGGGGGTTTTCAGAGGGGAACATACCTATTAAGGTAACTAATGGGAGTGCCCCCTCGCGGTATATTATAAGCTTTTTTCCATTCCGGTAACGATTACCTATTACTTCTACACGTGAATATTAAAAAAAATCTATTATGAACCTAGTGAACCTTAACACTACGCATTACTTTGTCAGTCTTCAGGACCACAGTGGTTTTATGCATTTAATTGGGGGGTAGGATAGATTTTCATTGGTAAACAACACTACTGAGGAATTGCTTTCTGTTTACCAAAGGAGGCGTTGATGCTGCTGACAGTTCTATTGAGATATATCTGGTCTTGTTTGAAATGCCATCCTACATATCAAACCAAACAGACAATTGATTCCATCATACCCACTGCACTCTGAATGTGCTTTACGGCGGACGAGAATGAGAAAAATAGTTCCCCTGATATCCATTTTCACGCGCAGACACCACACCTGCACAAATACAAGTGTTGGGTCAAAGAAATGCTCGTATTCCACCCAGCGGCTAAAGCATGTTTTCAAGTCGTCGTCTAATGCCACATTTTTTGCGCTCTGGGAAATTCTTCATGACTCAGTGTCCAGCAGAGGTGACCTCTTGTGTCACAGGCGACGCATTCCCCGAAGTACATCATCAATTAGCCAAGAACATACGGAGACACAAAGCTAGCGTGCGACTGGTGTCCAAAGGCCGTGTCAGTATACCTAAGAAGCTTACATACGCCACTGGGCAGGTATTAAGGTGGAAGTACATATGTTTTTCTGATCATTAAGCCAGTAAAGCCTCATCTTAGGCTCTCCTTTGACCGTCTCCATGACAATACATCAGCGGGTTATGAATTTATGACAAGCAACCTTTCGGGGGACCTTAAATATTCTATTTGATATTTATGATTTCAGTACAATGCTGTGTTGCCTGTGCACTGAGTCTGGTACAATGCATTGTGTAAACTCCCACTGATTATATCGATATTTTCTGCGTGAAACAAGTCGCACTTCATAGGTCGGTAATGTCATAAATGGTCCCTAATATATTTATTCAATTATCTTAATCATCTTCTGCAGTAGCAAAAGACACATCTTTAACTAGGCAGGTTTTCGTATGTAGGACACAAAGAAGTGAAACATCCTTGAAAGCTTAAGCCTCATTTCATGCCTTTTTCCTTCGATGGTGGATATGAATATAAATCCATACATATAGTGTGTGTGCACAATTAATACCAAGAAGATGGTTGCATATTTGTACGTAAAACCACAGAATTTGACATGGTATATGAGATGGTAACAACTAGCATGTCATTACCCTCCCAACCCCCCAACCCCCGACTGTCTGAACAGCCAGTCCTTAGCGATGACCTTCACCTTGACACCTTCAACCAATAATATCCCATCTTGTTCCACGTGGACTCAGAACTGTTTACGTGTAATTTCAAACCCAAAGGCCGAGTGACTTTATAGAAGAAAACTTGTACGCTCTCACAATAAAATAAAACACAAATATCGAGAAGAATGAAAAAAAAATAATAATGTATGACCACTCGTGAAAGATTGATAAAAGCTCACTCAAGGCATATTTCAACCAAGTTTAAAGTCAATCTGGCTAACGGTCTTGAAGAAATTAGAAATATCAATTACTATTGCTATTCCCTTTGACTTAAATAATAATGCACATGAATGTATACGTTGAATAGCGGGTACGCGAACTGAACAATTCATTAAAAATCTGAGAATCCGCAGCATCAGCACCTAGTGAACAACTTCCATTGACCTTTCTGCATGATACATTTCTGCATCGTTTCAACACGCTCAAAGTAATGCTTTCGGAGAAGTAGAAAACTGCTTTAACACACAAAAATTCAAAACAAGAGGACCATGGCGGTCCTGTGTTCAGCTGACAATGATGATATGATGATAATAACGATTATATAAGTCCAGGGACAATAGAGATAGAACCCAAAGAAGGTGTAATAGCCAATGAATCATCTTGACATCCAGTTTGACTTCACTCAAGGTCAAGATTAACTACACCAAATGAAAGTCCATGGGGTAATTGCCTGTTCATGTTTAACAGTCACTATGTGTCCAGTTTTCACCATCACCAACAAATAAGCCATTGTATCACTCTGACTACCAGTTTGACCTTTCAGTGTCACTCAATGTCAAGATTAACAAGACCCGACGAAAGCACATAGGGTAGTGGAGGCAGTTTTCAGTCGGAGGCAGTTTAAATAAATAAATAAATAAATAAATAAATAAATAAATAAATAAATAAATAAATAAATAAATAAATAAATAAATAAATAAATAAATAAATAAATAAATAAATAAATAAATAAATAAATAAATAAATAAATAAATAAATAAATAAATAAATAAATAAATAAATAAATAAATAAATAAATAAATAAATAAATAAATAAATAAATAAATAAATAAATAAATAAATAAATAAATAAATAAATAAATAAATAAATAAATAAATAAATAAATAAATAAATAAATAAATAAAAATAAATAAATAAATAAACAAACAAACAAACAAATATATTAATTAATTAATATAACAAATCCAAAAACAATCGGAGAATAATCAATTGAACAACTTTGTAGAGACCTATTCAAGGTAGATCCCCACCAAGTTTGAAGTGACTCTGGCGAACGGTTTTGGAGAAGAGGTCGAAAATATCAATTTTGGACGGAAGAATGAACGGATCGACGGACGACGCACGGTGCACAATACTTTAACTTCAGCTGACTAGCAATTCAACTGAGGTAGTATGAGTATTAAGTATTGTACATCGTCCGCCTGGAAATACCACTGTAACATTGAAAGGCCAGCTGATTTTTAAGTCAGCTGACGTACAAAATATGGAGATACCCATATGTTTTATATGGATAAAGAAACGGGCTAATATAACCTCTTTCAACTTTCTCCCCGGACAGAAAATTGAACTCGGGACACAAAAGTGATCGTGCACCCAAAATTCGCAAAAAATAAGCCAATCGTGCGCCAAAAATTCGCAAAACAGAACCTCTGTCACTTCGCTCCAAACATTTTATCTTCACGTTTTGCACTTCAGGTTGACAATCAAGGATGACCAAACACTACGTCTGTCACTTTACTCTAATGATTTTATCTTTACGGTTTGACACTTCTGGTTGACAATTAAGGATGAAGAAACAGATTTCAATATCGTTTGAAAAAAAGGTCATTCAGAGTATATCGCCATACATTGCCTTCTCTGACGATGCAAATCACGTTTTTACTCAAGTAAATGAAAATCATACTCCTAAGGTTTCTACTAAGTTCTGAGGTGACTACTTACATTTTATATCTCAAGTGAATGTGCTAGACTGATACAGAATACATTACTAGAAACAACACACCATGGGAAAATGACTAACATCTTCAACTCTGGTATCTTCGATTTAACATGGTCTATTTCTTCTGCCCGTCACTGGACTGACCTCTGCACTATAAGGGCATGCACACATTGCGCCCTGAGTATTTAGAAAGTCAGTATTTTCGTTATCCTTGTGCTTAACGGTGCGTATTATGAGATAAGAAGCCGAAACAATTGAAGGGCCAGGACATAGAGAGCAACTTGCCCTATTTCTGGTAGAAGATCGATTCTGTGCTTTGCGAAAATGCGATTTGCTTGGCAAGTACAAATAATGCGACATATATGATATTTTTGAGGATCATACAACTGTCCTGTTGATACTACACTTGGCATAACTCAATGTATTTTAATATGTTGTTTTATTTCTCAGGCCCTAATATGGATGTGACTAAGATCGCTGGACAAAGCACACATACCCTTGACTTTCAGCGAGTGGTGAACCAGTCCTGGTTAATTAATGGATGGTCCCTGGATCAAGCCGTCCATACAGAGATTTATGTGTATTATCTTCTAACCAGCCGTCGTGGGTATGCTTTGGGCCATCTGGCCATGCGAACAGAATGTACAACAGAAAACTGTTGACCTGGGGCATGAAGTCCTTGTAGATCAGAATAGTTACAACCATACTGACATAAGTTCCATTCATTTTTATGTCCCCGCACGCAAAACCAACATGGTCATAAATAAAAGATAAATGTCTTGCTGGCCAACTTTGTACATACTTGTTCCTTTTATATCATTAAGTTAAGCAGGACCTTTACGCACCTTTTTTTTCAAACAATTGTACACCCAGATTTCACATTTATCATGCATATGTTTGCAGGTTATCCCTATGTTAAGTCTTAACCCTTTGGAAAAGTGAATTCCTTTGGCGGTGCATTTGAATTTTCGTGTCGCATCCATTCCTCTCTCTCTCTCTCTCTCTCTCTCTCTCTCTCTCTCTCTCTCTCTCTCTCTCTCTCTCTCTCCCCCTCCCTCCCTCCCTCCCTCCCTCCCTCCCTCCCTCTCTCTCTCTCTCTCTCTCTCTCTCTCTCTCTCTCTCTCTCTCTCTCTCTCTCTCTCTCTCTCCCTCCCCCCTTTTGGTGAGTTGTAAGAGGTGAGCCATGAACAGTATTCCTGGCGCGATCCTCTGCTGGTACCTCTGGGTAAATATCGGTCTGTTTTTCCTCCCTGTGTGTATCTCGTCCATGTATCCCTGACAGCAGAGACTACATTGGTCAATGTTTATCATTCCTGTTTATTGTATAGTCCGGTCTACACAACATAAAATGATGGAGATTGGAATATACTTATCACTTTGACATTTGCACATATTAGTGGTTCTGCTCTTACGTATCTTGATAAGTTTACCACAACCAAGGGTTTTACTTTCCCTCCAGTAAACACCGAGACAGTGAATTAAAGGACTTGCTAGCATGCAAGTCATTCACACGGGCAGAGAAACCCCTCAAGATGACCACTGTTACAGAGGTCCACGTATATGAGGCTTCTCAGCCTTCATAGTCTTCGCAGAACCGGATCGATTTTATATTTTCTGAAAATGCTACAATTTGAGCAGGAAGAATTCGCCCAGAATAAAGGTAAAGCTGGGGCAAAGAGGCAAATATGATGGATGCATTACGGAACATTTTATTTGTATTGCACGTGTGAAAGTGCAATCCGCTTTTGGCAATTTGGCCACACAACCAGTCGAACTGTCAACATGATGGCCCCAACCAAACCATCTATGTGGTTAAATTCAATTTATCTGTGGGCAATAGTCGGTCAAACATATTGCATGGCGTTTGATACAGGGATAAGTTGAAAAAGCTGCAATATCTCTTTGGCTTGAATCAGGTCTTACAGCTGCCTCATAAAATAAACAAAGTACCTAAACATTTATTTTCAGCTTTTTTTTTGTGTGTGTGTGTCATTGTAAGGAATAATTTTGCTGCGCCGACTTCTGTAGCATTCTGGGGTATAAGCCACTTAGTTCCAGGAAAGTGTTTATCCAAATGCCCTCTCAGAGTTGAATGATGTATCTCCTGGGTTGCTGACCTGTCCAATAGAGTGACACGGCCTGCTGCTTGTATAATCTATTATGCATTCAATACAAAATCAATGCTGAAAGTGGAATTAAAAGATAAGAATATCTGGTGAATGGGAGATTGTAGCAGGGGCGTGTTGCTGGCTGTTATGCTTTACATGCATGAATTCCATCCCTGGCAGATCCCCTCGACAAAGCTTTCCGTATAAACGTAGGCCTATTTGTGACTTTGCTAAATAAAACGAAGGCATAACCCTCACTTGGGTGCACAACTGACCATTCAAAAGCACAGGATAAACTCTGTATTCACTTTTAGACCCAATGCTGATTTTAAAATTCTTCTAATGAAACAAAATTACTAGGAAATCGGAAGAATTACACCTAATGACTAAATCACATTAATGCTTACATATATATATATATATATATATATATATATATATATATATATATATATATATATATACATATATATGCGTGCGTGCGTGCGTGCGTGTCTCTGTGTGCGTGTCTGTGTGTGTGTGTGTGTGTGTGTATGTGTGTGTGTATTAGCCAGACAAGATAGATAGATAGAATAACGCGCTTTATCATATTTCCATTCATATTTAGACATACACACATATATCTCAGGAAGCAATCAATCTAATTAAACATCGGATAAAATACATTCATTTAATGCCAATTTTAAATCCTATTTATATAATTATACCAATACATGCATTTGATCATCTGTCAAAACATGTTTGACTATTTGCTTGAATATTTAAAATGTGTTACTATTTAAGCAGAGTATCAAATGGTTTCACATGTCATGAAGTGCATAGCATGTTACTCTGATTAAATCACTTTGTGCTTTATCATATGCTTAATATTTGAGATGATAAGATAACTGATAATATAACTATCTATCTAATGACAGAGTAAATATATATCAGTATTATAAAAACATTTAAAGTTTCGTTGAAATACGATACTTGATACACTGACTTACAAATATGAATAGATATTTTATATGTCTAAATATTTAGTAATATTTCCACCCGTTTCACCTCACTGAAACAATTTAATCTCAACAGTAATATATCCTAATTCTCTCTCTCTCTCTCTCTCTCTCTCTCTCTCTCTCTCTCTCTCTCTCTCTCTCTCTCTCTCTATCTATCTATCTATCTATCTATCTATCTATCTACAGGAAGAGATGCATACAAACGAGATGGCATTGGCCAGTATCTTCACTTGTTGAATGCTGCTTTCCCGTCAATTTTATTTTTTCAGTAACTGTTCTGTATTACATATATGGGAATGCTTACCATATGTTTAATGCCTTAATAAACCGGTCCAAACGTAAGGGTTCTTAGCCAAGCTCCTATGATATATGCAGTAACAGCAAGAAGGTTTAGGACATATAGGAATTGAAACTTTCCTGTCCCTTTCATTCATTCTTTCTGATGTGATAGTTCTGTATTTCAAAAAAGCCCTGTAATTTAAGTAAATTGCCCTCAGAAGGCAAGACCTGCACGTCGGCAGTGGCTGGACTCTTCACGGATGAAGCCCCTGCCTTGAAAAATCCTTTTAGTGATTACATAGAGCCCTTTTAGAAGGTCACCTTGTCAGAACATGTCCCAAGCACCCAGGCGTGTAATGGAGTTGCATTTTTCCTACAACGGCTTCAATGACTGATTGAATGCCTAGGAATCCAATGCTTCTGGGGATCATGCGACAAAATAACATGGGGGAGGGGGCATGCTGGCCCAGTGTGCAAACTTCACATAGCTAAGCTACTTGAACTTGATACATTACCACCACTGTCCATCAATTACAATATTAAGTAGAATATCAGACTCTTACTCAACCAATGATAGTCAGGAGGAAAGCTCGCTTGCCTAGACAATAATCTTTCTCCATTTGCCATCACAATGTACCCAAGACACCAGGAACTATAGCGTTTTTTTTTCTTCACCTTCTATCCTTTATAGGGTTGGGAAGCGCTGCCGATAAGGTATTGGCTGTGGTATTGATACAGCGTAAGGTTAGACGCAGTGTTGTGTTTCATTTAGACATAAAATTGACCTGACGTTTGGTTACTAAAGAAGACATTCACTCGACGACCACTGTTGCTACTAACATGTCGATTTGCTTGGCCCCGAAAGCCGCTCCTGAGAACAGTGTAATTTAGACGATGTATTGCATGCGAGGTGTAGTCACACAGGACACTCAGATTGGATTATATCAATCAGGAGTTGTTCCATTATGGCCACACGTCGCCATATCGTACTTGTACCTTCTATTTATAGTCATATCCAAACGGTTATCAGGGGACTCATCAGCACATTCCTTTGGATTCGGAAGTATAATTCGGTAGAAGGACAACAACGGAATGTTTAAAATGTATATCTTTACCAAGTTTTATCGTCCATCCTTTATCGTCTCCTGAATCCTGGACAGGGTTTATTATTCCAGATGCTCCCCCAATGCCAAATATGAAATCATGGATGGGGGAGGGGGGGAGTTTTGGTTTGTTTTCTTCTTTTATAACGTACTTTTCAAACACTGGCAAAAAAAGGTTTCAATTAATCAACCTGGTTAGATACTTGTTATCCAAAAATGTCTTTGGTATATCTCAAAAAGCAAACTGTGTATTCTGCCTGTCTATGTTAGTCTTTCTTTACATTATAAATGGCCAGAACAAAAACCACAAAGAAACAAAGCACATTCGCTCCTGTTTAACATGTAGACGCACATTGCACTGCGTGCAAAATACATGTTGTCAGCACCAGTGTTCTAGAGATATAAGGGGAGAGGTCATGTGCTACGTCCTAGCAAGTCCACAAGATCCATAACATGACTAATCAGCTTGCTCGTGAACCTCATCCAACAAACACATAATCCCATATACATGCCTAGCAGGTGGCTGAAGGAGAACCAGTGACATGGCCACCAAGGGGAGCACTATAGTCAGAAGGCACGTTCCTCTCCTTGTGAAAACCTAAATTTCCAAGCAGCTAAGCTCCTACTTCATCGACTACGCACTGTCCTACATTATTGTGAATGCAGGGGAATATCAACCCGATGGATGCATAGTATTCTTCACCCCATCCACCCTGAAATCTAGAAGTTTATGTTACTCATCATCTTAAATCTACCAAGTGAAATTAACAGCAAGTATGGGGGACAAGGCATCGACTTTGCAATTGATTTAGAACCAAATTATGGTGGACTCAACATGAAGGTCGCGGCCACCTGTGGTCGGCCACGCTCTGAAATTTCTTTGAGCCACAGCTGCAGACGACTTGTTATAGCTGTGTTTATGATGACTACCTTTGCACAGTTGTCCTCACAAAGATGAAATAGCCGCCATGTATTGGTCCCCTGCAAACATCAGCATAAACTTCAGCCAAGCAACATATATGTAATTTTTTAGGTACACGGGCCTCTGTATGTTGGATCGTGGAAAGAAATCTATGAGATGATTGAAACACTCGCAGAATATGACCTAAAATTTCTTTCCAAGAAAAACTCATGATATATCAGACGTTACAATTATAAGACCGCACACTTGTGAATGTATATCCTCCTGTTTGCCGCTTGCTTTGATTTGCCCTATACATTAACATGTACACGGAAGGGTGTCTGTTTTGAAAGAGATGCCCCACTGGCAAACTGCACTTACCTCGCTTTGATCTCCAAAGTCTTGATCAGGAGACGATATTCCAAGAGGAATAAACTCGTGCATAGGCCCGGGCTGCTTAATATCTTTGTAGGGAGGGGGCTCCATGACCTTGCCCCATACCCGTGACCCTGCATCTTTCCTACCTAATTCTGCTTTCCTTCTCATAATTAATTCCGCCTCGCCATGAGCTATACGCATAAGATTTCCTGAAATATACCTATTGCCATTTCTGCTCCTGCGATGCCTACGACTACACAAAACCAAAATGATGATGAGAATAATAAGTAGTATTCCAAGTGTTCCAGAGAGGACCAAGATAATAATAAGATTATTTTCCGTGGTTACCGTTGGGCTGGTAGGAGGCGTGATGGTCGGCCGCCTGTCATCGACTACATAAATTGACACATTCGCAGAACTGCTGTAAAAGGGGGCGCTGTCGTCAGTGACAATTATCACAACATTGTACATGGTTTTGTTTTCCCTGTGGAGTACCATTTTGGTAGATATTACGCCGGTCTTTTTGTTGACCCTAAATAGACTGTGTATAGATTCATCCCCCAACAAGGTGTAATGAAACACGTTGTACTTGTCTGAATCAGCATCTGTTGCATAAACCCTCCCAACCTCTGTATCTTTGGGCTTATTTTCTAAAATATGGAAGCCATAATTAGTTTGTGAAAACCGTGGTCTCTCGTCATTGATGTCCTTTATGTTCACTATAATGGTGGCTGTAGCGCTGAGCGAGGGAACTCCCTTGTCTTTTGCAAACACCGCTATTTCAAGATCTTGCACCTTTTCTCGATCGAATGTTTTCAAAGCAGAAACCTGACCGCTTCTTTGGTTAATTTTAAGAAAGGGGTTTGAAGTTTGTAATAAACTAAATTCCACCTGTCCATTTGCGCCCGTGTCTTTATCAGTACAATTTACACGCACAACGGGGTCTCCAATCTTGTTGTTTTCTTTAATGTGCACGAAGTATCGCTGTTGAGAGAACACTGGTGCATTATCATTTTCATCCAAAACGGTAACAGTGAAAAAGTGGCTGCTTGACAATGGTGTTTTCCCATAGTCCGTGCACTCCATGGTGACCGAATAAATTGGCTTCGTTTCCCTGTCCAAAATCGCTGCTGTTACAATCTCGTATTCGGACTCGTATTCACTTTGCAGCTGAAAATTATCGTCACTTAAGGTGCAATCAAACCTTGAATTGATCCCACCGTCTTCATCAACAACTGAAACGTGCGCTACAAACGTTTTTGGTTTAGAATTTTCCTTAATTTGGATGTTATTTGTTTCCAATAGAGTATTAACTGTGATCTTTGGTGCATGATCATTTACGTCGATCACGTGGATTTTCACCTCGGTTCCTGTTGGTACGGAGTCGGGAGCCAGATTTCTTGCCAATACAAACAGCCTATAAAGTGACTGTTTTGTGTAGTCCAGCTTTTGCCGCAAGAAAATGCCGCCTGTGTTTTTGTCAATTTCGAAAATTTGACCATATTGTGTTTTTGTCGCCTCTGTGAAAGAGTATGAAACTTTACCATTGATGCCTGAATCAGGATCCAAAGCTTTGACGGCTACAACACGAGAATTTAAAAACGCCTTCTCCGACACCCGTACCTCATACGTTTTGTTCTGGAACCTAGGATCATTGTCATTCACATCCGTAACTGTTATATCTATGCTTACTGAACCTGATTTTCTTGGAGATCCGCCATCATATGCCACAATCCTAAGCTGGTGGAATTCTGCACGCTCCCTATCTAAAGGTGTATCCAGTATAAGTTGTACACCCCCACCTTGACTTGCACTGCCCACTCGTATCCCAAAGTTCGAGGAGCTTGACAATAGTTCATAATCACTAACCGCATTCTTACCAATATCTTTGTCAGTTGCTGCAGGTATAATATATGCTACGCCTGGGCTTTTACCTTCTGACAACGTAATTTCAATTTTGTCTTTAGGAAATGTGGGCCAGTTGTCATTTATATCTAGTATGATAACCACAACTCTGATGATTTTAAAGTATTGTGATGGCCGCACTGCTACATCGGCTCGGATTTCACATGTTATCTTTTGGTTACATATTGTCTCGCGGTCAATGCGGCCAGCAGTCCGGAGAATCCCCTCAGGCTCGCTGATTTGGAAATAGTTAGTGTGTATTCCACTACGTGACAGAAAACTGAACTGAAGAGTCCTGAGTATTTCTGAATTATACTGAGTGTCCAGTCCTGAATCTTTGAGAACGTTGCCCATCATACTCCCGACTAGCAGTTCTTCCCGAATCTTGTATTCCAGGGCTTTTTGGCCCAGTATAGAACAGAAATCCAAAAATGTCAAAAGGAAAGTATAAGCCAATCCACTCACACGCTGCATGTTACTGAACTCTGGCTGCACAGACAATTCATAACCGACTGGCAATAAACTCCGTCACCGATATTGTGAATGTTTCAGGCAAGATCATGCGCACTTGTTTGCACGGACTGCATATGGCACTGTCAAGCCGCCGCCAATACAGCTTCCTCTTGTAGTGATATCCGAAGAATCTCCTTGGCGACTCCGTACTCACTTCCGTTGTTACAATCTATAGGATTGTTATAGAAGGACGGTCTGCTCGTACAAGCATGGACGACAAAAGTGTGCCCAGTCTCCAGTATCTTGTAGAAGACCCTGTCATGGCTGCATAATAATTGTCCAGGATAGTATATGGTCTCCTAGGAGTAGCCTCCTCTTCGATGGCTCGAAGCACGTTGTCAATTGCTTTTTTCCGCGTGCAGAGGCCAACGGAGGATCGGTCCCTATTTATACATGGTGACGCGGCGACTTCCCTCTCCCGAGGATCTTTTCTTTGATATACTGCCCATCACGAAATCAGTTATATGGCTCAATGTCCGACCAGTTCTATTGCCAAAGTTGTGGCTACTCACGGTCGGTAAAAATACATAGAATGTGTTTTAGAGAAGGGCCCTGTCACCTTGACTGCCGGGCCATTGTAGAATAATGGTTTTGTTGGCAAAAACCTCCGCCTGGCTGGATCTCCTCGTTGAATGTAGCATTTGGCAGATGTTCACTGGCTTTGCGTGCAAGAATAATGTGTATTTATGGTTGCGCTCGGCACCTGTCCCCCGTGCGCCCACTAATACGTCTAGTGGCTCTCGCTTCATGTAGCCACTTATTACATTTGAATGGATAGGGAAGAACCTGCTATGCTTCCATTTCGCTTCAATATCATCTCTTTCACAGGCTCGTGCCACGATGGCAATAATGACTTTTCTAGGCGTAACTGAATGAAAGTATCAAGATGGAAAAATTTCGTGACTTTTATGCACAGGTATTACTGGGTGAAAAGACATCACAATATAATTGGGCGGTCTGTTCAAGACAAGCTCGGTCCGTTACAAACGAAAGCGCCTAATTATACGTATCTCGTGAGGGTACAAGTACCTTACAGTGCTACCTGCATGCGTGCTATTAAGCTCTGCAGCTTCTGACCATAACTCTGGTTCCCTCTGTAAGTCTATGTGATATGTGGTCCCCACTTCAAACCCATGGGATCCGCAGGCGTCCACGGGTGCCAATTACAGGTAATAATTTGTTATGTTGTATTAAATATCAGGTGATCATTTATTTATTAATATCCTCTCAACCATGGTCATATCGCATTCTATATCCAATGCATTCGTGAACCATCAACCCAGAGATAAAATCCTATTTGCCATGTGCTACTTTTGTTTCCGCTCTAATCAAGCCTCTATTTATTGTCTGTAGTTGAGCAATCATTGGGAGCCAGGGCCTTGTTGGCCGCGTAATTACTGCCATGACCAGACCAAGCGCAGCCCATTCTTCCCTCAATCCCATTACTTTGCTAACCAACAGCCCCGTCAGATCTCGCATCAGGGACACATATTATCCATTTTATGGCCGTGTTTTTAGAAACCAAATATATTACATATTTTTGGACGCGCTTTATCTGCTGAGGCAAAATTGGACATTAAAATATACTATAAATACAAATAAAATATCTCTAAAATAATGGCGGAAACCATAAAACGAGACCGACAAATGTGATTTTTTTTACATATGTCACTGTATTCTATCGAGCTAAATATCATGAAGAGTACATGTAAGTACGTGAAGCCCAATGAGCTATATAGATGCAGCGGATACGCTGCTGAAAACAGCTCCATGATCTGAATGGAACTGTGTAAGTATAGTAGAATAAGACAGAGTTTAGGCAAACATTAATAAATATTCGGAAATGGCACTTTTGTCAAAAGGTTCATCATGATTTTTGTAAAAAAAAATATCAAGGCGTCTTTAATAAATCGCCTAACTCAACATCTTGTCCTGCGTTAGATAAATATTCCATTTCCGTCCATGTAAAAACTAGACTAATAAGTATTGGTGAAGGCGTGTTTAATTGGGATCAGATAACATTCTGCTTATGTCATTATCAGGTACTAGTAGTATCATCTCAGACAAACGTGGTGTAAATGTATGGGCATCCGGCGTCAGAAAAAAAACAGACGACGGAAAACAAAATGGCTAGTTCGAGTACAATAGAAGGTTTTACAGTGAAGTTCACTGCATGTTTAAATGACGAGCACATGCAAGTATTTAATTCATGCTTATTAAATGATGATGTTCTCCAGGGTGCAGATTCTAAATCACGCTCTCACCGGATCCTAAGACAGAAGTTTGCATTTAGATGTTGGACTGCTACAGGTTTCGGACTACTGTATTAAAACTAAGATTTGAGCAGTCATTGTCTTAGAATTAAGATTGGTCGGTAGAGCAACGAAACGGTGAAAGACATACTTTGTGTTTTCTGCAGCAAAAACTCTCCTGAATCAGAGGAACATTTTCCTTTCACACAGTTACCTGCAGACGGATATGCCAGATAATCACAAGTCTGCAGTATATCCTGGAAGTCTCAATATGCACCTGTTTTATGTTACACACTGGACAGTGGTAGCGGTAGTGGCAGTTGCAAATGTATATATGAAACGTTTGAAATTAGAAATAAATATTCATTGGAAATTTGTACATGTTACTTTTATCTACCTTTATTTCCGATACTATTTTCCTATACATGCCTTTAACCTTACAGGGTTAACGAGAACAATGAGGTATAAAGTCTCGTCGTGCTGCCGAGATCCTTTGTTTGTGTGGTCTATATCAATACCCACACGTACAACGTTACTGTAGTAGGCCATCAGGTCGCCACTTATCATTTTCCATCGTATCGTGCCTTCTTTGTTCGGTTCACGTTTCAAAGTTAAAAACATAATACGTCCTATCAAAGTTGCTATGGTTTTCTTTTGGTTTGGATTTTAAAAATTCTGGCAACGCAATGCATCTAAATATATTGCTAGTTTTTTATTCATTTGTTTGTCTGTTAATTCATTCGTTCTTTCATCCATTATTTAGGCAGTCTCTAATAATTTTGCGGTACAAAATACACATTTTGCTTACATTTGAGTTTTTCAAATATAGTTATTTTAAACTGCAGGGAAATCAAAATGTTCTCTTTTCTCTCTCTCTTCTTGTTAATCTGTGTTAACCGCTATGAGTGGCAATATGAGACACAGTCTTTCAACACATGCGAATAAAGATTCCACCGAAGTGTTAGTATGAGAATGCGTAATAGTTAAATTAAACGTAGATCGGGATTCAACCTTTGAAAAATAAAGAACATGTTTCAATTAAATTTGCCGGCTGATATAATAAGTACAATGTATGGTTAACCGAAACATTTTTGCTTCATATTTAATCCGATATAATGTGGGTATACAAGAAAATCTAGAAATGAATGAATGCTGACAAGTTGTCCTTAATAGAATAAAAGTTTGTTCAAAATTCTTTTGAGAACTGAATAAAAATGAAGACTCGCTCGCATCACTTGACAAGACGCATATCAGTACAAGGACGATCTATATTTTCATATCAATAAAGTGCAGTGTACCTACAATACCCATGTAATTTTGGCTCAATTCCATTGCATCCCTACAAGGAACACCCTTTGCTCCACTGCTCCATACATCAGTGTTGGAAAATTGACTTCAACTAAAGCTATCCAGTCGTCAATTTATGGTTGAGTATTTTCTGAAACAACTCGCCTCAGGGGTGAGCATGAAGCCTTCCTCGGCAGCAATTATTACGCCACTTTGCCATATCGATTTTTAGAAGGAAATCAAAATACATCTCTTATAGTTTCATCAGCTTGTGGGCTGTGTGAGATCTTGACAGCCCTGCAATTGGCCACAGGATGCTGCATACAACACAGCCATGCTGACAAGGCCCATCAGGCTACTGGCAGGAAACCCTAATTGAAAGAGACACCTTGGGTTAATATGTTCAAAAGTAAGTATCCTTGGCTGAATAGCATCATTAAAGAGACAACTTGGTAACAAATATCAAGAGGCAGATAGACCTACTGGAGTATATTATGTCCCCCACAAGAAATGCAATTACGTTTCATCAAGGCCGGAGACCAGGCACAAATAAGGGCGATACCAAAAGATCAGCTAAACATAAACGCCATTAGCATTGCAAGTCATAGGCTTTGGTGATGCTTTATATATATATATATATATATATATATATATATATATATATATATATATATATATATATATATATATATATATATACTTTGGCGGCCTCTGAGCAATAGTCCAGGGTCACAACCTCTTGTCATTTTCATCTTACGCCGTTTTGTGGTCTCCATAATCAGCAAACAGGGATTTTCAAATTTTCAAATTTTCAAATTTCCATCAATTGCAACTGACAGTTACAATATCACAAAAACAGAGATGGATTCATTTTCTGATTCAATGTGCTCATTATTAATTTCATCATAAACCATCGCATGTGGTATATGGCTTCCCTTTTTGCAACGCAAAAGAGGCCACATACAGCAGGTGACCAGTCACCGCAGGTGAAGGACGAAGGAAATTGGCTCTTGTGGCCAGGTTAATGTGGCCACAGGCAGCAGATGCCACTGTAGTTGACATAAAAACCAAGCTAGATGCTGGCGTAATACACGTTGCAATGGTACCCAGAAAAAGGCATTACCATTGCCGTCATGCAGTTCTTACCATACACAGTACACCCCGTATCCATATGACTATCGATAAACTAATTCTATATTGCAACAAACGGTGCTTGGCTAATTTTACTCATATATAAGCTAAAGAGTGGAAAACATTTATCCATTTTCAAGATTTATGCACTATCTTTGTCGGGATACCACATCAGTCAATCAAATGGCAATGTGTTTCTGTTGTCTCAGGGAGCCAAAATTCAACTTTCAAAACTTCAGTCTGCTCTGTTTTGTAAAAGGCGAAAATTGTAAAAGAAAAATGACGTGGTATCCCTTCCAATTTTTGGTCAATGACAATCTATTTGCACATATAAGGTCCATTGGTGGGCGCAGCCCAGTCCGCATGTGACGGGTTGGAGTGAGTATCAACGGAACCGAGATAAAACACTGCAAGGAGACGTATAGTCACAGCGAAAAACCTTTATTGAACCAGCCAAACAACCCAGCAGAGACCATAAGCAGAACCTACTTCAAAATGTTATTATAGTCGAGAAACTGCAGATCTCCAGGTCGTCGCACTCTCGCCTTGTAATTACATTGGCTGCAAATGTATAGACCTGCAGCTTAGATACAGCATAGCAGAGAGCACCTCGTCTCCAGCGCCTCTTCTAGCAATCACTGCCATTATACGGTGTATCACACTGGACCACAGCGCATGCTTTACAATACGCCTGAGCAAATATCGATGAAATCGTATCGTTTACACCTAAAATCAACAGCGGGCTACATTTTAAGGACCACATAGCATATTCAAACTGTTTTATGCAATAAAAACATCTAAATTGCAGTATCGGTACTCATGTCACCGTAACTATTTATAACACTCAATCTAAGGTCAAAATTTCAGGATTATTTATTATCGCCATGTGCAGCCACAAATCCTGTTTCTATTCTGTAACATATCCCAGCCCAGATAGTAAGCTACAAAAAGGCAACTACTTTATTTAGTTTACAATTCACCGTCGTACAGTGAAAGAATCATTTTATGAAAGGAAAGAAATGATTCATATGTGTCACAATATTTTTACAATCACAGAATATTCTCTGTCTATCTGCAAAGCTCAACACCTCTCAAGCTGTACGGAAGAGATGAGCTTGTAATGAGAGAAAATGATGGCGAGCATTGTTCCATTTTACCACTCCTGAACCCGACTACCTTAAACGACATTGATATTTATTAAAAAAGAAATGGCCTGCGTGACGCAATCATTATAAATTTAAACTAAATAGGTTTTTGATATTTATTATAAAAGAAATGGCCTGCGTCACGCAAACATTTCAAATTTAAACTAAACAGGTTACCGCACGCGCATATTATCTTTATTTAGCATTGCTGATCCATATTCTTTGAGCCAAGTGTAACCCAAATATCAAGATTATCATAGAACTTTCTCAAGGAACAGCAGCACGCTGACGTACACATAATGCTAGTTAGCAGTATATCCATACTGTTTGCACGGACAGGAAAACGATGACCCAGTAAGCTACGGTGTCTAAACGTTGTTTTACGCACTGGGCCCCCATAGAAACCCCATTATTCAACAGTAATCACACAGTACTCTAAAAAATATAATTACATTTGGATATTTAAGAAACATTTTTACTCGCAGCATATTTTGGTCAAAAATACATACTGGTAAACTCGTGGTGCCTGAATTGGAATTTACACAGACAGATGATTGGTGACGAAGGTTGCTGGTTCGAGACCCGGTCGTTCCATGGTCACAAAACATAATAGAAAGGCACTTGACACGACAAGATAGCTGGTTCCTGACTTCATGTTCTTTACAATTTGTATAACATAAACGTAACGTTGATTTCTGATGCTTGTATGTCACTTATGGTGTGCTGGTGTTGACAGTGGTCTCTCTATGGTCATATGCTTTGGATTCAGTATGCTGGTGGAATACCTGCATGTACGTATCGTATACAGACTCACACTCGACTATAAATTGAAGTTATTCATTATTCTTAACATGCATAGCTATTTGACAATTGCAATAGTTCTGGTCCTATTTTTCACAAGCTTGGATCTATGATCTAGAGGAAACACCTTCCCGCAACTTCAAACTTCAGAGAGAGTGTAGCCAAATGCGGAATTGATCTATAATGGATCACTCATTTTAAGGTGAAATCTATTACTAGCCAAACAGAGAGCCAGCAAACAAAGAATCAAATTCTCCGGAGATGGACAGAACAAAATGCATCCAACGTTTTATTTAAGCACAATCACAGCAAAACACACACACACACACACGCACACACACACACACACAAAGAAAAAAGACGTACACTACTCCACGCAACAGGTAAGTCCAATGACCGTAAGTGGTGCATTATAAAGTGAAAGAGTAAACCATCACGTGTCAGGGCCAAATAAAAGGGTCGTCCAATGCACCAATGCTCACAGACCACGTCAGTAACTGGGCCGGTGGCCTAACACGAAAGAAATCAATAAAGCTGTCTATCAAGTCTGCTAATTAATTTTAAGATAGGACGACAAGAAAGAAGTTAAGTTCCAGACACCACTGACCACTGTTTTCATTGTTCTGTGACTTCACTCTGATAGTGCATCCAAAGGTGTGCTTCCAGTGTGCTATTTCTGCCTTGCAAATTTATCAAATAATGATTCAATCAAGGACAGATTGGCAAGCTATAGCACCTGTCACGTGGCAAGCTGTAAGACATGTTCCAAACACTAGCTACATATTAGTTGAGAGTCTTAGAAATAATAATAATACTTGCATCAAGTCTTTCTAACTATGCAAGTCCTCACCCAGAATTCGGAAGAAACCATCTGGTTGTCATGACTCTGCAAACCTGCCCAACGGATCAAGAAACCCGCCAAAATGCTGTAACCTCGGGTCAACAATCCTGATTGTTAAAAGATTTTAAAGACAAATGTCTTGCCCAATTATGAGTGAAAATTTAAATCATGTACGGGAATAAGTCGTATGCGGTGTACAAAAAAGACAAAAGCACAGCAGCTATTTCGAAAGCAGAACTTGAAATGACAGAATGAACGCACAAAAACGATAACAAACAGCTATTTGAGATAAGCTCTCAACTAATGTTCAAATGAAATACACCGTTTAAAAAACATTGATGTACCATATCACCCAGTAATTTACACTGGCCACTTCCTGTGTAATAATGACAACGGATTGACATATTGACGCGTGGACAGGTAGACTGTGACGTATAAACAGCCAGTAAGTCGACCACACGCGTGTCAATACAGTGAAAGACAGGTAAAACGAAACGTCTGAATAATAATACTTGTCTTCTCAACCCAAAGACTAGGAAAATCAAGGACTGTTTGTATATATATATGTATATTACAACGCACTATTTCCGCGTAAATGTTGACTTGCGCCTCAAATTATAGTGTGTGGGCCCCCCATTGTTACACAGATATTGGCAACAGCCTGCTACATGGTGTGGCAGCTCGGATCAATTATGCATTGAAAACCTGTGGCAAGTCAGTTGTACACTTGCATTAGGACAACGCCACATGATTTATAATATTATGTCTATTGTGACCGGAGGCATTCGCAGAAGAATCTCCCTTTAGCCTGTGTACAATTTTTTTTGACACTAAACAAAAAGAAAATCGGGGAAAATAAAGTTTTCGGCAATGCAAAATGTACAAGTTTTACTATGAGCGCCTTCACAAAAGGAGAACTGTCAACAAACGTGACGCACTCCATTTACGTTTTGGTTACAATGATTTGGTATTCTGCTGTTGACGGGCATTTTTGCCATGAAGCACTACTGTAAAAAAATGTACGCCAACGCAAGAATGTGAAAAAATCATAACTGCAATCGAAATGAAATCCATTTTTATATCATCGATGAATATGATTCCATGTTTACGTATGCTGTACAATAATACTGCAATGATCAAATTAGATACGATCATGGCTTGGAATCGTGAATCCGAAATGTACGGTTTCTAGAGAACACATGGCATACTGTGGTGCTAATTACAACAACGAAACGGTGATGTCTGGAGCAAAATCATTAGAAATTTAGAATGTATGGCTTAACATTTTATGGAGCCCCAAAGTGGACATGAGTTTTTTTTTTCAGGGACAAAAGTAAAAGTGTAAATAATTATTGCAAGGGGACGCAAAAAAATATTTGTTTCTCTCGTGTCCCCTCTGGGGCTCCGTAAAATATACTATCAGAAACAAGAAACAAAAATATGAACCAGAAGCCCCTCACGGATGACTGCCATTAACGCAATGGCATCAGTGGCATCCCTGGCTCAATCTATTCCTCAAATCTTAGTCAGGGAGTAAATGGACATGGTAGCAGTATTGAAGTTTGAATTTGGTATATCTATGCAAATTATTACAGGTAAGTCAGTCTTTACAAAAAATAACTCCAAGCTAAGTTTGCCGCATAATGTGAAGGAACATAACAGTACTTTTGCATGTTTCAATGCAACAGAGATCGAAACTACGCGCGCGCGCGCGCACACACACACACACACACACACACACACACACACACACACACACACACACATGTGGAGAGACACAGAGACAGAAAGATAGGGAGAATGGAGGGGATCGCTGTTTTCCTTGCAATTGCCATGTGCAATTCTGCTATGCAAGAGACCGATTAAAAGCTTTGTCGATGTTTTATGCTCATGCTATTGGGACTTATAAAAAATAACAAATGTATTTTGACTGATCCTCTGCGCGACCTGTGCTGCATCAGAGTGAAGTAGTCCATTATCACATTGTTTTGTCCGAGATATCTCCCTTGTACACACATCAAGGTTTACTACAAGTAGGAATAAACAGCGAAAACATACAAACCTAAATAGCTTGCATTCTCCGCAAGTAGATTTTCAAACATACCGAATTTTGCACTGTACGATTTTACTGAAGAAAAAAAAGTACAAATACGAAAAACAAAACAAAAACAGAGAAACGCCATGCTGCTCAGTTCTATTGAAAGCGTGCCTTCTCAAACTGGGCGCTGGTCGATGAACGCTCATACATTGACATGCAACCTTTCTTCCTTAAAATTTGATAAACACGTCCCGTGTCGTAAATGTATGCTTTTTTTGTCAAGAATAATATGCCATTGATTAACAGTTTTTCTTGGCCACAATAACCATGGGCGGGTGGGCAGAGGTATTCATCCAATTCCTGGAGTGTTAACTCACAAGAGAGCCGATTAATCCGAGGAACGAGAATATGTCACTTTTAACTTTGGGCCATTTTTGTATGTGTGTGATCAGATGATGGCACTGATCAGCCAGACAGCGTCATACCGGCCTGTGGCTATCTTGTAAGTAGAACATGGCACGGTCTCCGAGCTCTGTTTGCGCCAATCAACCATACAATAGCTGCTGAACAATATTCGCTTTAACTCTGGCCACCGTATATGACCAGCCTTATATTAAACTTGGAGAATGCAAGCAAATGCTCCCGCTTTTCTTCAATGTTTACTAAGCAAGATTCCCGCTATATTGGCGAAACGTTCACCTTACGACACTTGAGTACGTCCAGTGCTTCACCACAACAGGTTTCCTCGAGAGCAGATTTCCACCTCTGTCCATGCACAACAACACTTATTTTGATTCCTAAAAAAATCTTCGATAGTTTTAACAGCGCATGTCTCCATACGCAATCCCAAGTGCAAACTGCTTATATGAAGTCACAAAGCACAATTAAAACGTAATTGTAACTAATTTTATAGTTTATTCTATTTTCAAATATTATGTTTGCTAATAGTTGTAAATGACAATTAATTTATGGTCTTCATACTTCAGCCATATACACTTGTATATATCATATATAGATACGCAATACCTGTTGACTATATTGGGTTTGTTCTACTCGTACGAATATGAAGCTGCTAAACGTATACATATATTACTTACAAATCTATAAAGGGCTGGACAAATAAAAAAAGTGTGGTCACTGGATATAGACAGTGAAAATAGTGCGATTATATTGAAAGCCTTGGTTACCGTAGAATAACACTGTATATACGAGACAAAACATCGTCCAGAGCACCTACTACGTTGTATGTATGACCAACAAATTAGAGATGTTCCATGTTGTCACTTTAAACATTAATCCGAATATCTTGCTAATGTCTCTTAATATATCCATTTGTAATACTTGTCTAAGATATCTAGGTAATACCATAACTATTCATATGGGATTGTCTACACCATTAACATTATATTTCACACAATTTGATACATCTCCGTACAAACTGAAACTATCTGCTACATATCATCTCTGAGTATCATTTCTATTCCTATTTTCACAATAAATAGGTCTCAACCATGATTATACTCGGATTACAAAGACACCAATCTAAGTGTAAAGTGTATGTAAATAGGCCACCAGTCCTCTAAATAACACGTAGAATTTCCACGAATTGGTTAACAAGAGGATCGTAATGATCCTGTGCTCTGCTGACTGGAACCTGCTACTGCTGATGCAAGGGCAAACTTTCCTGTTTCTATACAGACACAAAATCAGTGCTAATTAATAACTGACCAACAGTTTGGTATAACGTGATATAATTCAACATGTCTGTTGGACCTTTGAGTGCCATTCGAAGCCAAAAATGAACAAAACCTAAACAAACCCCATAGGTACTTTCCTATTCACGCTCAATAACAACTGTGGACTTAGGATCTACCATTTGCAAGATAGGTGCTAATATGTCAGTTTTGTCAATTCACGTTACAAAAAAACAAAATAACAAAAAAAAAACCCCATCCCATAGGTACTTTCTTACTGGTCCAACCACAGGCCGATTCACTATTATCAATACATACGCCAGTATATCAGATTTGCTGAGTCAGCCCCCCCCCCCCCAAAAAAAATCTAGAGGACTGTGACAGTCTTGTGTTCAGCTGACCACGGATACACAGACCGAATTGATCCTCTGACCTTCATTGTTGAGAGGATATAACCAAAAATGAACCAAAAAATTCATAGAATTGTCTACCAATCACTGTAGCATGACCAATTAAACATACATGGTGGTTTGAAGTGAATCTGGTAAAAGGCTTTGGAGAAGTCCTAAATGTGAGTCACTCTTGCAATCCTAGTAGACTTGCATGGAAATAAAGCGATGTGCACACACTAATCGACAAGTTCCTAAGTTAAAAATTCCTTAAAAACCAAGGATTCATATTGTTACTACATAGTGAACAACTCAGTCTACTATTCCCACAAGCTATATTTCCACAAAGTTTCAGAAAAATCTAGCGACACTCTTGGAGAAGTCGAAAATAGACTTAACACATAAAAATTCAAAAACTTAACAGCGCCAACTGTTGAATAAATTGAGGTCCATGACTCCCAAGAAGTGCCCCTATACAAATTCCAAACCATTTGGCAAAATGTTTGTAGAGAATTCCGTTTAAATATTTCTGCCAAAAAGGGGAAAAAATCATGAAAAAATCCAAAAGTCACTGGATCCTGACCATTGTTCCAACTTGATAGAGACCTATTTAAGTACATTGCTATCAAGTGCCAAGTGGATCTGGTTGACACTTTTGGAGAAGAAGTCGAAAATGTGACTTACCATTGCAATTCCCATTGACTTACATTGTAATCAATAGGAATGCATGCATTAACAGTAAGTATCCAAATTGAAAAAAAAAATCATTAAATAATCTAGAATGCAGAATATCTTCCCCTAATGAACACCTTTCTTTGACCTTGTACAAGTAAATTTTCACCAAGTGTCAGAACACATTTAACTGACGGTTTGGGTGAAAATGTCGAAAATAATTGTAACACACAAAGGTTATCAAAAATATTTTTAAAAAAACAAGAAAAAACAAAACAAAAACAAAACAAAAACAAAACAAACAAAAAAAATAAAAAAAACACACACACAAAAAGAAAATGGCAGCGGCACCTGTTTAAAAGATAAAGTCTTGGGGTTCGCCGACGTGTCCCTATGCAATTACGAAGCAACTGGCCCAGCGGTTTATTGGAAGATTTTTTTTTTAATTTTGCCAAACAATATGAAAGAAAAATATTTAAATATTGTAAAAAATCCAAAAATCACTGAACATTACCATTTGAGCACAGGCTGTAGAGACACACCACAGTTTAGTTTCCACCAAGTTTGAAGATGATCTGGCCAACAGGTTTGGAGAAGAAGTCAAAACACTTTCACTTGTACAAAAACACTACTCATTCCCTGCATCATTATCTCCTTCCAAAAATGGCAAGGTCCACTTAGGGAACATTTGTGTATAAACGCAGTGTATTACATTCAAAGTTCACAATATTGTAATACTTACTTACATACACTGTATTGCTGTTTTGTACTTGTACAGCAATAGCACTCACTAAGACAAGTCCATGGTTTGATATCGTATAACCTCGTCTAAACTTAACATACATTCCCATCATTCTCGTAACTTTGCATCACTCTATTATACTCGGGTAAAATTGCAGAGAAATTTTGGTCATTCTGGGGGACAGGTCCAAAATGGTCTCATCATAAAAAATGAAAAAACAACATGACAAAATTACTGGGCTACCTGCTGACCAAAATAAGAAGTAGGTGACCTTCTGTGCAACATCAAAGCAGTCAGTTAGCAGTTCCAGAAAAAAAATGTTGTTGTTTTTTTTAATTTAAAATTCATAAAAAGAATAATGCCATTATCATCTCTTTCACACATTGATAGAGCTCTACCTGGGGAACATATGTGTGTAAAATCAAGCCATCTCGCACACTTGGTTTGTCAACACTACAGTGTGTTTGGATGTACAGTTACAGTATTCACGGGCATATGGTAACAAAGTTTAATACCCTATCATGTCGGCAGAATTTATACATCCTCACCATTTTCGCAAACTTTCACAATCTTTTGGTCAGATAATGTTGGTGTAAGACTTTATGCCATTCTGTTCCACCGCTCTCAATGAATCGAAAATACTCTTAACACCCCAAAAGTCGCTAAACATAGCAGCAACACCGCACGTCCGAATTGTGAATACGTGACTTTAGGCGACTGTGTATGCTACATGAAAACAATTGGCGAGGTCGATTTTCAGAGGACTTTTTTCAAAAATAAATTTCAAAGTCATTTGAAACACACACAGACACACACACACACACACACACACACACACATATATATATATATATATATATATATATATATATATATATATATATATATATATATATATATATATATATATTGCATCATCATGCAAACCTCCTAGAAAGTCCCCTGTAGCAGCATCAACGAAAAAAATCAAATTATTCCATTTGGTATGAAGACGAGAATGTAAATGGTTCAACAGACGGACAGACCAGCACAAAAGGACTTGATACGCTCTGTTGACAAGTCAGCAGAGCTACAAACGGCTGCACACACTTTATACACAGACTAAAACACCATTTTCAGAATGACTGCCTCATATCAGACTGGCTAAGTGTAAAGTAAATTTGGTTGCTTTACCGGTCAAAAATGTATTTTCGCTATTTGTGTCCGGTGTCCATTTTTTAAAACACTTTGACCAACCACAGGTAATTAATTTATAAAATAACCTCCCTGATGAGGTTAAACAGTGTACCTTTTTTGTGGTGAATGCTAATTACACCAGTTTGTACTGGTTGGCAACAGCAAACGTTTGATTAGAAAACAGCAGCTTCACTAAAAATCACTGTTGCGTGTGCTCTTGCGGTGTCCGAGGTGTGAGGTATTGCCAGCCTTGAATCAAGAAAACGGGTTTTCTCACATCAGTAGTTCGCATCACAGCTTAATTTTAAGTTGGCGTGAGTGGATATGTCCCTCATATTTCGATAAGAAAAACTTGCCATCACACTTCAATAACACATAGTCCCGTTTGAGTTGCCCAAACATACCCCATCCTATGATGTAATTTTGGAATTGTTACAAAATTGTAATTCTGATACGCTTAAATAAAACAGCACGAATGGGAGCACTTTGAACCACAGAAAATAAAATGTGATTGCTGCTCGCCTGTTACATAACAGCTCAGAAAGGAATGTGAAATTTGGGACAACAGTAAAAAAATCATTTACTGTCCAGCAAGTCCCAAACATATTGAAAACGAAGTTTATCGATGCTTCTCAGTAACATTTAGGTAATTTTGGACAGGTCTGTTTCATAGTCTTTCAAGTTTCAAAGTTTTAACGTCGGCTTAGACACGAAATTGATCGTATTGGTAACTTCAATCTTGCACAAAATAACCGAGAATGATACTGAAACCATGTAGAAGACCGTTAATTGAAATAGGTTAATCATAATTTCCGGTATTGGCGGGAGTGATTGAAACCTAGCGGTTAGCAGGCGCTGGCAGCAACACGTGGCTTGCATAGAAAAATTGATCTCTTCGATAATTTTAACACTTAAAACCAGCGTTGAATTTATTCCCTTCAAATTTCTCTGAGTGCATTTAAAGTGTGAGGACTGTAACAATTGAAAGAAGAAAGGTTATGTTTTTAGATTTGTTTGAATAAAGAAAGAAACAAACAAAAAATGCCAACTACAATGAACTATATATGTGAGTTGACCCATTCACCTGATACATGCCGAAGACCATGAAGTATTCCATGTTGAATTTTTCTCTAAACTATTTGATCTATTTCATCTTGGAATTGCTCGGGTATTATTAAACCCTGAAATATTTTTAAATAAACCATGTTCGGAATGACTATATTTAACTAGGACAAGGGTCAAAGCCTTATATGGCGTGCACATTGATTACCATTATATCAACATTGTGAATGACTACAAAACTAATACCCCGAGGTTTATATATATCGGAGTTATCTTAAACATACGTCTTGAGACACGGGGGGGGGGGTATCCCATAAGTGTTGACAACTGCTTTACCAGTTTAACAATTTTTGATGCAGATGGTACTATGCTTAGTAGGTAACTCATCTATACAGGCTTGTCTAAAGTTAAGGTGCCAACTGAGGCTACATGCTTTAACTGCACATGCAATTGGACTGAAAAACCAGGTATTTATTTTCTGCTTGAACTTTCTACCTTTTTTAAATTTTGGACGCGTGTTCATTATATATTTGTCATTATGTTTCTGTTGCTACGAATAACTGACTTGCAGTAGTGGGGCGCTAAATCTAAAGGATATATATGCACACTAGTCATTGGCTGCTGTATTATAGGCAGATGTGGGCAGCACTTGTTGATGTAAGGCTTTCACTGTCAGAGGGAAGCCATGTACATGTGACACTGGCATTTTACCCGTTTTTAGGTTTTGCCTCTTTCAGCACCAAGTTTTGACTGAGTCAACAGCTTTAGCCGGCGTGTTTTGGGCGTAATACTTCAAAGCAGGCCCAGGAAAGCTGCTGACATTGACCATTAGTACTGTCCCTGCTTTCTTATGCTGACTGTCCACGTAATGGTATTTCGAAAAAAGGTTGGTTTACAAAGCAAGTCTTGCATCGTAATGTCAATTCAGAGAACATCGCCCTTTGTGGAAATTGGTCACGAAAGGGTTGACTAGCCCAAGCAATGGACATGCTATATTGAAAAATGCCTAAAAATTTTGCATTTTATTAATCTCCAGTTTTGTATATAATGTAAAATAAACTAAACAAACAGACAAACTAACTGACTGACTGACTGACTGACTGACTGAATAAATGAATGATTCATAAATGCAATAATCAATAAATAAATAAATAAATAAATAAATAAATAAATAAATAAATAAATAAATAAATAACCTAAGGAAAGCTATTTGACCATTCGTCTTTCATCTTTCATAATCACCATGGCAATAGACCTATTTTTTGTTTCATGATGAATAAAAACTGTCAACCATGCTCGTATGGTCCAGGTCCTTATTTTGAAATAAAGCGTTCGAGAGGCTGGGTTGTCAACGTGCTATTACAATAGATTTTCACAAATTGCGATCATCATCATCATCATCATCATCATCATCATCATCATGAGCCACCTAACAAATGTTCCAAACATATTCAAGAATTGATTTCGTGCTGTGTGTTATGCTACATTTAGCGGTTCTGGGCAGATCATCATCATCATCATCATCATCATCATCATCATCATCATCATCATCATCATCATCATCATGAGCCACCTAACAAATATACCAAACACATTCAGGAATTGATTTCGTGCTGTGTGTTATGCTACATTTAGCGGTTCTGGGCAGATTTTCGTATTTAATTAGGTATTATGATTTTGACGCGCGGAAACAACTCACCGCCACGCGGCTCGTGGTTTCCTCGTCACAATCATTTCGTTCCAACCAGACACACCGCTCATGATGGTTTGTACAAGTATCTGATTTATCTTGTTTAAATGAAGACATAGTTGTCAAGACTTGTGGGATGCCACTGGTATCATTTGCATTATCATTTGTGTATACGCTAAGTGCCATCTTAAGTTTCTAAAAATGCCACAAAATATGCAGCTGATGGGGAAAACCAGATTAAGTAAAACCACAAGGGATTGTGCACTGTCGCTTTCACTCTGCCTCTTAATATCTTCATGACCACAAGACTGGGCCATCTTAACTTGTGCTTTCATGTTCTGACAAACAGCATGTAGGTTCGTTGCTTTTCCTGTATAAATGTAAGGTACAGCGAATCGTGGCACGCTTTATCTGCTTCTTGCAGAAACCTGATACTCGATAGGTCATATCATGTCATGCATATCCATGAAACAAATTACGAAGTAAACCTGCATAATATATATATATATATATATATATATATACAAACAACATTCGCAGATATTTTTATATTTGAATAACTATCCAATAGATATCTGGAGAAATGTACTCGGCCAGTATAGTATAAAATAAGGACTACCTACACGGATCAGTACTGCCGTCAGATTGTACACTACAATTTCGAAATATGGTATTGTAAGACTGATCAAGTCCCTGTATGTGCCCAGAGAATGCGATACCTGCCAAACCACGGGACATGTAATACATTCATAAAAAAAAGGACGAAGAAAATTCGTAGAGACGCATAAAAAGTCAGTGTCATGCAGTTCATTCCAAAATGCTTCGAGATGACTAAACTTTGGTTCATATTTAGAAAGAAGCTAAGACTGGTAACGTTTGCCAAGTACTGCAAATAGCTTGTCCTCCCTCTGCAGGATAGGAAAAAGGTGAGACTCTCCGCATGACAAGCCATACACTCATACATAGTCAACAGGGTCCGCAGCTGCATTTCAGGCGCCAGTAGCCCACACTTCTTGTTTCAATAAGTAGACTTAGTGGCACTAAGTCCATTGGTTTGTACCGGCACAGTGTATAGATCAGCATTGGCAAACAAGAATATTCCCTCTGCAGGAGACTTACATGCCTTATTTGTTAACAACCATAGTTTCTCACCCGTCGTTAGAGCATTATCTTTGTGAGGTATATATTTAAAGAGACGTTATTCGAAAAGAGGGATTTTCAAGACAGTGATCTATGACAGTAAAAGATTAGACTGGAGACTTGCAGAGTTAAGAAATAAGTAACTGTGCCCTTAGTACGTTTACTTTGCTGTTGTCTTAAAGCGGCAAGTTAATGTGGAGAACTCGACCACGGGATTGGTGGAGACCACATGCCCCACATGCATGATATACATCAAACGTAAGAAAGTGCATTTTTACTTACCTATTATCCAAGGACGAGCGCAATGGAAAATAAAGAGAAAATATAGCGTTAGCGATGGTGACATAAAGAAAACAATTTTACTTATATTGCTAATCCAATGAAATTGCACAATTTTTAATATCTTTACGAATCACAGCATCAAGTAATATTTAATTCCTGCATTGAAAATATGTATACTTTAAAAGAACAGAGCACAAGATGAATAGGGTGACAGTGTTCTGTCCTTCTTGAGTGGTAAAATAGCTTAAAACAAAACGCACCAGTGGCTACAGTAAATAGACAGTGGCAAAGAATTACAAAAATGAGTAAAAGATAATTATTCTAATGTCGCATAGTCTAAAATAAAAAATATACATGTTTTTTTTTTGTAAAGACACAAGGCAATATAAGCATGTAACGACATTTTTATTGTATTAGTGTTAATGTAGTTCTCGCCGTATATATATATTTGTTACATTGTGTAATAAAATATACGAGTGCATATCTTTGATGCTGTATATTTTTTTTATTTGTGTTAAATCGCCGGTAATACGTATATATAATGCTGTCATATATACTTAACACACAGATTGGATTGGTGCACACACGCACACACACATATATGCGTATGTATGGATATGTTCTTGAAACGACTGACTGCTCCCTTAACTGTTGCCCACTATTTCACCACCACCAGCTTTGAGATTGTCTTACTCAGATGCATCAGTACATGTGCAATAGCACGTCATTTCCCTTTCAACATGATAAGCCTGGTTGGCATTTAATAGGTTGAGTCCCTAAACTGAAATTTGTCCAAGGGTGACGTATCTTGGAAATGTAGTTTCGTTGTTTAGAAGAAACACGCGTGAAAAAATACTCTAATTTAACTAATGAATCAGCCACAAGCTTTGTTGCCTACAATCAATAAATGCCATGGTGTCCTCTTGGATAAAAACCCATACACAAGATTGCTCAAACCTCTGTGCATTGTGCATGAAACGAATTTCTCAGTGCAAAAAACAAGCCACTTTTACACGTACATATCATGAAAAGTGACCGACAGATGTCTTCACATGGAATTTAAAGATTCCATGGGCGTACCCCCCCCCCCCATGCTTTCTAAGGAAAAACTGAGTTCAAGTTGCAGCAGACATCATGTACCAGGGTAAAGTACAAATTGTACACGTTGAAAGTCTATGGTGTCTTCGCTTTGAACACCCTGTCTGTATGATCTTCTTCGTTATGCAGTGTGTGCCTAATCTACATTGAATTGTTTTGTTTGAGGCAGTTAAGAGAGAACGTGTCGAGTGATGAGGTGATTACAGGGTTCGGTGTACCTCAAGGCATACATGGAACAAAACATCAGTTAGATTGTGTGATTAAGGGACATAAATGACCTTAAATAAAAATTACACGATATACAAAACAAAAAAAACAAAAAACTTTGCCTTTTACTAAGAAGACGTCGCCTTCGGGCAGGCAAAGGCAACGTTGCGTGCAGCAAACCTAGATCTAATAAATACACATGTGGCCTAAGGAGTTGCATAGGTCAATGTATAAGGCTGAAGCCTCATCACTGTAACTAATAGCTGCATGAATAATACACGGCTGTGTGGGTAGACAGTTTTAACGCTTTTTTCTTGATATCGGTGGACAGCAACAGACATATTCGTTCACTTTGTCCCTAATTTAGTGCGTCTATAAAATACGTCAGACAAATGTTCACAGCGAAACTATACGACGACAATCATGTCGCAACTCAAGAGCATGCATTTTGATCGCTGTGGCGCTCAGCACAGGGAACTGCCCGAAGGAAGTTGTTCAATCGGTCTGGTCATGTCTGCTAAGGTGCCAAAGGCCACGGTGTTCCAAAAAACAGGTGATCCGATATGCATATGTCATAGGTTTCTTGCCATACACCCAATTATCAAACTGTTGATTTATTGTTTAGTTCTTAAGTTTTCTCTTTTATTTGTACATAGGTTACATTTTTGGTTTAGACCAAGAAAACTCTGTACACAGAGTATTGTATTTCAAGAGCAATTTGGCTGGGTGGTCCCACATATTAAATTGATAATGACTAATCTAATTCTTCCCTGTAAGACAGAAAAGGATTTTGTTTATTTCTTGTGTAGTGTGTATCATAGCATTTCGTTAATCATTAGTTCATAGACGTAGGCGGGCAACACATTACTTCCCTCAATGATGCGAATGCAGACACTATTCATAAGATGGGGAGGTGTTGAAAGTCCACAAAGTTATGTTCATATCACATTTCTTTTTCTTATATTTTACCAGATTCCTAATTTTGAGAAAAATTGCCTTGTTAATTAAATCAATGTCTGATGTTTTTGATTGGTAAGTACACTCTCAGTTTGTGCAACATATTGTGATGTACACTGTTGACCGGTACTGTTCCGGGAGAATAAACGGAACAAGCATCAAAAACCCAACGAATACCTCACCATATCACTGCCAAGCTATGGAACAGTCCTGTTGTAACCAACATCAGCGTTCCGGCTTTCATGTAACTCACACAATTCCCCATTGTAATACAATTTTCTTTACAGTTGTTGGACATTCGTTTAATGTTATAAAAATCTATGCTTTGCAGTGATCAAAGTGGCCACATATTAGCATTCTTCAACAGCTAAATATGAACATATTCTGCGCGACAGTGCTTCCTTCTTCCGTAAGTAAAATGGACCAAATCACATTAATGCTATTGTTTGAAGTGGGCCGTATTGCACATGAGATTCCTCAGTAAATTCCTTCTTGCATAAATCTGAGCTGTACAATACCGGTTCCACTAGATAATTGGAAAAGACCAGTTTTGATAGTTAAGCAAGGCTCGTCACAATTCGCTGGACGTTGTCACAAAATAAGACCTGACACCGTGTCTTGTAGCCAGTCTCTTCCTTACAATGAAACAATCCAGATCAGATCCACACCAAAACAAATTTCGCGATCGAGCGCTTCGGAGTAATAAAAAGAATGGGTATCATGAAAGGTATCTGCCCAAACTGTGCAAATTCTTGTATAATTGGGAAGCTTACGTCCTGAAGTATCTGGAAATGATATATGTTTTGCATTTGTGGACCACAAACAGCAATTTATGAATCCGTATTTACATATATTAGTATTTGAGTGTTAAGGACGACACACTCATTCTCTCACTATCTGGTTTACCCTGCATATTGATTAATACGCACGTTGACTTTCCTCATATATTCCCGCCTTGATTATTTTCTCCACAAAGTTTAAAATAGCTATCTGACAAATGATATAAAAAATTTAATACTTCATACTTTCTGTGTTTAGCATATAGACATCAAACCCTTGACCACTGATGTATTTTGCATGTGTATTATTCTATTTTTAATACGCTTTGTTGTAATCATCATCATCATCATCATCATCATCATCATCATCATCATCATCATCATCATCATCATCATCATCATCATCATCATCATTTTTGTTATTATACATATGTTCATATTGCATGCAAATGTTTTGTTCCAAAATTGAACCGTCCATATATATATATATATATATATATATATATATATATATATATATATATATATATATATATATATATATATATATATATATATATATATATATATGCAGTTACGGCCGTTTGTATAAAGTTGATGGGGACGACTGTCCGTCCGTCATATACAAGTCTGTCCCGTCAATGACACCACCCATTTGCTTGTAAGCTAAAAACCTTTCAATCGTCTTCCTGGTCCACAGTAAATACAGTACATGTTGATACAAAGAGCTATTTCGGCAAACACAAACCATGCTGCAAGTGAAATGCCTCCGAACTTCACATAATTTTGATCATTCAACACTTACTGAAAAAGCCTTGTTCACAAGTTATCCCAACCTGACATCATTTAAGACCTACTCAAAAAGCCTTGTTCGCAAGTTATTCCCTCCCTGACAAACGCTTCTGTCTAAAGAGGCATATAGTATTCAATAATAACAAATCGTTTCTGCCTATGGTCGCAATACTTAGCCTGGTGTAACTTATCACATATATTAGAATTTTCAATGAAATGCAAAGAATGACTCAGAATGAAGTCTCAAAATGTCCAACCATCACAAAATGTTACCACCACATGGTCTCACAATGGCTTCTCGTGCCATAAGACTACACTGCTGTCAAGAGGATATGGTTAGGCATTGATGAAAGTCAACATCCAACATTTTGGTGTATGTGTCATCTTGATGCATCCATTAAACGGTCACATAAGACTAAACGTCATGAAATCTTTCAAGCTTGTGATGATCTGTGAAATTACCACGTTAGTCTACGATATTTTCACATGCAACGCAGTGCAAAAACACAACATTAGCTGTCAACAGCTTATACTGGCCTCTGCCACAACAATGGCCTCTGTCCTTTTTACTACTTGAGTCGAATCTCTGTAGCATGGTATATTATACTGTAGAAGCCCGTGGGCAGACATTATATTACACTCTAGTTGTCAGTTTGTAGATGTTTTGTGAGATTCCAGTAGCTTGTCAGTGACTTGTGGCTGATACTCTTACGGCCGTTGTCTCAATAATTTAGTGGTAGCCTCCATTCTCAAGATTTATGATTCTCGGATGTCCTTTTTATACAGGAGCCATGACACTTAAGCAGATTGTGATGTTGAAGTAGCCTGTCTTAACCATAGCCTCTATACATGGTATATGATTCTTAGTTGCTGGTGGCTGGTTTTATCACACCACTAGCCTCTTGGCTGGTGTTTTAATATTTATGATGCTCTAGCAGTATGCCTTTACATGGAGCACTATATTATACCATGACTACCTCTTTATGGATGGTCTAATATACTCTGGTAGCCTGTCCATAAATGGTTTAGTATTTATGATACTCTAGTATTCTGCTTGCTTACGGTTTATTGTACCGCAGCTGTCTGTTAATCTGTCTGCCTTTGGGTTGTTGATATTCACTATTTTTACTGGCATCCTGCTTGTACATAAGTTTCTGTACCCTGGTAATCTGCTCATAGATGGTTGACGCAATACAATAACCTGTCTCCAGACAGTCCATATTCCCCACACTCTGGTCGCCTGCTTGCATATGCCTAATTATATCGTGGCTTTCTGTTGATAGATGGTTTGATGCATTCCATTGGCCAGGTTATGGGTGGTGTATTATATATAGGATTTGCCAGCATGCTGTTGCTAGGCCAGTCCACGGCCTACTTTAGTCGTTAAGATGTACTTTTACCGCGCATGCGTAGTGGTCCTCGGTTTACTTTACACAGAAAATATACAACACAGGGACCAAACACAGGGACCAACCCCGATGGCCAGCAAATAAGTTCTGTTCGAGCTGTGCTTGAAGTTAACAGCAGAAGAGAATTCAATACCCATAGGTGACAATGAACATAATAGATCCTAAAGCCTCCTGTAACATTGCGTTTATTCATAACGAACATAGTGGTCCGCTACAAAGTGGCAATGGTTACTGAGGACATAAAAGATCATTCACGCCAGACCAATGTCAAAGTTCACCGAAGCAATGGGAGACATGCATATTAATTTCCCGCCCCAACTGTACACCTGATTGCCTAGTGTTGCTTGGTGAGATATGGCGAGATACGGGTCGGTACCAATGGGAACAAGCGGGATCTTACTATTATTTTGGAAATACAGAATACTTATCAAAGGCAGATGGAATTTTTTCTTATATATGGCTGGGGAAGTACTAGAAGAATACCAGTTTGGGATTTGTGAACTTAAATTTCTCAAAATATGATGATTTTGTGAGAAATGAGCACATCGCCTGTCTGTAACAGTGATGCGACCCGCACGTCCCCGTGATCGCCAGGTGTTAAACTAGTGCTTTGTGCGGGAAATTCATATGCATACTGCCTATTACTGGTGAGCGCAGAAAATCGGCATATTGAAGTCATAAATGTCCACAATGGAGTGATACATTTTAAGAATTCAATGCCGATCAAAGTGCCGTCATGCTCATAATGGTCCTTGTGACAGAGGCTAAACTCTCTTGCAAGCATCAAACTCGTCGACTATTGACTATGTGCGCAAGCTTCTCTCCCCTGTCCTTCGCATCCCTTGAGAAGTAGCCCTGACATATGCTTCACCTAGCGTTCACCCCTAACACCCGACAATGACATGTAGGTTTACACTTCAATGCCACGCTCAGCTCATCACTTTACTCTTCCGTCGCCATGCTCATCTGCTTATACCTCAGTGCCAGGTTCAGCGCATCTACATATACCTCCAGTACCAGCATCAGCTCACCTGAATATACCTCTCAGTGTCATGTGATTCTCTTTATACCTTCAGTGTCGCCCTCACTTCATCCTTTTATACCTCTAATACCAAGCTTAGCCTCTCCGCACTTCTAAAACCATGCTCAGTTCACCTATTCACACCTTGAGTGCCTGGCTTAGCTCATCTATCAGCACCTCCAGTGCCACGCTTATCTATATATTAACACACCAAGGCCACGCTCAGTTCGTCTACGTGTACCCCCAGGGTCATGCTCACCTCATTCATTTCCAGTAATTCAATAATTGTTTGAGTTGTTGGGGGAGGGGGGTGTTCTTGATTTTTTTGTTTGCTTTTGTTTGTTTTTGTTTTGGGTTTTTTTTTGTTTTTTGTTTTTTTTTTTTTTTGTTTTTTGTTTTTTTTTTTGTTTTTTTTTTTTCTGTTTGCTTGGGTTTTTTGTTTTTGTTTTTTTTTTTGGTTTTTGCTTTTTGTTTTGTTTTTGTTTTTGTTTTTTGTTTGATTTTGTTTTTTGTCTGTTTTTTTTGTTTTTAGTTTTTTGTTTGTTTTTTGCAAACATGGAGCCCCAACGAAAAGCTAATTGGTGTACATACTATGAACAATATTACCAAATTGATACCGACTAACACAGGCCCCGTGTTACCAACGAGAGAACACCTTCATATGTGTCGTAGACCAATGAAGACCACTGATTAACCGCATATGCATCAGCAGTAGCGTTTTCAAAATGGCTATGATAGAGGAAAGCGGCACTCCAAAAACATTGCCCTTACATGTGTAGAGTAATTCTTTTTATACATTTACTAATAATTTTATTGATTTATAAATCGTTGTTCTATTGACACCTGTCCACATCTGTTTAAGATGAAGTTGTCGTTACCACAGTCTAAATAATAAATATACTGTTTTAACCATTTTTTCTTCAAATGCAAATCAAGTGTGCGTTGCCCCTGTATGGACTTGCGCTCTCAAATTGACCTTCACGTGTAGTTAACGAAAGATAGACGATCCAGTTTTCTTGAGACACGTCACGTTTACAAGGCAACCATCGATGCTCGAAACAAAAGTTTGCCAAGTACCAATCAGGACAATTGGCGTTTGATCAGTGTAAACCGTTCCTACCACTGATTCGCTAGTATGCTTGCCTGATAACACATACCACGTCACATAAAAAATACCAATAAAATAAAATAAATAAAATAAATAAATAAGATAAAATAGAATAGAATAAAATAAATAAAATCTAGTATCCTATCTCCCTCTATAAATTGGCACAAATGTGGAGAACTTGAGTGCTAATGGTTTAAATTGTGATCTGCTTGACAATGATGAAGAATGGACTCTCACGTAACCTACCTCCGTATAATCGTCCAATCGGATGTCCCCTGCAAGCAGAACAGACGATGGTGGGTCGTCTACTAAATGACGCGCTTTTTCTACATCTGAATATGACGGGGGGTCGACAAGTCGATCCCACACCTGAAATCCTTTACCTGAACCACTCATTGCTTCCTTCCTGCGAATGATATCTCCTTCCCGACGTGCAATGCGAACAAGATTTCCCGTGACGTATCCTCTCGCGTGATTCCTATTCCTTCGATGTTTGCATGCACATATGACTAGCATAATGAGAAGAAGGATAAACATAACTCCCAGCGTGCTAGATAGCACCATGATGATAATAAGATTACTTGCAGAGGGCTTCCCACTGCCTGGGTTGATGGTCGGGAATGTAGTAGGAGGCAAAATATCTGTTGCCTTTTCAACGACGAAGATCGACACATTAGCACTGCTTTTAAACGAAGGAAAATTCACATCAGATGCTATAATTGACATTTGATACAGTGATCCATTTTGCACTTTCAAAACGGCTTTGGTGGTGATAATTCCGGATGTTTTGCCAATAGTGAAATATCTGTCAACGATTTCGTCACCTAATAGTGCAAATTCGAACTTATTAAAAACATCAGAATCTCCGTCTGTGGCATAAACTTCACCTACTTCTGTTCCCGGTGGCATTTGCTCTAAAATGTGGAAGCCATATGTTGACTGGGAAAATTTGGGAATTTGGTCATTTTGATCTTCTATCGTCAGTTTTATAGTGGACGTTGCCGTTAGAGGTGGTGAACCTTTATCTCTAGCAAAAACTGCTATTTCATAATTTTGTATCCTTTCCCTGTCAAAATTGACTAGTGCTGAAACAACACCACTAACTGAATCTATGGCTAATAAAGGCTCTGATTTTTTTAATAAACTAAATTCTACTTCGGAATTTTGGCCTAAATCTTTGTCCGAACAATTTACCTGTAGTAATTTGGCCCCTCTCTTATTGTTTTCTAGTAGTTTAGCAAAATAGCTATCTTGCGAAAACACTGGCGGATTATCATTTTCATCCAGGACTGAAACAGACAAATGTTGTGAAGTGGACATTTTTGGTCTACCATGATCTTCACAAGTTAGCTTTATATTGTACCGGGATCTGGCTTCTCTGTCAAACTTAAATCGGGTGACAATTTTGAATTGTGATTGGTACCTACCAAGCAACTGGAAATTACTATCACTAATGAAGCAGGAGAATTTTGCGTTTTGACCTCCATCTAGATCCTCAACCATAACATGAGCTATAACAGTATCGGGTTTGGAATTTTCGGCCAACTCCACAATTATTTTACCTGACACTGTGATGATTGTTATTTTAGGGGCATGGTCATTAATATCAATGACGTGTATGGTGACTTCCGTTTCCGCTGGGAAGGATTCCGGTCCCTTATCTCTTGCTACCAGGGCAAGACGGTAGACTGACCGGGTGTTGAAGCTAAGCTTACCTTTCAAATAGATCTGACCTGTATTTTGATCTATGCCAAAAACATGACCATATTGGCTTTTTGTCTTGGGAAGAAAGTCGTACATGACCTGTCCATTGACTCCTGTATCCAGATCAATGGCCAATACAGACACAACTGAGGAGTGTAGTGTGGCGTTCTCCAGAATATAAGCCTCGTAAGAATCATTCTGGAACTTTGGAATGTTGTCGTTGACATCAGTGACAGTAATTTCTACAATCATAGAACCAGATTTTTGTGGCCTTCCTCCGTCATAAGCTATTATTTTTAAGCGGTGGAATGCTGATGTTTCCCTGTCTAATTTTCTGCTCAGAACCAATGGAACACTGCCTTTACCCAAGTGGCCTCCACCTATTCGGAAATTATCTGATGATGATTGGAGGACGTATTCATTAACTCCATTGTCACCGCTGTCTCTGTCAGTTGCAGCTTGCAAACCCGGGATAACTCCAAGATCCTTACTTTCCGATAAGGTCAGCTTTACTTTGCTCTTCGAGAACACAGGCCAATTATCATTGATATCTGTAATGTGAATTTCAACTTGGATGATTTGAAAATATGTCATGGGACGTACAGCTACCTTGGCTTCAATGACACATGAAATTTCCTGGAAACAAAACGTATCCCGGTCCACTCTGCCAACTATTTGTAAAAGTCCACTCGCTTTCATGATGTTAAAGTATTCTGTGTGTTTTCCAGTTGACGAAATGAAATTAAGCTGTAACGTCCTAAGTACAGACGGCGAGTATTTGTCAGCAATACCCGAGTCGGTCAGTATGTCTCCTATTACCGTCCCCTCAGGAAGTTCTTCCTGTATGGTGTACCTCACCACTTTTTGGCAGCATGACAAGGTGAAAGTGAAACTATACAGCATCACCGTAAAATCCAATCTTCCCACTGGCTTCATGATGAAGCAAGAGGTCCAAGCAACAGGCAAACCTTTTCAATGGCGGCGCTCTGTTGTCTGAAAACCGATGGGCGAGGTATGCTGTTTGAAGTAAAAGCATACACGCCCAAGTGTGGTTGGTCAGGTAGTTTCTTCTAGCCAAATTCAAACAGTCGCCATGGTGACCCCTCATTTGGCGCAGTACAGACAGCCCATTACGGTAGCCTGGATGCAGGATACAAGCATGTGCACTCAGGTGAAGGACGGAAAAACATTTGTTCAAGCTAGGTGTATATACCTTGCACGCTGCCGCCGCTTGCGTCTAGGTTCTGGCCAACGATGCCGCAATGGTCTACAAACGTTGGGAATAGCCTCAGCTGCAGGAGCTTAGAACATGATGTGTTGTCTTCTTATGATTGCATCTGTCTGTCACTCTTTTTACGCCACAATACATCCCTTTCAGCCTCAAGCTTTCCTATTCAGTCCACAATGAATCGACGGAAGAAACATCTTCTCATAGGACCTGTGTCTGCAGAATTTCTCTGTATAAAGCCTTATTGAAATCGGCAGCGTGTAAACAGTGGATAGCGGAACCTACCGTTTTGTCCAAACCACAAGTGGAGCTACGATAAAACGTCACTGCTTGCCTTACAGTCCCCGTCGCATCCAGTATTGTGACGGGTAGTAGAGCCTTTCTCCGCAACAGTAATGTCTATTTATGCAGCATCTAGCTGGCGCTCCCAAAGCCACCGCCCCCAGTATCTTCTCTCCCTCTCGCATAGCGTGGTGGCAAATAATAATTATCACCATTCAAATGGATTATATCGAACCTTAGATGTATCCAGCTTTCGTAAGATCAAAATTCCAACACCTTTTATGCGGCTGCAAATTATAATCTTGCCTGATGTGATTGCCTGGCACTGGACGGATCGCAAGCATTTTCGTGATCGCTTTGAAGTATATTAACCTCTATTTGGACTAAAGAGGAAAGCAATGAGCAATTGCGGCTTTATCAGTAACAAGGTTCCCTCTGTCAAACGACAATACCAAATTACTTTTATCTGGAGGGTGGCAATATATCCCTGGAGATTTCTTCAGACATCACCCAAAATAATAAACCTATCCTAGGCTATGCAGTAAAGCGAACATTTAGACACAACCCACATATCCATCAAGTTTATGCACGGACTGATTTGGCTAATTCTGTCTATCATGAGTCTTAATTGCATCATATATTTGACAGCCTAATTACCCATATTCACTTTCCATTGTTTCTGAAAATTGACGCATAATTGAGCCATTCTTGGGCATGTATTGTAGAAAATTGCACCTACTGTATCATATTTCATATTGAAGTCCATTGGGTGTTCCGAAATACACATATTCATCGCAATGCAAGGTTTAGCATGAATCTTTCTAAATACTTCATTTCAATGGGTTGAAGTCCACGTTTTAAATAATGATAATAAAAACAACAACAATAAACTACTTCAGTGTCGTCGCATTTGCCCACATTCACGTCATCTCCACGCACTTCTTCCAATAACGCATGAATGATATATAAGCAGGGTGTGTTAGCAAAAAGATATTGGTGCTTTGGTCATTGATATATGAAACTTCGTTTTACACAACAAAGATCCACTTGCTTCTGGTATACATATATTAATGGCATATAGGTCTCTGCTTCCAGAAGCTTCTCTTTAACAAGGAATAGCAAATCGCTGCAGAGTGCGAGTTTCTATAACGGTGTAGACCTTTACCATATGTGAACATAGTTGCAGTCTTCCTTGAAAATAGAACAATACATCAAAATAAACTAAGCCTATTTCCCTGTAGCTGGTTAGAGAACCCACATTTACAAGACTCTCAAAAATTGGTATAAATATAGGCGCCACAGTATTTGTCAACATAATACGTTTTGTAGCATTTCTTTTTACAAATTAACAGTAGAATTTATTAACCTTATCAGTGCCAACCGCAACTAAATTCGAACTACCTACAATGAATTGCCCTTAATTATAATAAAGATACTAGCTTCGTGTGCCTTGCAAAAAGACCTTTCATTTAAGTACCAGCATGTCTGTAGTGACACAGAAGATACTAGTCGAGTTCGTCAGTTCTCCTCGGGCCGCTTTGGGCCGCAAGGATGGCTGTTGACTCATTCGAAAGTGTGGTACTCAAAGAGTTAAATATACAACTACGGTATGTCAATTAAAGCAAGTATGACCCGTGTTGGTTGGGCACTCTCAAGAATATAATGCCACTTCAGGCTGATGAGTTGATGCGGCATTTGATGCTGGGCAGTCGGCTTACTGTCGTATGATGCACACTACGGGATAAACCACGGTCAATCCCTTGGAGACTCTTAACAAAACGTTGGCTATTACCGTGTAGATGAAATGGCTTCTTAAACTGTCAGAATATTTTACAGCGTTTTTGTAGTATTTGCCTGGTAAACAGACACTGCTTGAATGGCAGAGTGCCATGCTCAGGTGAAATAGGCAGAGCGCTTATTGCAGTCAATTGTGTCAACATCCATTCCAGCCTGCGCACTCATCATTTGCCGCTACTTTGTACACTTTGCCACAGTTTACAGTTCGTAATATTGTGAAGCTGAATAATTCATCTGTAGTGCGGATGCACCTGCTTCCACTCTAATTTCTTGCTGTACCAAAATAAACACCTTGGGGCCACTACTGGTGCAGCACCTCTTATTCGTCCTTCAGAGCCACTGTCCCTAGGTATTGTGCAAACGTCTTTGTCTCATTTCAGAACTTTTGTCTTGATTGCACATCCAAATGCATCTGAATGTGTTCACATGACTGATGTGCAACCTTAATTCCTTCGCTGGCTCGCTATTGAAAGTGGACAATTATTGAACTCTAACTTAATAAAGGTCCTCATAAATAGATTAATCCTGCAAAATTATACAGACCTTCATAAACGTTGCGAAATAGTGCTTTGAATGATTGCATTTTTTGTCCTTAGGAAATATAAATGAACTTAAATCTTGAAGGTTTTGGGGTTTTCGGTGCTTCCTCATGTACTGGGAGCAGTGGTGGGTTGGTAAGCAGAGACGTGCGTCACCGTTGAAATAGTTGTATTGCGTCTGATGTTAGACGATAAACATTATACTGACAAGTCATTTTGGACTTTGAACATGCAGATTACTTCAAAATTAATCCAAATTGTGTCCGTGCTTACTTAGAGGGAAGTGTAAGAAACCTATCTTAATTGTCAGCGTCATACACATTTGCCCAAAATGACCATTTAAAGGATGTAAAAGCAAGATGTGAAGATTCCTTAAAATGTCCAAAGAACATTATCAACACGCCCACGCATCCACTCCTGGTAGAACTAAAGGCAAAAATTCAGCCAATTAATGCACACACCCTTTTCGCTCTTTTAGCTCAGAAAGAAAAATAAAGTAACTTATGTACGACAAAGTAAGTTTTGACGTGAAGACAAAAAGGTATAATGATCGTGGACATGCAGTGACACCTCCCTAAGCTGAACTCCCTTACGCCGGAAGAAATGTATTCGGCGCAGAGAGGTGTATATAGTATTCAGAAATTATGAGAGGAAGCAAGAAAAGGTATTCAGTTTATACAGCTCTTCAGCTTATGGAGGTGACGATGTCACCCTTTGTAAAGGTGTAAACTTAACAACAAATACATGTCAGATCACATTACCTACATTACGCAAATATGCTATCAGTAAATAGTAGTGGTAGTCGCATTTATATCAAATGGAATTCAAATCACAAAACTACTTGCATTTGTCACATTGATATACATGTGTCTTATTGAGCAAAACGCACAGTATATGGTTGGTTTATTGAGGAATACGTACAGTATATGATTGGTTTGTCGATCAAAACGCACAGTATATGGTTGGTTTATTGAGGAATACGTACAGTATATGGTTGGTTTGTCGATCAAATCGCACAGTATATGGTTGGTTTATTGAGGAATACGTACAGTATATGGTTGGTTTGTCGATCAAAACGTACAGTATATGATTGGTTTATTGAAGAATACGTACAGTATATGGTTGGTTTGTCGATCAAAACGTACAGTATATGATTGGTTTATTGAGGAATACGTACAGTATATGGTTGGTTTGTCGATCAAATCGCACAGTATATGATTGGTTTATTGAAGAATACGTACAGTATATGGTTGGTTTGTCGATCAAAACGTACAGTATATGATTGGTTTATTGAGGAATACGTACAGTATATGGTTGGTTTGTCGATCAAATCGCACAGTATATGGTTGGTTTATTGAGGAATACGTACAGTATATGGTTGGTTTGTCGATCAAAACGTACAGTATATGATTGGTTTATTGAAGAATACGTACAGTATATGGTTGGTTTGTCGATCAAAACGTACAGTATATGATTGGTTAATTGAGGAATACGTACAGTATATGGTTGGTTTGTCGATCAAAACGTACAGTATATGGTTGGTTTATTGAGGAATACGTACAGTATATGGTTGGTTTATTGAGGAATACGTACAGTATATGGTTGGTTTATTGAGAAATACGTTCAGTATATGGTTGGTTTGTCGATCAAAACATACAGTATATGGTTGGTTTATTGAGGAATACGTACAGTATTTGGTTGGTTTGTCGATCAAAACGTACAGTATATGGTTGGTTTATTGAGGAATACGTATAGTATATGGTTGCTTGGTCGATCAAAACGTACAGTATATGGTTGGTTTATTGAGGAATATGTACAGTTACTATATGGTTGTTTTATTGAGGAATACATACAGTATATGGTTGGTTTGTCGATCAAAACGTACGGTATATGGTTGGTTTATTGCGGAATATGTACATTTACAATATGGTTGGTTTATTGAGGAATACGCACAGTATATGGTTGGTTTATAGGTATGGAGTACTGAAGTAGTGCTGTGCAACTTATGGCATATATTACTTGAAGTCACATTCCCTAGTTTCCAGACATCATGTGACTTGCCGCGAACAAACGTATTATCAAAGAAAGAAATGGAAATTAAAAAGTCATATTATAGTCTGCCATAGGGTAGCACTAAAGAATTAACACGACAAGTCAAGTGCCAATTAAAAGTAAGCACAGAGCCTGTACTAAATGATGTACTGTGGAGATCATTTAAATGGAAGTCCAGCATTGTATGTTTTGTTGAGAACCAGAGGGATTTGGCCATCAGATGTACAAGGTTTTTGGACTGGTGCTTGAAACATACATTATGTATTCAAAAGCAATGTGGTATGGATTCCGGTTGGTGACGTAAATTTATGTTGCATGTCTGCCATCGGACATAATCTTTAGAGGGCAAAAAAAAATGCCGAGAAATTTAATTGCATTAGAATGAAAAAAGGATTATCCGAGCCTGTATTTTACAAAACATTTCACGCATTCAACACATATATGCCACAAAGTTTATAATTACTTCCTGAAAGGAGGGGGGGGGAGGGGTATATTAACACAGAAATGCGTAGGACATTTAATTCTTGAGAATTACTTTTGCGTTGGAAGATCTATCTTAAACGCGCTAAAACAAAAGCGCGCGAACATTGCATGCAGGGCAGAGCAACATGCGTGAATCATGCTTTCAATTACACCTTCAACAGAGTAAGTCCATCTCAATTGGTAGTGTTCTGGAGCAACATACGCAACCCACAATTTGTATGCTAATCTGCAAGCATCGTTGAATGTTGTAACACATTCTTCTAAAGTGAAATCTACACAGGCTGGCACAAATTCACAAACAACACCAAGCTGTAACTGTCAGAACGCAACCATGCCTATTCGATCAAAATTACTCTCTCCCTAATATTCTATAATGTAAAGCAAAACCAGTTGCAAGGGCCATTGATTGTATAAACCTGAACCAAATGAATATGGAAACAAAGATGCCTGCTCTCCCATCATGGCCTTCCTTCATATCTTGCTCGATCAAACGGACCTGGAAATACGTCTACTTTATCATGATGTCATTGTACATCGTTCGGTAAACTGAAAGGTTACTGTACGTTGTTGTTTTTAAACATTCGTTCGACCAACCCTCGAACTAAATTGGCATTATCAGCTATCTATAATTATGACCTCAACGTTGCGCTCCGCAGTGCTACTCCTGTCCACAAATTTCTAGGTTTATGACAATTATACAGAAGATCCCTTTGGAAGAGAGGTTATAATTTACGACACATTGTGTACTGAATAGATCCAATACAAGTTGCTTGTGCAGCCTTCTTCACAAAGTATCACTTATTTAAAGAAAGATTTTTCAACGGTCATACCGGCTTGGGGGATTTTTGTAAATTAGAGTCAGGAAGACCTGTCCAATGAAGCATGGAGCCATTTTTTACCATATGAAAGGCAACTGGCCAGAAAGTTATCTTGTACCATTGTGAGTGAATGGAATATCCCACCCTTTCACCTCATTGCCTTTTTTGACCAGATTACCACAAGGCTTTCAGATTAAGATACTTGTTTAAGACAATTAATTACTGGTTTGTATTTCCTACACGCCTGAATGATGTAAAGAATCACCCATTGATGTTATTAAAACGCATTAATTTATAGTTTTCACCCATCCACTGCCCAAAAAATGTTTCAGTGTCTCCACCATACTATTACTGCAATTGGTCGCTCGTACAGTGACATATACATTGTACAAACCACCAAGGTAAGCTCTAAATATTGTGACACTGGGGATGAAATCGATGTTACCCATATCTTGTGCAAGTGTCACTCTCATACCCAGGGGTGTCCCTGTGCATTTCAAAGCAACTGGATGAGCGGTTTGGGATTTTTTTTTTAACGAATTTTCTGCAAAAGAACATTTCTAAATACAAAAGCTATATGACAAAAGGATGGAAGTGACTGCCACACCACAATGTGATTGCATTATTTCTGTGTTTTGTATAGGCATTAGTATGGCCTTTGAGCCGCAGAAATTTTATAATGAAGGCCATCATAAACAACGGAAACTCCCCCCTCCCCGATTTAACAATCCCCACATTAACACACCAGCGCAGACTGTTCATGATTCGGCTATTCTTTCAGCGTAAAGGGGAGCACACGCGCACATTGAACAAGGGCACAGCAACCCATGCTTCTGACCTTATCTTTGATCGCTTAAAAATATCCTAAAGCTCCCACATGTCAATTTTCGTCTGCTGTGATGTTTTCGCTTTACTTATTTTATTATCTATTTTTTATTATAATTTTTCAGTTTGGGGTTTATTTATTTTTTCATTTTATTTTTGTTTTTGTTTTTTGCTTTTTTTTTGGGGGGGGGGGTGTTCCGGGTTTTGATTTTTTTTGTTTTTTGTTTTTTTTGTTTTTTTGTTTTTGTTTTTTGTTTTGTTTTGTTTTTGTTGTTTTTTTGGGGGTTTGGTTTTGTTTTTTTTTTTTTGTTTTTTGTTTTTTTGTTTTTTGTTTTTTTTGTTTTTGTTTTTGTGTTTTTTGTTTGTTTTTGTTTTTGCTTTTTTTTGTATTTTGTTGCCAGAAAATATTTTGGCTGTGATTCGCAAGTAAGACCTACCTTGATGACACGCCCTAGGTCAAAGCTTTCCTTGATGCTGGTTGGGCGCAATAAGCGAAATTGTCCAGAGGAATGGCCACATAAAACAGCGGTGAATGTACTTAATTTGTGGGGCACTGCACCACAGGATTGTGTGCAACATGGGAGCACATTGGACACACTGAGTTGCACAACAGCTTGCGGACAATGCGCCACTTATTATGACAACAATCACAAACAGTATCCCGGATGTAATTTGCTTTTGAGGACATGTTGGTACAGCAATGCTGCATGAAGCCAGTTGCTGGCTCAAGGGGTTCAAACGTGGCGGTCCACTTACATTTGGCGTAAGCAGCAAAAAGAACCCATAACCCCTTTGTCTGGGGGTAGCTCAAGTAACATCAAAATCAATGCTGAAAGTGGAATGAAAAGATAAGAATATGTGGTGAATGGGAGATTGTAGCAGGGGTGTGTTGCTGGCTGTAATGCCTTATATGCATGAATTCCATCCCTCGCAGTTCAACAGATCCTCTCGACAAAGCTTTCCGCAGAAAGGTAGGCCAATTTGTCACTTTGCTAAATAAAACGAAGGCATAACCCTCACTTGGGTGAATAACTGACCATTCAAAAGCACAGGATAAACTCTGTATTCACTTTTCGACCCAATGCTGATTTTAAAATTCTTCTAATGAAACAAAATAACTATGAAATCGGGTAAACTACGCGTTACGAATAAATCACATTAATACTTAATAGAATAACGCGCTTCATCTTATTTCCATTCATATTTAGATATACACCCAAATCTCTCAGGAAGCAATCAATCTAATTAAACATCGTTGAAATGTATTTAATGCCAATTTTAAATCCAATCTATCTAATCATACCAATACATGCATTTGATCATATGTCGAAACATGTTTGATTATTTGCTTAAATATTTAATGTGTTTTAATATTCAAGCACAGAATCAAATAGTTTCACATATCAGGAAGTGCATTGCATGTTACTCTGCTTAAATCTCTTTGTGCTTTATCATATGCTTAATATTTGAAATGATTAGATAACTGATGATATAACTATCTATTTAATCACGGAGTAAATATCTATCAGTATTATTAAAAACATTTGAAGTTACGTTGAAATACGATACTTGATACACTGATTTATAAATATGATTAAATATTTTATATGTCTAAATATTCAGTGATATAGCCACACGTTTCATATCACCCAAGCAATTCAATCTCAACAGTGATATTTATACTAATTCTGTTTAAAGTACCATTCTCTCTCTCTCTCTCTCTCTCTCTCTCTCTCTCTCTCTCTCTCTCTCTCTCTCTCTCTCTCTCTCTCTCTCTCTCTCTCTCTCTCTCTCTCTCTCTCTCTCTCTCTCTCTCTCTCTCTCTCTCTCTCTCTCTCTCTCTCTCTCTCTCTCTCTCTCACACACACACACACACACACATATATATATATACAGTGGAATCTCCCTATTAAGACCACCTGAGGGACTGAAAAATGTGGTCTTAATAGGGGAGTGGTCTGAATGGGGATATAAGCTGAGTAAGGAAAAACAAAAACGGGTCTGTACATCGGTGGTCTTAATATAGAAGTGGTCTCATTATGGAGGTGGTCTTAATTGGAAATTCTATTGTATGTATATATATATATATATATATATATATATATATATATATATATATATATATATATATTATGTGTCTTATCGTCCTGTATAGAACTCTTACCATCGTTACGTACACCAACAAGGACGAATGCTTTTATTCTAAAAGCATGCGTTTGAACACTCGGCATACAATATGTTACTTCACGAGTGCAACCGGAAATCGATTCCTACCATAATCATATGCTCACGTTCACCTTATAAAAATCTACTCATAATGTCACCAATACCATTTGGATGGTGAGCGCAGGCCAAATGGCCCATAACATTCATCAATTTCGAATTCGAATAAATCCATTCCAGATCTGAGCACGACTGAATAAATAACTTTACTCGGTGCGAATTGGGCGCATTGTGCATTACGCTCAACCAGAGCCCAGGAAAGCTATTAATCTAAGCTATTGACCTAAGAAAGCTATTGACCTAGGACATGCCATGATGAGTGGTTTAACATACAAGCCTAAGTATTTTTTTAGCAGCGAGAATTGTAAGTAAAAACGTTAAGGCTGACGACAATATACATCCGGACGCTTTGGGGCCATTTGAGCGGGAGAGAGTTAAGATGCGGGATACCCGAGCAGATCCGCTCTGCTTCACAATTTACTGAACGCATAGATGTACTTATCATGGCGATAAGAAGCTCCTGAGCAAAATAAAAACACGGCATGGTCCAACAGTAAACATTTCATTCCACATATACAAGAAATAGCTCCACCGATGCCGTAAAAGTCACAAAACGAAAGACAAATCTTTGGAATGATGTCATCAAAACTGTAGCATCGTGTAGGTCACACTTCAAACATATACTATCACGATTGTAACATCTGCCTTGTAGGAAGCATCGTAAGTATTTTTTGTTGATAACACTAACCAACAAAATAATACTTTCAGATATCACAGTTTTTGGTCCATCCATAGCAAGCTAGGAGTTGCCCTTGTATAAAAATAATGTTATAGAAATATAATATAGTATGTTAAACGGTTTACATAATCTAAGTTCAAACTCACAATGGTATTATATGTCTGTTTTTATCGATTCGAAAGCTCCCCAGACTGTTTCGTTACACATTCAATACTTTGAGCTTCCAACATTCAGTGTGAAAAAAAAGATGAAAAGTCATTTCATGCTGACGACCAAACGCATGAAAATAGAATTCATTGGGAGCATCGATGTACAAAGCTAAAGGCTAATCCAAATGCTGCTTGCAAGTTACAGTATGCGATGACGCTTGAGACCTGCTGAGCTGTCTTTTTGCACTGGCACAAGTGGCATTTACCTTGAAAAATTCAACCTCTGACAGAAGTCAGGAGCAAAATATGCGCCACTGTTAAATTTGGCGACAAAAGTGCCTTTGAGTCGTCACATTTTACATGTAATATTATAGTGGCGGGTCTCGACCTGTTCCCCAGTCACCTCCTTCAAAATAAAAGTCACAGAGGTGCGTCAACAGCTTTTCCCCGTTTTATCAAATATAAAGAATTACATAAAACTGGCCAATGCTTATTCTAGCAATCTATTGTCTTATACATTTACACAATCTAGTCGTTTAAAAACAAACAAACAACAAAAACAAATAAAAACAAAAAACAATAAAAACAAAAAAAAAAAAAAAAAAAAAAAAACAAAAACAAAAACAAAAACAAAAAAAAAAAAACCCGAAGGGCTGTGTGAACAGTCCATGCCCAGCTGACCCAGAGATTCGTCACACTTGTGGCTCTGTGAACTTGGGATAGGATCAAAGTCACCCATGTACTGACTAAGTCTAATCTCTATGCAAGAACACTAACATGTGCAACATCAAGGTCCCAGCTCAAGCAGTTCTCAAGTTATAGAGAAAAAAATTGATGTATGTTGTACTGTGACCTCAGAATTGAGGTCAAGGTCGACCTTCATTGAGAAACATTAACATGTGCAACATCAAGGTCCTCACTCAAATTAGTTCTAACGTTATCAAGTGAACATTAAATTTCATATCAGTTGGCCTGTGACTTTGGGAATGAGGTCAATGTCACTCATGTACTGTCAGGGCGTGGCTTTCAAGAAGAATCATAACCACGTACAATTTCAAAGTCCAGGCTGAAATAGTTATCAAGTTATCATCTGTGGAGTTAAATTCTCATAAGTGACTTTGTGACCTTAAGAATGAGGTCAAAGTCACCCACGTACTGTGTAACTCCCGCTGTCATGCCCTCCGCTCAAGTGTTCCAATGCAATTTTGAATCAGTTGGGCTAGTGGTTTTGGAAAAGGTTTGACAAAAAACAAATGGACAAACAAAATCATAAAAAAATCCACAAATCACTGAAGCGTGACCATTTCATAAAGCCCTGTAGAGACCCAACCGAGGTATAGCCCCAACGGGTTTGAAGAAGATCCGGCTAGCGGCTCAGGAGAAGAAGTCACAAAGGTTACTTACAATTGCAAGCCCCGCTGACTTACACAGTAATCAATAGGAATGTGTACATTTACCGAAAGTACCCACGCTGAAAAATTCGTCGAAAATCAGGACTCCATAGCAATGCCACCTAATGTCCAGCTTTCTTTGACCCTTTCACAAGAAACTGCCTAACCAAGTTTTAGCGTGATCTGAATGACGCTCTTGGAGACGATGTCGAAAACAGCAAAAACAGAAAAAAAATCATGAAAAATAGAAGAAAAAAAATGAAGCGCCACCTCTTGAACAAATTAACATCTACAGGTCCAAAGATAGGTCCCTATGCAATTTCGATGTATTTGGCAATCCTGTTACGCAGAAGAAGATTTTTTGTAAGATTTGTCCCCCCCCCCCCCCAATCATCATCATAATAATGATGATAATAATAATAATAATAATAATAATAATAATAATAATAATAATAATAATAATAATAATAATAATAATAATAATAATAATAATAATAATAATAATAAACAAGAGGGCTGTGGAAACAGCCCATGCTCGGCTGACCTACAGATTCATCACACTTTTGGCTCTGTGAACTTGGGATAGGATCAAAGTTATCCATGTACTGAGTAAGTCTGACCTTTATAGAAGAACACTAACATGTGCAGCATCAAGGCCCCATTTCCAGTAGTTCTCAAGTAATCTGAAGAGTAAAATTCATGTGTGTTGCACTGTGACCCCAGAAATGAGGTCAAGGTCCCTCATGTACTGTCTAAGCGTGAGAAACATTAATATGTGCAACATCAAGGTCCTAACTCAAAACAGATCTCAATTTCTCAAGTGAACACTAAATTTCATGTCAGTTGTCCTGTAATCTTGGGAATGAGATCAAGGTCCAAAAAATTACCAGAGCATGACCACTTGCACAAAATAGGTAGACACTTATAAAAGGTACATCCCTAACAAGTTTGACGCAAATCTGGCCAAAATTATATGACCATTTGAACAAATCTACTAGAGACGCACCCAAGGTACATTGCCACCACGTTTCAAGTCAATCTGTATGACGGTTTCACAGAAGAAGTCAAAAATGTAAATTAGCATCAAAATGCCCATTGACTTAAATAGCAATCAATAGGAAAGGTGGATTTACCGACAAGTACCCTAATTGATAAAATCGTTAATATTCAGGAATCTGCATCATTGCTTCCCAGTGAACAACTTTGTTTGACCCTTCCACAAAGCACATATCACCTAAGTTTCAGCTTAATCTGAGAGACAGTTCTGGAGAAGAAGTCGAAAAAAGCCATAACAGACAAATAAGAAGGCTGTGTGAACAGGCCATGCTCAGCTGACCTACAGATTCATCACACTTACGGCTCTGTGAACTTCACAGGATCAAGGTCACCCATATACTGGGTAAGTCTGTCCTTTATGGAAGAACACTAACATGTGCAACATCAAGGTCCCAGTTCAAGTTACTGTAAAAAGTAAAATTGGTGTACGTTGCACTGTGACCCCTGAATTGAGGTCAATGTCACTCATGTACTATCTAAGCATGATCTTCATAGAGAAACATTAACATGTGCAACATCAAGGTCCTGACTCAAAATAGATTTCAAGTTTTCAAATGAACAGTAAAATTTCATGTCAGTTGTTCTGTGACCTTGGCAATGAGGTCAAGGTCCAAAAATCACTAGAGCATGACCACTTGCACAAAATAAATAGACACTTATCAAAGGTACATCCCCACCACGTTTGACACAAATCTGGCCAAATTATTTAAGTTACAACCAATAAAAAAAAAATCCCATGTTATATTTTCCTATTATTTTTTTAAGATTTTCAAAAAAAAATAAATAAATAAACCAGAGCCATGCCCCGGGGCATGAATGTCTCGCCAGCGTAATTCAAGCCACTCCGAAGTTTTTTGTTGACGGACGGACGGATGTCTGGAAAGTGACTGCTTAGTCTCGCCAACAGCTTATGCTGGCAAGACAATAATGCCACTCCGAAGTTTTTCTCCAATGCTCAATCAAGCATGAAGTAATCAATGAAGTGTGACAGTGATGACCCTCGTCTCTAGGGATGATTACAATAAATCATCCACTCAAATATGAAAGGCCTATGTAGTGTAGTTACTGAAATAATGCCACTCCGAAGTTTTTCTCCAATGCTCAATCAAGCATGAAGTAATTAATGAAGTGTGACAGTTATGACCCTCGTCTCTGGGGATGATTACAATAAATCATCCACCCAAATATGAAAGGCCTATGTAGTCTAGTTACTGAAATAATGCCACTCCGAAGTTTTTCTCCAATGCTCAATCATGCATGAAGTAATCAATGAAGTGTGACAGTGATGACCCTCGTCTCTAGGGATGATTACATTAAATCATGTACCCAAATATGAAAGGCCTATGTAGTCTAGTTACTGAAATAATGCCACTCCGAAGTTTTTCTCCAATGCTCAATGAAGCATGAAGTAATCAATGAAGTGTAACATTGATGGCCCACATCTCTAGTGATGATTACAATCAATCATCCACCCAAGTATGATAGCCCTATCTGATCTAGTTAGTGAAATAATGCCACTCCGAAGTTTTTGGTTGACAGACGGACGGACGGACGGACGGAAAGTGACTGCTTAGTCTCGCAAACAGCTAACGCTGGCGAGACAAAAATGACTGGAGCGTGACCATTCAAAAAACTTGGTAGAGACTGACACAAGGTAGATTGCCACCAAATTTGAAGTCAATCTGACACACAGTTTCTTTTAAGAAGTCCAAAATGTGAATAAGCATTAGAATGCCTACTGACTTGCATAGTAATCAATAGGAAAGCTGCATTTACCAAAAAGTACCTGAATTGAAAAAAATCGTTAAAAATCAGGAATCCACAGCAGTGACACCTACTGAACAACTTTGTTTGACCCTTCCCCAAAGAACATATCCACCATGCTTCAGCTTAATCTGAGTAACGGTTCTGGAGAAGAAGTCAAAAATTATAATATAATTCTTATAATATTCTTTTTATGGAGCACAGGCATGGAATTTAAAAGATAAACACATAGATGGTATACTAAAAGCTTGGAATAAGAGTGTAAGACATTTGTGTAAACTCCCTGTAATGACCCATACAAAAATTTTGCCTTTCCTGACCAACACATTACATGTAAAAGAAATGTTATATTTGAGAGTTTTGAAAATGATATTGACAATGGAAAATATAGACAATGAAACTGTTTCCTTTCTTGCAAAATGTTGCATTGATAATAAGTTGACAATAATTGGTAGTAACTACACTTTAATTAGAAGTTCTTTAGGTTTAATATCCGGAAATGTTCAATATCACATTGCAAAACACAAGTTGGCAGAACGAAAGAAAAGTACATTTGATGAAAAGATACATATGGTAATAGAGATTTTGGATATACTTGAAGACAAAAATAGTTTAATTGGATTTGCAAGAGAGGAAATGGGTGATATCCTTACAAGTTTATGTGTAGAATAATATCGTTTATAAGTTGTTAATATTCACATGCCATCTGTAAGTACTATGTATCATCGTTGAGTTCTTTGTTTCTTTTTTCTTCTTACTTTCTTACCACATGGTGTACCTGTATTGTGTACGTGAAGTATAATAAATATATAAAACACACAAAAAAATCATTGAAAAATTGAAAACAATTGCAGTGCCATCTGGTGAACAAATCAAGATCTAGGAGTCTCTAGGAGTGTCACTGTGTGATATCAAAAGCAATTGAGTGAGCGGTATTGAAGAAAAAGATTTTTGAAACTTGGTCAAAAAAAAGGCAAAACAATTCATAAAAAATCCAAAAATCAATGGAGCATAGCCATTTGGACAAACCTGGTAGACACCCACCCAAGGTACATTGCCACTGAGTTTGAAGTCAATCTGGATGACGGTTTCGGGGAAGAAGTCGAAAATGTGAATTACCATTAGAAAGCCCATTGACTTACATAGTAATCAATGGGGAAGGTGCATTTACCGATAGTTACCCGCACTGAAAAAAAAAATCGTTAAAAGTCAGGTATCCACAGCAGCGACACCTACTGAACAACTTTGTTTGACCCTATCAGAAGGAATATATCCACCAAGTTTCAGCTTAATCTGAGTGACGGTTCTAAACAAGAAGTCGAAAATAGCAAAAACACAAACAAAAATCATAAAAAATAGAAAAAATTGCAGCGCCACCCGGTGAACAAATTAAGAACTAGGAGTCCTTAGGAGTGTTTGTATGTGATATCGAAGCAGCTGGGTGAGCGGTTTCAGAGGAGAAAATTTTTGAGCTTTGCCCCAAAAGAACAAAATAATCATAAAAAATACAAACTCATTGCAACGTGACCATTTGAACAAACTTGGTAAGGCCCACCCAGGGTACATCCCCACCAAGTTTAAAGTAAATCTGGCTGGCGGCTTTAGAGAAATAGTTGAAGACGTTAATTGTGGACGGACGGACAATGGACGACAGACAACGGACGACGGACGAAGAACGAAGGACCATCCTCTAAGCTCATCTGAATGACAATTCAGCTGAGCTAAAAATCACTGCAGCACGACCACTTGCACATACCAGATAGACACTTATCAAAGGTACATCCCTACCAAGTTCAACACAAATCTGGCCAAAATTATTTAAGTTATAGCCATTACAGGAAATTCTCAAGTTAAAGTTTCCTATTAAAACTTGTTTGAAGACTTTCCATTTTCTTTTTTTTTTTTTTTAATCCAAATATCACAGGATCTCGACCATTTCAACAAACTTTGTAGAGACCCACTCAAGGTAAATTGCCACCCAGTTTGAAGTGAATATGACTGACGGTTTCTTCGAAGTCCAAAATGTTAATTAGCATTAGAATGCCTATTGACTCACATAGTAACCAATAGGAAAGCTGCATTTACCGATAAGTACCCGAATTGGAAAATTCGTTAAAAGTCAGAAATTCACAGCAGTGCCATCTGGTGAACAACTTTGTTTGACTCTTTCACAGGGAACATGTCCACCAAGTTTCAGCTAAATCTGAGTGACGGTTTTGTCTTGTTTGTTTGGTTTTGTCTCGTTTTTTATTTATTTTATTAACATTTAAGCAAATAAGAAACATTATGGAAGCAAATAGTTACAAAAAATAGAGCAATTATTAGAGATTAAAGAATTACCAAAACATCAACGCTCACCTTTCAATACCAATATGAAGAAACAAATTTCACCTTTTACTTGAGACAGGCAGTGGCCCATAGAAGACACGTGGTAGTTTCAAACAAGTTCTCTCGACCTTCAAAATATTTGTCATACACTACAAACTTAAGTTTTTCTTTTTTTTTCCCATAACACATAAGCCTGACCACTTCAAACCATAATTTATCACTTGTGCCAAAGATAAAAACGGACAAGGTACGCCTGCCACTTTTGCGCTTCTGACTTGTCAATCAGCTGAGCTGATAGCAAAAGAAGAAAGTAAGCTTACATCGTGTTTGTGACATTTATGAATCAGGAACAGTACAATAACGTTTTGCCTCCATTATGCACAATGTTATACCCAACTGGTTCAGGCCAGTTTCAGGGGCAAAGGGTAAAATCAATATAGCCGGAAGTATTCTGCGTCAGCTGGTTGCTTTATGTTTTAATATCCAGCTTATTGACAATCATGCCCACGCATAGGATCGCCTTATCAACATGAACAGCGGGGCCATATTGGCCAGACTGATGATGCAAGTGTGAAAAGAAGCTGACAGTCAGCAAACGAACATACATTACACGGGTCCCTAAACTTACGGTGTCTATAGCTATCAATGTGCTTCAGCACGTATCATATATACATAGGTAAATATATGTTACTTCCATATCTATGCATGATATCCAATCCAACAAACTGATCAATATCAACATGGTTTCTTCCCGTTCCCTGCAGCGTAGGCGAATGTCTAAATATTTGGTCAATATGTCTTTTGCCTTGACAATGGCTTGGCAGCGGTTAACGGCTATGTGTAATGTATGGTCATTTGATGCAACTAACTTTGCATCTCTCTGACACAGTTTACAGTTCCACTGAGTTACAACCCTTGACTGACTCATTGGTAAGTAACTCTACATTAAGCATGTACATGAAGCACCGAAGCTGCCAAGTCTGCTGCCACCATGTACTCATGGACACCTGTTCGCTAGCCAAGCGCCACCCACTCCAGTGCACCATCACAGCCAGGCCAAAGTCAAGTACATCAAAGAGCAGCGTCTCACATCTGACAGATCGATCGAATATAACATTCACGGGGCCATCCATCGATCCATATCTCATTCCTTTCTTCGCAAAAGTTGCACAGGAAAATACGCCAGCGTTGCTTCATGGAGATAGCAAGAAGCCCTCTGTGGGCAGTTCGTAGAACTAAAAATGCATGGTTTTGTTCATCATCATGAATTGGTGCGCACGCAAATGACATCACCACAGATACGCGTTCTGAATGTGTGCTTATTCGAGTTGCCTATTTCTTGCCGTTCCAAAGGAACACTTGCCTGCTAAACATCCGTTCTTGGCGGTGGGGGCCAACATAGTGTTTCGCCCCAAGAAAGTCTGCTTAGGAGGCAAAAGGAACACCACAAAATTAAGAAATCAGCATATTTGTTTGATGACCTTGTTCTATAAAAGTGCCATTGTTCACCTTTCTTCCAGCTCAATTTTAAATTAATTTATTGTAAACACCAATGTTTTTTTCTTATGAAACTAGATGAGCAAAAGTTCCCCATCCACCACTCACCCCATCCTCACTCATCCACCCACCCATCTACCAAACCGACATTAAAAAAATGCAGGTCGGGGGGTGAACAGGACAGTCAGGCTGTCCCGTGCTGGCCATCGACCCGATAAGCAAATTGGCAATTGAGCACCGCGTATTGAGTGTGTGCATTACATACATACATACATACATACATACATACATACATACATACATACATACATACATACATACATACATACATAAATAAATAAAAAAATAAATAAATAAATAAATAAATAAATGAGCGAACGAACGAACGAACAAATAAATAAATGAAAACATACCTCCACAAATAAATAAATAAATAAATAAATAAATGAATGAATGAATGAATGAATGAATGAAAACATATCTCCGAGCAAATATTGTTTGCTTCTTATGAGAATGTATGACTGGACTGCCTGTATAACTGAGAAAGTTACATGTCATATTATAATCCATGAACTGTGTTGGCACAAACCTAAAGATATAAGGTATTTAGTCTAAAATGCGACCTCCAGCGCATTTTCTTCTTTTCTTAAAGTAAATGTAGACTCATATTAAATGTCATGAAGTTGGTACTACGCTTGCAAACATTCACATTTGTTTCACATGGTACAAAACAGGAGCCATATATTCTGCCGAATAGTCGTTTTAAAAACCAATGTATCTAATCTTAAACTTTGCCACAGACCTGCGTATTAAAATCCCATTAATTGCCAGTGTACCCTGTCAATAATTTCTGTTACGTCTATAAAACTTATTATATACCAGTTTTTTTTCTGTTATATACTTTATCAAATACCAGCGTATTTTATTTTAAGCGTACCAACCCTATGGTGCAAATTATCACATCTGTTAATTACCAGTTAAAAATAATTTGCCAAAGTTCACCATATCCAAACACGGATTAAGTGTAGCCTTCCGAATGACTTGCCGTTTCAATACGGTACCAGTGAAAGTCAAAGGTGTGCTTGGTGAGATTCATTTAATTTTACCTACCTACCTACCTACCTACCTACCTACCTACCTACCTACCTATCTATCTATCTATCTATCTATCTATCTATCTATCTATCTATCTATCTATCTATCTATCTATCTGTATGTCTGTCTGTCTGTCTGTCCATGTAATGATTTAACAAACTTCGCAGACAATTCCCTGTATCTTTCAGCCAGAAATGACTACTAACAGAGCTTTTTTTATTCCATGGCAATGCTAACAGATCTTGTGATCAGCACGAGGAACACATGTTCTGAAAATTGTTTGCAGCGAAACATTCCCTTGATATGCAAGGTAGTCCTTTCTCTCCTGGAAGCCGTATCACTTTGATACCGGTATGATATAACGAAAGGGAGGATGCTGACTGATTGAAATGGAAGTTAATTAGTGCGAAATGATAACAATCTCAGCACATGTATCAGCAAATTAGCACACGGTGGTCATAAGGAACAGCCCTCCATTTAGTGCAATAATAAAGGCTGCCAAGGTCAGAAAACCAGGTCAACATGAGAACACTCAGTTACGCAATGGAACAGCAAAGTGCAACTAGAGATTTAGTGGGGGCACCGCTTTTTGTTTGGTCCCCTTCTAACCCTGATCAGTATTTTCGGGGGAGGAGGGTGGGCAGTGACTCTGGTGGTCAGTATGAATGGGTTCCTGTCGACCAGAATATGATGACAACAATACGCCGTATGAACAATAATTCCCCTTCCCACAATGAAAATGTTTAAAAAAGTAAGGGAATTCATCAATTCAAACCTACAGTCTATAGAAATTAAAAAATGTGGTCACATCCAACTTATCGTCATTATCAAGCTTCAGTAGCTCCCCAGCGCAGTGTTTGGGAACCCATTCACGTGGATCATTGATTCACATTCAGTTCTCTTATTTGCTGTATTTGGCATCTCTATTTTTTCCAGATTTAACGTCATTTGGGTGCAATTTCCGGCTAGCCTAGTAACAACTGCGTATGGTAGAAGTTTCAGAATGCCAATCACTGTGTGACATGGCTATCTAGACTAAGTATGGTTTTTGTATGTGTAGATCATGACGTGTTAATTTGTATATATGCTCCGCCCGCTACAAGGTTGACCCTACTTCCGTATTGAACGCAACCCTCGGCTTTTCTCTATCCTGACTGTACATCATTCAGCAGGCTAACTGCAGGAACTGCATCATGTTAACCATAGTTTTGTTTGTAAACTATAGTGATATCCCCACAAAAAAAGAGTCATCCAGTTCTGTTGATTCTGGTTGCTCAAAAGTTAAGAAATACGAATACAAAGTAAACTAGGAAAGATGATTTGCTGCATAGCAAATCAGTGTGTGTCTCTTAAAAGCATATTGGTATGGCAATGTACAAATATGCCATAACACAGCAGCAGAAGTTGGAATGGCATCTCTATCTATTATAGTGTTGAAGATATTCAAGATTGAAAATTTCGAATACTGCTAATTAGCATAATTTAAATTGCTACAACTTTTGTTTTTGATTCATGAGATGCGCAATGGTCAATAACCCCCTAGTAGAAGTTAAAATGACATCTCTATCTATAATAGTTTTGAAGCTATTCAAGTTTTCAAATTTTAAATACTGCTAATTAGCATAATCTAAATTGCTACAACTTTTGTTTTAAATTCATTAGATGCACAATGGTCAATAACCCCCTGATAGAAGTTGGAATGACATCTCTATCTATTATACTTTCGAAGATATTCAAGATTTAAAATTTCAAATGCCCCTAATTTACATGATTTTAAACATCTTATTTCTTTTGTATAAAACGGTCAAACTCCTTGTATGGAGGAACAATCATGCCAAGTTTGGAGTTTCTATGTATAATAGTGTTCGAGAAAAGTGTCGGACAAATTTGCCGGTAAAGCAAGAAAGAAAGAAAGAAAGAAAGAAAGAAAGAAAGAAAGAAAGAAAGAAAGAAAGAAAGAAAGAAAGAAAGAAAGAATTAATTTCAGGAAAAGCAGAAAAGTGTGTGTTGACACACACACTTTAAGACGGAGTCAGTGATTCCTAAACCAATGCCCCCCCCCCTCGATGTATTTGCCCTTAAAAGGATATGTTACAATGGCTTAGATACTTGACCTAGTGACTTACTTTTTGTGAATAACATACCCTTGTTCCAAGATACAAATGTGTGTCAAATTTAATAAAACTAAGTTAAAGAAGACAGGAAATACAGCCCGGACACGATGTGAGAACAATATATCGCTATGATTTAGATACTTGACCCAGTAATCTACTTTTTGCACATGACACACGCAGTCATGTGTGTAAAGTTTCATGATTCTAAGCTGAGTGACGATATAATTATAGCCCTGACAGGAAGTGTAGCAGACACAAGGAAAAAGACATTTACTTCCCCCCCCCTCCCACCCCCACCCCCTCCGGCAGGTGATGGATATACCAACACGAGCACGAGCATAGTTCTATTAAAGTGACCACTGCTTATACAAAGCTTGTATTACTGCACAATGCAGCTAAGTATGGACCGATAAAACACGCAACGACTATTTATGCATTTATAAACCTATCACCTATACAAGAGCCAATTTTTCCCCTAAAATTGGAACACCAGTTACTAATCTAAATAGTGGCCATTTTCTGTCACCACCATCAAGTATGGTTCATTTGTGGCATAATGTTTGGTGCTGTTTGTAACGGAACATATATGTTCTTCCAAAAACTGTATGGGATGATGTTTGCTTGCGAGAAAAAAACCCATATGTTCATTATGAATTGGTGGGGCCGGGACTTAGTGAGGATGAGGCTATTTTACAAAGAGTATGACATGTTGAGAGTGCATGATATTTGCTTGAACAACCTGGATCCTATAAACGAATAATGCGTCAGATCTACGATCACTGAGTTTATTTTCCTGTCGGCAATTAATCCCCCCCCCCCCTCCTGTTAAGCATGTTTCTCTCCTCCGTGCCGCAAATGGGACTGTCTATGCAGGCAAACCATTCCCCTGCGTCCTGACAACGTGGCACAGGCAGGAACATAACACCAACGCACTGCCTCGTTATAGCCCCGTAAAAATATGATCACCCTTAAACGCCACGGGTCGTTTTATTGGGCAATATACTATGTCGGACAGTTCTATTAAATGTGATGTTATCCTTCAGTATCCTTGCATGCCTTGGTTACTACTCAGCGCTTAATGGGCATCTAATATCCATGTATCAGTTATAGCCTGGCTCCATAAGTATCCGTTCATTAGAAAAGTGGTTACACAGAAACATATGGTTCATCTGTCTCATTGGCCAACTCCTAAATAAAAAAAAATCGGTCTTGCTCAATTCTGCTACCAAAAGAGTTAATGCGAGCCATAATACGTACCAACGATGACAAAACCTACATCCATAATATATATATATATATATATATATATATATATATATATATATATATATATATATATATATATATATATATATATATATATATATATATTCACAATTTTGGTCCCCAATTATTCGCCAAGAGCTTGATAATGTAATATAGAATGCAACAGTCCAGCTGAAAATAATAAATATCAATGCCTTTCTGTGTGTGTACCATTTTCATCGGTGATCTGATTTTTTTAAAGCACGGATCATGAAGAAGTACACTTTCTAATCTACGAGGTGACAAATTGATGACGTGATGGAAGCACCAAGTCACGCCTTTTTTTGTTCAAAGCGGCCACAGTTGGCGGGAATAGAGTCGTCCCACTTGATGCCCGTGCTCAAATATCTTGGAAGATTTTCATCTCGAGTTTTAAATGAAGCTTTCAAGACAGCATACAACATTATCAACAACTGGCATTGTACTCGTCCGCGCCCGAGAATCAGTTGACGACCCCGTAAAAGTGGAAGTATGCAGAAAGATGTTGCTCTCTTTCAAAAGGTATCACTAAGAGAATGAAAACGTGTGTATAAGTAAAACGCTTTCCACAATCTAGTTTGTGTGAAAATGGGTGAAAAGAAAATTAAATATTTTAGTAGACCACAAGAGTACACACACACACACACACACACACACACACACACACACACACACACACACACACACACACACACACACACACACACACACACACACACACATATGTATACATCTCTTGGTGCTTCAGATGAACAACAATGCCCCGCTATTGTTTAAAACAGAACTAAAGGCTGCTTTGTATTTTAGGATACGAGTGGTATGGCAGCATGCTTGGATGTACAATTATTATATGATTGATATTAAAAGGGGCATGCGTCATGTTTTGAATTTGAAGCAAATCCTGAATATCACACGGAACTGTCTCGCCTCCTAATTACAGAGGAGTGTCCTTGCCAAGAGGCCATCGCTAAGTACATGATATATGTAATAAGCCTACTGGTAAACTGCCAAAACGTTCCATTAACTGCTGCTATCACAGTGTAACGCCAATGTAACGCAAACAACACGATTATGCTGTGTCGCATAATTACCACACACTCATGTACTTTGGTTCATGGCTTATTTTTCCTGCTGTACCCACAACCCAGTGCTGGAAGTTCTTGTGGTATGAATCTTGAATTTCTCAAATGAAACAGGGGAGACTAAATGAAAAGGGGGGGGGGGGGGACGAATGATAAATTACTTATAAGTGTGTATGACAGACAAATGAACTGGGTGTTGAGTATATATTCCTTCCAGAACGGCCGTCGGCAAAAAGAGGATGTTTGAGTTGTTTGCCCAGCAAAGAAAACATGGTGCTCATAAGAAGCATAATTTGTCTATGATTGATTAACTCGGGGCTCGTGGAAACCTACTACATGATTAATAGATTTACTGTGTGTAGCCATGTGACCTTCAGAATGAGATCAAGCTGAACTGCAATCGCATGGATCGACTACCTGACAAAAGATCGATCAACTTGAGTCGAATCTCTCTTGAATAATTTCATGAGTAAATACATTCCTGTAAGCAACCCTGTGACATAGAAGTGTCATCCATCTCTAATTTAAAGGAAAGCCTTACTGTGACACCCCCCCCATTCCAACCCCTCTCTCTACCCCCCCCCCCCCCCCCACACAAATGTCCTTTTGCCAGTTCTGTGATCTTGCAAATGGCGATATCACCCAATGGATTCCCGCGTGAGGTCTCACTCAAACACATAATATGATCAATTCTTATCAACTGTCGTGACATCCTGTTTCAGTTACGGCACAGATATCACTTTATTGAAGACTTACAGAAGGGCGGGAACAAGAAACGGTCGCAAAAACACAATATGGCTACCCCCTATAACTTGAGGACCATCATCACTGTTGCTAACATGAATATACATGTATTCCCTTATCGACTTTACCGAATTTTGATAATTTGTTAAAATCAGAAAACAACAGCACCACCATGCAGTGAACAATTTGGTGGAGATCAAGTTCACGTGCATGCCTAATACGTCCGAAGATGATCCGCCAAACCATTGGGGAGAAAAGGTCAAGAACAGTGAAAACACACAAAAAATATTTGCAGAATGAAAAACAAAATCACAGCGCCACCTGTTGAATCAATTAAGCTCTCGAGGTGTCCAGACCTGTCCCAACACAATTTCAGAGCAATTGGCTTGGCGGGTCGGAGAAGACGATTTTTCGAAGATTTTGCAAAAAAAAAAAAAAAAAAAAAAATCACTAGAGTGTGACCACTTGAACAAAAAAAATGGTAAAGACTCACCAAAGGCACATCCCCGCCAAGTCTGAAGTGAATCTGGTTGATGGTTTGGGAGAAGTAAAAAATATGACTTACTTTTGTAATCCTCGCTGATTACCATTGCAGTCAATGGGAATGTATATATTCACTGATATGAGACGAAATTGAAAAAAGCGTTAGAAAGCAGAGATGTGGAATATCATCACTTAGCGAGGAAGTTACTTTGATCCTTCCACAAGCTACATTTCTACCGAGTTTCAGAAGTATCGAACTTACTGTTTTGGAGAAAAAGTCGAAACTTTCTTTAGCACACAAAAGTTCGTAAAAAAAAAAAACGGCAAGCCCTTTGGAATCGGCACTTGCTGCGCGTCTGGTACAGTACATTTGATGCCATATGCCAAACTGGTCAAAAAGACCAAACAGAGGTGAAATATCCCAATGTCTAAAATTCAGTCAACTCTATTATAGATGGTCGATACATCATGTACTTACTAACTTGGCATGCAAGCAAATAATTGAAATTTTAATCTCCCAACTCTATCCTTCATCACTGAACAAAAATTATGAGGACAATAATTTTGGCTCCACCACCGAAATACATCTTGATATTTTTATTGATGTGAGCACTTAATGAACAGCACACCCCTGGCACGCCTTTGTGGACACACTGTACATGTATTTGAGCATCGTTTGCCGCCGCTGTCGATTCGAGCCGCGAGAAACGAAAGCCAAACCCAGCAGTTTCCGTCTAGCGTGCAGTGGCAATAATTATTTAACTGCAAGCGTGTGCATTTTATAATAAAGAAATTTACATACTTGCAGATGGCTACACCTAATTCGAAATTGTGGTAAAAAGTATGTTGTGGTTAAATTGATAAAAATCAAACAACTATCCGTTTTTCGCAACATTTGCAATGATACAACTACAAAATATACCCCGAGCCTTAGTAACTGCGGTCACGATGTTTTGCATCGTCCGCCATTATGTTTTATACATTTTAGAACCTTGTTATGTTGATATTCAAAAACCCTACAAAGGCCCCCATAAGTCGCCTTGCGCAAGTGCGTGACGCATAGCAGGGTTTACTGCGGTCATGGTGACATGTACTTCTGCTACACACGGCTTTAGAAGGATATACACGGCATTTACACAGCGTTAGAAAGATGTGCGCGATTTCTATGATGAGTCTTAAAATTAGAGAGCAACAAAAAGTACTTTCACAATGCAACACAGTCTCCCATTGGCGAACATGTCATGTGGACGTATATGCCAATCATGTACGTAACATTCTTTTCTATTGTGTGAGACCCCTAGGGCCCCTCCCAATTTTGCAGGAGGTGGACACTAAACAGATACATATATGGACGCAAGGAACAGTTCAAAAACTCAAATAATTTAGTACATACTACAGTTTCAGTTACACACCTTGTTTATGCAACACACATGAAACACATATCAGGTGAATGTTTTCCCATATTTTGCAAAATCTGCAGATACAAACCATTAAAAAATAGAACTCTTTTCTACAGCTTCAAGATACACTCAAACCATGATTGTGTAAATAGGCCATGTAAGCTGCATAATAGCATGTAAGGATCTCCTTATTCTTCTAGGTGGAAAATGTCAAAGTCTCTGCATCTTTATTCAGTCACATCATTGTGTACGACAAGGTTGCATATCCCCCGTGGAATACTACTGTCAGCTTTTTATGCTTATCACCCAGGAAAATCACACAATGCTCTGTGACTGTCCCCCCTTTGCAAGAATGAAAGTCCTACATAATCCAAGATTATACGAGCAATCGACTAGCACCCATTCCAAAAATCACAGCGCTGAATAAATTAAGGTCAAGGGGTCCAAAGATTTGTCTCTATCTTTTTTTCAGAGCAATTGTTGTGGGCGGTGTCGGAGAAGACATTTTTTCATGATTTTGCCAAATATGCAAAAAACCTAACAACTTCTAGGCCGTGACCATTTGAGCAAATTTGGTAGAGACCCACCCAGGGAACACCCCACCAAGTTTGACAAGAACATGGCCTGTGGTTTGGCAGAAATCGAAAATGTGAAATGTAAACCAGCGGACGATGGATCAACACCCATACAATAACGCCGGCTGACTGGCACGTCAGCTCAGCTAAAAACAGCCGCTATCCCACCACAGCGCTTCACCTGCAGAAACTGGGGAACTAGGTGGACAAAGGACAAGACCCCAGTTTCAATATCAGGTTATGGGCAGACACATTTCCTCTACAAAAACTAGGGAACTAGATGAACGAAGGACAAAAATCTAGTTTCAATATCAGACTATCTGCAGCAACACTTCCTCTACAAGTTGTTGTATTATATGCGCGTGCCCCGGTGATGATGCTGGTTACGACGGTAAACTTTCATACAGTTTTACTAGTATTACATAATTTGGCAATAATATAACTATAAAATGTTAATTATACCAAATTCAATAAACTATTTAAACCCAAACAACGACAAAAATTGATTTTTCTCATTTGAATAGAAACGCACTGAAGAAAATATTTAAGTTTGTTTCATGTAGTTTTAGAACAAAATCTTCTTTTATGCGAATGCTGCGGAAGTATTCCCGCAAAGCATTTGCGGTCGCTTTCTATGACTAATAAAAGCACACACACAAACACACACAAATATATATATACATATATATATATATATATATATATATATATATATATATATATATATATATATATATATATATATATATATATAATCAAATATTGTAACAAGGTGACCCAAAAGGTAGGTCACCATGAACAGTTTTATGTACAATGTAATCAAAGGCAGTTTTAATCTATAGGCTTAATTCCCTTTGCCATTGGTGTCCAAGCCACACCCCGCCATTACAAAATCACCTCTTTCGACTTTGCAGGCCTGGTGACATAGCAAAACTTGGTCAGGGTCTCTGGTGGCATATAACCTCCTGGTGTTGGACATGGTCTGTATATTCTATAAATCTGGCATGTTTAATTCAATTACATTTTCGAGATATGGAATTTTATATCCTAAAACACATTTTGGCTCGTAATTTCCGTCAAATTATAGGTCGCGCCACTAGTATCATATACAACTGAGATTATGACATCCTCCAAAATCCCACCAAATTTCACGAAGATCTATCAAACATTAATGATGCTACATCGGTCACAAGATTTTCACATTTTGACCCATATAAAACATGAAACTGTTGGTGGTGCCACTAATATCGACCTCAACCTAGATATTTATACACTTGATAAGTTCTAAAAGTTATATGGAACTATCTTGAAACATGTTCACTGTATCGCGCTCACAAGCAAAAGGTTCACGGACAGACAGAAGCGCAGACAGATGAGTGATGCCATGAGCTCTGAGACCTATGGTCGGCAGTGCTGAAAAGGAATAAGTTGCGACGCCTTACATGTATCATCCTCTTCTGGTGAGAGCAAGCGGTCATATTGTGAGGGTTATCCCATAGACTAAGTGATAGATATAGCATGTCACATGACCATTATGCCACATAATCAACAAGGTCAAAGACCGAATTGATTGTGATGGTATAATGGTCATTGTGACATGTTATAAATGATTTGTAACAAGGGTGGTAGGAACTGACCAAGATATTCCTTGGTGAACGACATTTTTCCCCTGCCTTTTGTTGTGCATGGTGTGCTTTGTCGCTTACGTAAGTTGTCACATGGACAGTCAAGTTTGACTGCTTGCTCATGTATTTTCCATTTGCCAATACGGCAGTAGGGAGAGCAGGTGGTGGAAGCCAAAATGACAGATTTAAGTGAGTTGGGAAGTATTTGCACTCAACAGTTGATTTTTTTCAGAGGTGTACCTGTCACAATGACCAGAGTGCACACTTCAAGAAACCTATTGCAGGTAAAAAAGCAATACATTTTTGGAATTTAATTCACTTATTTTTTTCAGGGTTTATGCCTGGCATAGACACTGATTACGTGTTGCATTTTGAGTCATGTACGTCAACTTACATTCTGCCAACAGTGATATCATGCTAGATATGACAGACGACTTGGAAAGTTCTAGGAATACACGTCTGTACTATTCCAAGTCCTGTGGTCATCTGCACAGATCCTGTTGGAACAATACCTTACTTTGGGCTGTTCAGGGGAAGGTGTCAACAACAACTGTTTCTACAACACACTGGCTGTAGGTCATGCTGCACTGCGCAACACTAGCAATGTTATTGTGTGAAAAGTGTTCACTGTGTGATATAATCAACACTTTTTCGGGCTCCCTATTGGTCTGTTCCTACCACCCATGTTACAACTGTGCTTACTCCATGATTATCCTATTGTTACATGTGACTGGATTTTCCTTGTGACAATATGGTTCCACTTAAACTCATACTGTATTACCGTGGTGTGAAACATAATGAATCAAGATATCACGCTTGTGGTACATTTGGCTAAATATATGGATTATGGTTTCATCAAGTGGTTGTTTTGTCTGCGTTGTCTGCACTGAAAGTTTATCAAAAGGCGACATTACAAAGACACAAGTACAATAGGATATATTCATATCTAAATGCGGTCCTACTCTAACACCTATTGAGCAAAAGAGGGAGCCACCTGCATCAGGGCAGATCCATGTATTTAGCATGGTCAAAAGTACTTTCTCAACAAAATGAACAACACAAACATACAGTAATCTTAAGAAAATGTATTCATATATATTTGAAACATAAAGGATGCCTAAAATAATTAGAAATGGGCTCTCATTTGGTTGAAAAGGTGTTATTTATGGATGTTTATGTAGTATAGAATACAAATCTGCCCTGATCATGGTGGAAGCATCACTCTGTTGCCCCGGCAACACAGGAAGTGAGCAGGATCGCAGTTAAATATGAATGTCTCCTATTGGGTCACGTTACGAACCTTTACATGAAAATGCTGGGACCTTTTAATTGTGGCATGTTGGGGTATATCATGACTGCAGTCATACTTACGTCATCTGATATGGGCAATTTTGTGACTGAATCCAGTGTGCCACTTCCTTGTAAATTGTCTTTAGATCTCTTGTTCGACCCACAAGTCCCTTCGTCTTTTAGCCTGTCCTTACTGGGTCTCCTGCCTGCCCTTATTTCGTTCGTTCTGTCTCTACTGACTCTTCTGTTTGCCCGCACTTCATTGGCTCGGTCTTTGCTGGGTCGCCTGCCCTGTGCCACTTCGGTCGCTCTTTCTCTATTAGGTAATCTACTCGTCTCCATCATGCTAAAGTCGGTACTATCCTCGACGGGCCTCGTAGCTTTTCGTCTTGTCCCAAATGTCGAGTTACTTTGTCTTAACGTTCTTTCATTATCTTCAGTGTCAGTATAAGGTAGAGACCCAAGGAATGTTTTGAGAACATCTAAGTCATTTCTGCCTTCCCCATACATATCTGAATGTCTTTTCAGCATTATATTTGTTCCCCCTGGGTATGATGACAAACCAGCCAGATAGGCGGACATATAGTCAATGGGCTTCTTTCGCCTGCGGTAGCCCCGCAGACACAGCACCAGAACTACTACCAGCACCACGAACACGATGCCACAAGTAGCTGCTAGCGCATATATGATAATAACTTGGATATTTTCTGTGGGAAACTGGGGATTACTGAGTGCATTTGTGTCCTTGTCGCTGGCGCTAACGATAAAAACTGTAACATTGGCAGTGGCCTGGTGAAATGGTTTATGATCACCTTCTGCAGCAACACTAAATGTATACAGTGTTATATTTTCTGGAAGTACAATTTTGGTCGTTATGACCCCTTCCTTAGGGTTAATCTGAAAAACGCTCTGTGAATGTTGTGATGACTTATCGTTGAATATGGAGATGCGAAATGAGTTAAATGGTTCGGCGTCTGCATCTGTCACAAGTATTCTGCCAACTTCACCGCCAGATGGCGTGTCCTCTCTTACATGAAACGTGTAACTGCTTTGCGAAAACCTTGGCTTTTCATCGTTTACATCTCTTATCGTAATTCTGACAATGGCAGTAGAAGATTGAGCTGGATTACCTCCATCCGAAGCAATTACTTTCATTTCAATCTTGTCTATCTGTTCCCTATCAAAGCTTTGTAACGCAGTTATTACACCAGATTTTGAGTTGATGGTCAGCAATTCGTTGTATCTTGTCACAAGACTGTAGGTTATTTCAGCATTTGCCCCAAGGTCGCGATCGGTGGCTTTCACCTGAACAACTACAGACCCTACTTTGCCATTTTCTGCCAAACCTATGTTATAAACTTGCCGTGAAAACCTCGGCGCATTGTCATTGTCGTCCAAGACAGAAACAAACAATTGTCTGTTACTCAACATATTGGGACTACCATGGTCTCGGCATGATATAACAAGTGGGAATCTGTCTTTTTCCTCTCTGTCCAATACAGCTGCATTCTCAATTTTGTATTCTGATGCACGAATGTGTTTTAGTCTGAAATTCGTGTCACTAAGAGAACAAAATACTCTGCCATTTTCGCCACCATCCAAGTCAATTATTGACACATGACCTACGAAACTTTGCAATGGTGCATTCTCGACAATCTGGAAATGATCGCCTCCTGACGCAGCGTGTAAAGTTATTTCGGGTGCGTGATCGTTTATATCAGTCACATGAATTGTGACGGATGCGGATACAGGGACAGACTGAGGTCCCATGTCCCGTGCTTTAACTGACAGCTTATAGAGGGATCGAACTTGATAATCCAGTTTCTTTTTCAAGAATAGAGATCCACTATATTTGTCGATAGTGAATGTGTCCCCAAAAAGTGCCGCAGTATTGGGAGAAAAAGAATATTGTATTTTGGAATTTAGTCCCGAGTCAGGATCTGTTGCTTGAACCGTTAAAAGTTTTGTGTTCAACGGTGCACTTTCTAGGACCTTAATAACGTATGAATCATTTGGAAATTTTGGAACATTATCATTTGAGTCAAGCACTGTAATGTTGATCAACATTGTTCCAGACTTCTGCGGACTACCTCCATCGTAAGCAACAACCGTCAACTGATGAAACCCAGATGTTTCTCTGTCCAATGGCGACATCAGAGTTATGGGCAGATCGTCTCTATCAGTTATACCTCTTACCTGCAACCTGAACTGTGATGACTTAGGAAGCAACTCGTAGTTTTGTACACTGTTTTGCCCCTTATCTTTGTCCCTTGCTGCAGGAATTGTTCCGATTATTCCCGGAATTGTAGCCTCTGATATCTTGAAACTGATTTGGTCTTGGGGGAAGGTTGGGAAGTTGTCATTGATATCTATTATGCTGATCTGAACTTGAATCAACTGGAAATACTGTAGATGCCGCACGGTTACAGTTGCTTTCATGACACATGTTGGGGTATGGATGCAAATTGTGTCCCTGTCAATTCTCTTGGTAGTCCGTATAACACCAGTGTTTGGTGATAAACTAAAGAAGTCAGGATGAGTGCCTGTTTGGGAGAGGAAAGCAAACCGTAGTCTGGCGAGAACATCTGGCGAGTACTTTTCATGCAACCCAGAGGCTGTCTTTACATCTCCCACGACGGTGTTTTCAGGAGATTCCTCATACAGCGACCAGCGCAAAGGTCCATCACTGTAAGATAGACTCGCATCGAAAAGCAACAATGACACTACAAACAAACAATTATTTACGTGCACCATTATGACCGGCAAATGTCTTCTTGTGGAGTCCAGTGGCATCGGGCTATTCACGAATATTCAACAGCCAATATCAACGCAGCATTGACACATCACTGTCTACAAGTTGTACCAATGCCGTGTTTTGTCGTGTTCCCGTTCCCGTTTACAATCTGAGCCCACTGACTGTCACACACTGCTTCAAGATCCGTTCCACATAGGTCCGTCCAGAGCTGATTCCCTTCCGTCTCCAGAAAAAAAGCCCGTAAAACAGCTCTTGACTCCAGACAACTGTCACTGTCACCAACCTGCGATTTGCCGGGGGAAAAAAAAACTTGGCACATGTGTTAACAGTGTACAATAACACCCCAACATGGCGGTTGACCTAGCTTAGAGTATGAATTGAAAACTACGTCGACCGTGTATGTCCTATATATATTTTGATTCACATACGTTTCACTCGGTGGGTGGCGCAACCGTATTAAGTCCTTCCATGAGAAATGACCGGGTGGGCGATAACATAATGGCAAGTGCTTATCATGACATGAAAGCTCCATCGTCACACATTGGGAAACAAACTTTCACAACGGTCAGGTGTAGTTTACAACAAGATGGAGTTATCGTCCTCTCGCCAACTCATGTTACGTGTATGGCAACTCCATTCTGGCAACCAAGTGGCCGCAGTTATTGAGGCGACAATCCCGTCCGATGCTGACACCTATTGACCATTTGTGGAAGCTTTCACTTTCACCCGCCCCGAAAAACAAAACCATTATCCGTTATCGTTTGTAAGATCAAATGAATGACCTTTATTAACATGCCAGTGCAGTGATGAGTGAAAGGATTATTGTGTGACTACACCAGTGTCATATTGCAACCTTTGTATACGTTAGCTAATAGTTACCAATAGACATATATGCTACATTCATTATTTTCTTTCCATGTATACAAATTCATCACATGAATGGTATCAAAGACGGCTGTTGACCACTGTAACTTAGACGAGAAGACAAATAATTGCTGATTATAGTTTATTGTGGCATTCGAACCTACTTGTGTGTGTTTGTGTTACAGTAAAAGCAAAATGAGTTCAAACCCAAGATGGTGGGACGCCATGTAGGAAGCAGCTAGGGCTGTGCATGCTGGTTCGCCCTGCTTCCACCCAGCCACATACATGCGTGTCTCTCTTGCTCTGTCCTTTCCAAGTTTCGATGACGCTGTGCAATGCACCCAACCCGCCCCAAGGAAAACCGCTGAACTGAGTTATGCTATCACTGCAATGTCATGATACGTCTCGTCTAAAATAACGTTACTAATCAAAACTTGTTTGCATTAAGAACAAATCTAAGATAAATAACATTAAAGCAAGCGACAATAATTTAGTATCCGGGCGCTTTTGTTCGATTTGGGGAAAGTGATAGTCTTGTGCACCACAAACTCCCGAGACATTCCGGCTAATGACCAACAGTGTTGGTGCATAGTGATCAATATGTTCCCGCCACAGCCCATACTGCGCCGCTGAAAATACAGATATGTCCTCCGTCCCAGACAGCACACGGATCGACACATGCACACTTCGGTGCCAGCGATGGTACCATAGTCAAGAAATGGTTAACGGGCCGCATTGCGTTCTCAGATAGGGGATATTTCCGTGAAATATCGGGATCTAGCAGATTCATTTACTCAGCATTGTTAGTCTTACTATATGGTGATTCATTTTTTCTTTGTTCGTAACATGATCCGAAGTGTGCAGCATGTGTACCGTGGATGTGTCTGAACACGGCATATCTGCCATAAGGTGTCCTCGCCGGCCACAAAGTGGTATCGAGTGTCTCCTTCCGTGTTTACGGCTGTCATGGCCGAAAGATTGTAGAGCACATCAAGTTTACGAGCATGTGGGAATCTATACATAACATGACTCAATCGATTCGTCATCAGGCAACTAGATTAATTGCCACATTGAGCGGGAATATACAATAATGAGCTTCTTGTGATGATCACATACCTAACACAGCCTTTGGCCGTGGAGTGAACGGGTCAGCAACTGCGTACTCTCTTGGTAAAATTTGACCTGCGTCAAGGTTATTATATATGAATGTGAGTCACATCTCCGACACGCTGCCCAGCCACTGCCAGTCACCCAAAGCTATACGTAACTAGTCTATTTTTGAGTGCGAGCGAAGTGTATGCAGTGGCAATGGACAAAGCATTGGCGATTTAACGGTGAAGTGAGCAGGTAAAGCTCTCAGTTGCGATGAGGACTGAGAGCCAGCATTGAATCGCCCCATAGGTCACACTCGGACAGGGCCTCGACACGAGGGTTGCCACAAATGTTAGTCACCAAAATCGTTTGACAGTCAAATGCATTTAATGAGTGGACAGCATCATCTGTATCTCTCCAGAGAATGGAGGCAATGAAGAACATACATACATACATACATACATACATACATACATACATACATACATACATACATACATACATTATCATCATATTAGGACTTTAATAAATTGATTTTTCAAAGAGCTACACGTAGAGGTCATCAGATCTGTGTGTAGTAACCACACTTAGGAATCATCATCAACAGCAGCAACAGCAGTAAATACAGTACATTTACCTCGTTTCTGATTTGTCTAAAATAAAAACGCACCATCAAAATCGACTGTACGGACATGTGTTGTACATATTCGAAACATGGCCACATAACACGAACGAAATATATTGTATCGTGAATGCTGACATGGAGTGCACACGTTTAGTATAGCAAATATTAGGAATTTATCATAATTTTGGTCAAAATATTTTACTGCTACTTGTCCTCTATGGATGCAAATCGTGTCATTGAAAGTAAAAATTGTACCTTTTCCGTGAATTACTTTAACTTTCAGAGTATGCATGCGCCTGTGGTAAACCCAGTTGAAACATAAATTTTGTTCATTTTTTTTTTCGGATACACAAATTCAGTTCAAAACAGCAGAAGAGGAACGCTACCTTTCAATATACCTTTCAACTTCTAAAATATGAGCTCTGGTCGGTAACAGTCCACGAGAACCTCATTTGGCAGCCTGATACGGACTATTACACGAACCAGTTACCAATATCTAACCTTTCATAACGTATTCGTTCGGGCATTTAATTTTACTGTCTTCCAGTCCCCGCCTTTGTGCTGAAAGCACAAGTGGTTCCACTTAACTTAGTCTACTAAATCACAGTCTGGCAAATTATATTTTACAGCTATAAATAATTAAGCTTGCTGATATAGGCATTGCATTGAAAAGATCTACTACACATTAATCCATATATCCATTTATCTACGTTAGCACTTTGGCTATACTACAATAGGATTGTTCAATGACTTGGCTCCGTGGCCAAGTTACTAATAGCGAATCGTCCAGGAGCCAGACCATACACATTAATAGACCTTTTTGACTTATTAACTCTGTGCATGTTAACATCTTCCCACATCAAATAAATCGAAATGACGTTTAAAACACGTTGCCAAAACGCATATTTAAACAAATGTAATTGACCATAGCACGTGACATATGAAAGTACCACCTGCAGAATATCCCCGAAACAGAGTTATAAAAATCTGCAGCTGCATAATGAGCTTTTGGTAATACGGGGTGTGCGTACTCACTTTTCCTCAAAAATCGCTTACTCTGTTGCTACGCACTAGTGAAAATGAGCCGCCATGATGCGATAAACCTGATTTAAAACCAAGAGCCCCACATGCATTTGTTAGAATAAAGAATGCGTATATCCAAAAAAATGGCTTCTCATATCTAGCTCAGTGTGTGTGTGTGTGTGTGTGTGTGTGTGTGTGTGTGTGTGTGTGTGTGTGTGTGTGTGTGTGTGTGTGTGTGATATCCATGTTGCTACTTCGACAGAGCAAAACATTTTACACATTGTGACACAGAGGTCTGCCAGCACGTACGGGCACTTCCTCGTATGGGCCAAACAGCACCGCAGCTAATACGAATGCCCCGTATCAAATGATGACGGCGCTATAACTGGCTGTAGCGGTCAAATATACCTTAAACTTCTTATCCTTTAATTCACTAGCTTTGCAACATAGTGCACGTAAATTATATATAAAATAAAGCAACTTAGAGTCTGGACACAAAAGTTAATATCAAGTACAAAGGAACCTTTGCCTTCCGAGCCATCTTGTTGTAGAGATTCCTTGGCCCATATGGCCACTCATTTCGACGTCTTGAATACAAAATTATAGGCGCTTGAAGGTCATACTGTGACCCAAATATGTCATCTATCTTATAGCGTGATCCATTTTGCACCCCTTTCAAAATGCCTGTGTGAAGTCTTATCAAATATATGACAAGGACGATCACTGACCTCGGTGACCTACTTTCTGACATGACATGAAAATGCTCGTGCCAAAGTTAACACCATACAGAGTGAAGGTTTGGTCATGCAAAATATATAGATACGCAACAGCAACACAGATATTATTGACACTCAGCCTGTAATCTGATAATAATGCCATGCATGAGACAGCCTTGAGTTTAGTTCTGTCACATGTATGTGTAAGTGCTCATTGGAACGTAACCAAATCACATAAAAATTGTCCCCAAATGTACATGAATACCAATGTGGTGATCCCAAATAGCCTGAATTTAACCGTAAAGGTGTTATACAGATACCTCCATGCTTTGACGTATACAGAACCTTGGACTTCTGTCAGTATGTTTTGTGTGCCAGATGTAATCAAGGTGTTTAAGCTTACAGAATGTGACAGTCCGAAAACGGTTTTGTGTTTTCGTTCGGCCGCCACGATGCAACCTATCATGTACTCCCCGTTTCGTTAGTTCTCGCACTATGTTCACCTAATATAACTACATCGATACCGTCTTAAACTCACTTTAGTAAAATGACCGTTTCCACCTGATATTAGTACTCAGTTTGCCATCATCTATGCATTACATCACACATTTCAACAAATAGTTTAGCGGTGTTACTCTTTATAACTCTGCAAATGTTAAACTTAAAATAATAATCGTGATATCACATTATACACCTATGTTCTCTTTGTGAACATAGATAAATATTTGGGATATCGGTGAAAGCAAGTAAAACGTACAATATTATTACAATTATAGTGAAGATGTAATAATAATGATGATGATGATGATGATGATAATAATAATAATCGTCATTTCGGGAACTGTGGATGTCATGATGTTAATGATTGGCACTGATATGTTCAAATAGAATTTACACACTACTATGCAGACAGATAAATAGCGAGTAATACACAGATTTTACTGACTGTGCCATCCAAGTTTTAATGTATTAATTTTTGGAACAGCCCGAATCTTTCCGCTTTAACAATGATATGGGCACATCGCCCCAGTTGAGGCACTACGTCTTTATCCTAGTGTGCTACAAGTACAAGGCAGACAAAGAACATTCTGCCCAATGAAAAACCCGCTTTCTGTCAATGTCACCAAATAAATTGAATTAGGCAACCATCTGTTGGGTTCGTTTGTTAGAAGCTGGTCAGAGCTGGCTGCATTTTTCTCAAATCATATCTTAAGAGTCGTTGAGTTTCCCTCCAGTCAAAATAGATGCGGGTTCAAGACAGCTTAAATCTGTGATCAGTCTTGCGACATAATTAGGCGTTATCTCTGTGTCTACCGCAAATAAACAGAAAGTCAATAAAATGAAAAGCTTTCTGTTTCAAAGTCGACATTTGCAGATTTGAAGGTTGGAAAGATTATCTAAATGTGTTGCCTAGTAACGGTGTGGTGTTTACACAAACCATGTGTGCCAAAGCAGGTGCTTCATTCATTGGATTACCCCTGCCGGCCAATGCAGGTCAATGCTGGGTCTAAAGGCAGTTTTGTTGGAACAGTCATAAGTCCTTGAGGTCTGATTGAAGACAAACTTGAAAACCTTTGTGTGTCGTGTTTGCTTAAAAGTGAGCTGCCATTATATTGATGGTTCAGTAATTATGTCACCTCATTTGCTTTTGTATAGTGTTCTGTGTGGGGCAGAGCCGGATTACCTTTGTGTGCAGAGTTTGTTCAAACGCGTGCTACCATTTTATCGATGGCTTAGCAATTATATTACCACATTTACTCTTAAGCCGTAGTCTGCATGAGACAGGGGCGGATTCCTGATGAAATTAACCCCTTAGTTACATATGGTAGAAGCTGCTTGCCAAACAAAAGCGCATGCTTTAGGAGGACTTTATTTGATTAACTTTGTGAAGCATAAGAAGCACCTCAATACTTATAATGAATACAGTAGTATGGATATACAGCATGGACGTATTTGCTCGTTTTGTTGCTTGGAACATGGAATTTTCCCACAAGATTAAATATGAAATATTTACCATGCCCATGCGTTTTTGGTGTAAATGCATGTGAATAATTCTCTCTCTCTCTCTCTCTCTCTCTCTCTCTCTCTCTCTCTCTCTCTCTCTCTCTCTCTCTCTCTCTCTCTCTCTCTCTCTCTCTCTCTCTCTCTCTCTCTCTCTGTGTGTGTGTGTGTGTGTGTGTGTGTGTGTGTGTGTGTGTATTGGCTGGGATCAACAATGTCAACGTCAGTATAAAGTCAAATATGCGGTTGATTTTTCTTTCTCTCTTGTTTCTATTTATCTATTTTTTAATCCCTTTTCTCTGTTATCCCTCTTCTGTGGATTCTCTGATGTCTCTTCATCTTAATTGTCATCCTCGTGCTCATCCCTTGCCGCTATCTCAAGACACTCTTTAACTGACCTAAAATATGATAGGACGTAAGTGGCAATGAAGTTATGCTTAAATCCTCAATACGCACTGACAAAATCGCTCGGTGTTCTCAGCGCAGAATTATAGCGGGTTTTGACAGCATCTTGGGGTTTGCTTCGTCGTCATGTCAATTAAAAAGTTAGAAGAACAGAGATGCCAACTGTCCCATCATCATCAGGGACAGTCCCTGATATTAGCTGAAAATTTGACCTATGTACGCGGTGTGTGTCCCTCATCCAAATTGATTATTTCCTTCTGTATTCTTTTTTTTTTTTTTTTTTTTTTAATTATTTGTGTCCCTGGTGGTCATGACCACTTTGACCCTGAAATGACGCTTTGGATGTCGGCATCCCAGTTAGAGCCATTTATGGATTGACACGAAAACGGTGCCCTTTCTGTCTAGGTGGTCGGAATGGTCAAATCGAAGCTGCTGTGACTTGAATGTTTTCTTTATCGATTTAAAAACATGGCTTATGTCTTGCGAGAAACCTGCGCTTTGCTCACTCTGGATCTGCCCCTGCATCCGGCCACCCAAACTGGGTGTACCATGTAAAAACCAGAGGTGTGTTCCGCCATGGACTCGGTGATGACGGGGACACGGTGCACTTAGCCGTTATATGACACGAGGTACTGATACAAGATATTGCCAACATGTTCCCACTCTTCATTATGAAATATCACTCACTGTCTGGCCAATCATTTATCGTATATCGCCCACTGTCTTACCACCCACAGACACTCAAATTATCCGATTGTAGCGCCGTTCCTTCCGTGTGCGTGTCATGGTTTGCTTCCATCCTTGATACTATGTACTGCCGGCTTATTTGTCAACCTATTTTTGCTGAAAAGTCGCCGGTATTGGAACCCACGGATCCAGACCCACTTGTGATTGTCCCTGAAAATGATCTTCCTTCATGATGGCCTTATATTGAAGGTTCTCGTCCATTGCAAAATTCCTCTATGTCTCGACTTTGTTTCGCTGTATAGTTTTGATATTTTGTCATTTTCAATGTACACATGATCGTGCAAAACGTGAATAAGCTGAGAACTTGCTGAGATCAGCACATCTGAACAACGTGGGTCGGTTTAAAACATGAGAACCCAGCCTCCTCATCCCATATCAAGCGTTTACGACGAATGCTATGCTGTTTCAGAGTCTCCGCACGGGATAGGTAAATAGATAGGGGAAAAAAACACCATAATTTTTGGGGGGGAGAATTAGTCTAACTGGGGGGACAAGACCGGCACGCTTTATATTCGTGTTGGGCACGAACTATTCAAGAAGACAAATAAAAGACTAAAAAAGTATAAATGTCACATAGAACGACCATGGACCTATCATCTTAATTATTGCTCCATGGAACGACTATCACTCTGTAATTATTTGCTTTTATCAAAAGTTTACTTTCAAATGTTTGAAAGATCTGGTAAAATGACAGATAACTTCCACGAGGCAAATTAAAGAAGAGAACAAATAGGATACGTCTGTATCAAACAAAATATCAACGATGCCCCCCAAACATCATGTACGGAGGCAGTCTGTCTACCTGACGCATGCTGTTTATGTGATAAGCTGTAAAAGCAAATAATACCCTGCGCTTCCGGCAATTGCAGAACAGAACTATTTGCAGAGAATACACGCGCCAGTAGAATGTGGTCCCATACAAAACCAAACAAACTAACAGAAATTAGGGTTGGATCTTTCAGAACGATCGTGATATCAGGGCATGTACTACACATGACACTGATGTGCTGTGTAACTTTTTGAAGGGGACGCAGCTATTTTACGGCAACGAACTCTCAAACTGCCGATTACTGGAAATCTGGTTCTGTTTCTGAATCAGGGGGAATTGGGCTTGGCGTCGGCATTTAACCATTTGGGTCAGAGTATACAAAATCAACATTACCTAGCCAATCGAAGAAAAAAAAACCCTTCTGTTTGTCGTTCACAGCGTTAAATCATTGAAACATTAAGTTAGAAATCTAGGTTTGGACCCCAAAAGTGTACAAACACCGATGACCGGCAGAGAGCACAGTTGTGTTCAAAGGGTTATGCTATGTATTGATTTCCGGGGCCTGCAACAACTGCGCCGTGTTGGGGATTCGTGATCACTGTCTCACAATGAATGCTTGTCATGCTCTGATCTCATTCTTTGCCATATTTTGCTCGATTATGCAACTTTTTTCTTCTTTTTTTTTTTTTTTTTTTTCGTGATGGATTGCCATAAGGTCACATACATTAGGCCATTATATCAATGCAAATTAAATATATATATATTATCCAGCAATCTATGACAAGTATTTAATTTTGAATTTGTACACATAGACCGTCCAAAAGACCACATCTGCTATGAGTCATCACTCATGGGAGTCCAAAGATCATCCAGGAAATACCCCTATGTCCAGATATTACATATTGATTTTTTTCGCTGGTTTCTGCTTGCCTCAACAGCTCCCAGTCAGATGCAGTATGCGCGTGGAAAACCTGCTGTAACAAGGCACAATGTGGTTTAATTAATCAAGAATTATTGCTTGACTCCACTTTGTGTCATGTGGTCACAAAAGGCAGAAGTATCATTTGCACCTGTTGTATCCATAACAACAGGGCCACTGAGGCAAATGCAGACCCATTCATTGGCCATATTACGGTTCCAACGCATCTGTGACTGGGCAAATGTATTCATTGTATCGCCGGTAAGGATACCAAGTTCTATCCCAAACGCATCCAGGGACGTATACTGTATAGTTCTTGTCACATTTCCTTATTTGTTTTGTCTGTTTTGTTTTTAAAAAGTCTGAAATTGTTAAGATGGAGCCGGAAGTCTATACTTCGCGGCAAAAATACATAATATTGAGCATTAGAATGACCATTGACTTACATAGTAATAAATAAGAAAGGTGCATTTACTGGTAAGTACCCAAATTTATACACACACACACACACACACACACACACACACATATATATATATATATATATATATACACACACACACACACACACACACATATATATATATATATATATATATATATATATATATATACATCTTGAATCCAGACCAGTGCCACACGGTAAACAATTTGTTTTACCCTGTCACAAGGAACATATCCACCAAGTTTTAGCTTAATCTGAGGGACGGTTTTGAAAAAGTCGAAAAAAATGGAAACACACAAAAAAATAATGAAAAATAGAAAAAAAAGCAGGACCACCTGGTGAGCAAATTAAGAACGAAAAGTCTCTAGGTGTGTTCCTGTGTGACATCAAAGCAATTGAATGAGCGGTTTAGGAGGGTTTTTTTTACGATTTGACCAAAAAGAGCAAAAGTCCTAAAAAAAATCCAATAGTCACTGGAGCATAACCATTTGAACAAACATTGAGCACTAGAATGCCCATTGACTTACATACTGGTAATCAACAGGAAAGGTGCATTTACCGATAAGAACTCAAATTGAACAAATAGTTAAAAATCATATGTACACAGCAGTGACATGTAGTAAACAAATTTCTTTAACCCTTTCACAAGGAAAATATCCACCAAGTTTCAGCTTAATTAGGAAAAAGAAGTTGAGTTGAAAATAACAAAAACACACAAAATATCATTTTCAATGCAGCACCACCTGCTTCAGGCAGTAAGAACTACGAGTCCCTCTAAGTGTCCCTGTGTGATATCAAAGCAATTGGGTGAGTGGCTTCAGAGAAGAAGATTATATAAGATTTGCCCCCCCCCCCCTTCCAAAAAAAAAAAAAAAAACTCATTAAAAATCCAAAAATCACTGGAGCATAACTATTTTAACAAACCTCGTAGAGACACACTCAAGGTAGATTCCCACCACGTTTGAAGAGGATGCGGCCACTGGTTTGGGAGAAGAAGTCGAAAATGTGAATTGTGGACGCTGACAGAATGACGACGGATGCCTAACCATTACATAAGTTCAGCTGACTGATAAGTCAACTGAGCCAAAAATATAGCCCCAAGTATTTCTGGGTTACTTACTAAATTATTTAACTCTTCTATTGCTTCTTCAAGGTATCCTGACTCATGGAAAATTTTCAATGTTTGTTCTGTTTTCAAAAAATTTGACAAACACTGTGAATGTAATTATCGCCCCATCACTCTCTTGTGCAACGTATCTACAGTCTTTGAAAGATTGTTTTATAATTTGTTATATGAATATTTTATGCTTCATGGACTTCTGACCACTGGAAATTCCGGCTTTAAACTCAACAATTATACCATAAATCAACTTGTCAGAATTGTACATGATATCTGTAATGGCCTAGAAGTGAAAAATAAAAAGATACCAGGAAGGTCCCTTTAGACATAAGCAAGTCCTTTGACCGTGTGTTGCATGAAAGCCTTATCTTTAAACTGAAACAACTTGGTTTAGACGGTCCTGTCCTTAACCTTATCAGTAGTTATTTATCTAACCGGTTGCAACGTTAAACCATGAACGGGCAGTCTTCCCCTTTGCTTCCTATTGAAGCAGGGGTCCCTCAAGGTTCCATCCTTGGGCCCCTGCTTTTCATAGTTTTTATCAATGACATTACTGAAAATATTATTCACGATATTAAACTCTTTGCAGATGACACAGGTTTTCTAGAGATGATATATAACCCCTTTATTTCTGCACAGCGTATGAATACTGACTTTGGAAGAATTTCTATTTGGGGGAAACAGTGGAAAGTCACCTTTAACACTATTACATATGTAGCTCTCCTTGTTTTTGAAAATTATCCTCCTCCTCTATATCTTGGTGATTCTGTCATACCGGAAGGCACTACTCATATCCGTTTAGGTTTAACTCTGTCCCATAGCTTGAAATGGGATGTTCATATCACAAGAATTATTGAAAAGGCAAGAAAACGCCTATTGTTATTGTACCGGCTTTAATACAGACTACCACGTAATATAGTTTCCAGACTATACATCCATGATACACCGTATCCTGGAGTATGGCTGTTGATAAGTGTTCAGATGTCCTTGCCAACTCGCTGGAATCAGTGCAGTTTGATGCAGCTCGAATGTGCATTGGTGCTAGGAAACACACTTCCTGTTACTTCCTATTGACCGAAATTGGTTACCTTGGCCAAACGAAGACAATATTTCAAACTGATTTGGTTCTTTCAAGTTGATCAATAGATTAACCCGCAGCTTATTTATCTGATCTGATACCTGAAACTGATACTGATACACGACCAACCATAATCTTAGAAATCGTCGATGGCTTCGTCAAATCAGGGATGTGGCTTTCCACATCCCCGGTCAAATCAAACTAACTCAACGCTTTGGTCAGTCATTCATCCCATCTACTATTAAATTCTGGAACGATATTCCCCTTGGTATAAGACAATCTACAACAGGTGACCAATTTCAGCTACGTCTCGAAAATACACTTTTATTTGTGGATTATGTTCCCACTTCGTATTCTTATGTTGTGAGATCCCTAAATATTTCACATGCCCAGTTGAGACTTGATGTACTCAGTATAAGGTTTGAATTTGCATCTGTTCAAAAGTAATGTTATCGAATCCGTTGCTTGTCAATGTTGTTTTCCCAATGAAATTACATATCATTACTTTTTGAAATGTCCTAATTGTGTAATTCCTAGAGAGGATTTGTGCGCTCAATTTGTTTTTTAACCCCTCCTCAGTTGCTCAAATTGCTAATGATATTCTTTTTACTTAATGGAAACGAGAGTATGTCTGAACAGCATAACAGTGAAATGGTAGATGCTGTTTAAAAGTACATATCAGAGCCCAGGAGATTTGTCTTTAAAGCCTGCAATTATCCCTGTAATAGCTCCCCTTTTTTCTTTTCTTTTCTTCTCTCTCTCTCTCTCTATCTCTCTCTCTCCCTGTACCTTACTGGTAACGTAGTGCTACACTTTATATATATATATATATATATATATATATATATATATATATATATATATATATATATATATATATATATATATATTGATAGTAAGGTGCATATATTCGGCTTATTCATTGGTATGATGAAGTTTTTTTTTCTACTTGTTCTTTCTTATTCGCATAGTGTATGTATGTGGAGTTTGTTTTGTCCTGTGTGTCTTGTATATACTGTTTTTTGTCTCTCTGTGTCAGGAGAGCCTCTAGTTTAGTATATTTCGACGTACTATTAGGTGATCCTAAATAACGATATATGTTTAAATTAAGAAAAAATTACCCCATACAATTCAAAGAGTGATGTAACCATCTTCTATCTGTATGGTATGCATGAGTTCGTTTTAGAAGATTCGCATACAAGGATACACTCACACACAATTATACGACGATATCACGACAATGGGAATTTCTATTTCAAGCACATGATTACATATGTTATTCTCCAAGTGTGACATATTTTTGCGTGGTAAAAAGCACCAAGTCTTGTATGATTTTCTTTGATAATCTATTATTCATTGAACCATTCAAAATGGAGCCTTGACATGACAAACTCAATCCGATTCTGTTTGGCATGGTCGGCATGATTATACGCTCACCTTGTGTTTATAGTTTGTCAAATCTTAACCTTCTTCTACCCTCTGCCGCAAGTCTTGTCATTACTTAAATTATCGTTAAACAACTTTTTTATTTTCATGTTAGTCACGTGATTAGTAATATATGTAGACACAAACTTAGCAATCAGGGACAGCCTGCTTATGCAGTCTCTATTGTACTAAGATCAGCAATCTATGGCTGGAAGGATCCTTGGACGCAAGCATGCACGCGCACCACACCAAAGTTCTTATTTATCTGTCCAGGTTGGGACACAAAGAAAGAGTCTAAACGGGCCTAATCGAAGGGCATATCAGGTGCTGCCAATCTGTTGATACTAGCAGGCTCATTGCTTCATTATATTATGGTGATAATTTGAAGTGCTAAATTACACATCGGGCTCATTGCTCATTATGTCATGCTAATAATTTGTCCATATGAAGTAAACCCTATCATAGCATGCATTCACCATTATTGGAAATATTCAGAGAGAACTCGATATTTAGCCAGCGGCCTGTTCGGCACCAGGATGAAAGTAAGGTAGCCAGCGAAGCGACCTTCTGTTCCCCGGCGCCCTTAGCATCTCGTGCCTTCGCTGAGTCTGTCTAACAAGGGAAAAGGCAAAGCAAAACCTGATCAACATCACAGCCTAATACAAGGACCATCGAAGAATTCAGAAGGGTTTATCACTGAACCGGTCAAGTTTGACGCTCTAAGAACACCGTGTCGTCTCACAAAGAGTTGTTGCTTCCAAAGCAGACCTATTGGTACCTGTGCTACACAAGGCATGGGAGAAACACGGAGATCGATCTGTGAAGCAGACATAATATAAACTTGACAATAATATAACACGCTTAATCAATGTGTCAAGAGCATTATCTCAGGGAGTTTTGAGCATTCGGTGTTTCACTGGCATGGGCTGATGAGAAAGCTCTACTCTTCCCGCTGGCACATTGACCCATTTTACTTCGTGCTTTACTTTGTTTTTTCTTCCTAAGAAAGCTGTCTTGTGAAGAACAATGTAACAAAAAGGATAGCTAGAACGCGCAAAGTCAACAGGCCATGAACAAAAACACATGTCAGTCTCGCTGCTATGCTAAAAAAAAAGGTATTGGATACGGTAGGTTTTCTTTTACCTACTAGTGAAGAGAGCTCCTGGTTTTCCCCGCGCTCCGTTACCACACAATATGTATATACAGTAAAACCTGTCCTTGTGGACACCTGTCTACTGTGGACACCTGCTTAATGCGGACAGTTTTGGCCAGAACCGAATATTTTTAAGTCATTTTCATATTGGTGATACCTGTCTACAGTGGAAACCTGTCTACTGTGTATTGCGGACACTTTTTGGGGTACCAAATGCAAAAACAACCTGTCTATTGCGGACACAATATATCAATGCTTTTTTGAAACTTGTTATGTTCCAAGCTGTAATGCCTGAACAATGCCGTGCATGATGTCATAATTTTGGATAGGAATATACTTATCTACTCTGAGTTTGTGAAAGGTATTGCTACTCTAGAATTATTTTAAATAGTTTGATAACTTTGTGTATTTCTGGAGACATATTTCACGCGGAACGGTCAATCATGGAGGTAAGGTACACAAATACACCTGTACAAAAAACCCTAATCATATGCCCCCCCCCCATTTCCTTGGTTTTAACTTGCTGTTATGGGTATAAACTTGAAGTAGAATGCAAAGGGAGTTGTGGTTTTACATTTCCAGGGTTCGAATTCAGCAGGTGCCCGACGTCCCGAGGCAAGTTCAAATGCAGTCGGGCAAGTTCACTTTATAACTTTGTTTCCCGTCGGGCAAGTTAAAGGAAGATGATTAAAAATAATCAAGAGTTGATATGTTTTCTCAGTAGTTACAAAGCTAAGTGCTCACTGTAGTTAAACAAGCACTGTTACACAATTCACGGTCAGCTCTATCAGTATGAGCACTGATTGGTTCCAACTGATCTTGTGTCTATCTTTAAATACTTTCTTTGCCATTGTTCACCATGCAGTAAGAAATGTGCAACCTAGCAGTTAAAATATCCTAAATCATGTCGCTATTTGGAAGCGGCGAAGCCCCTGAAAAGGATGCAAAGGACCGGGGGAAGAAAAGGATGCAATCTGAGAGGTGGTGCTGGTGTCTCACTGAAAGTGACTTTCAACATTTTTGACGAAACTAGCCAGTTGATATTCTGTATGGAAAGAAAATGAGGACCAATGAAGGTGCTGATATTCAAGGCATGGTAAATGATGCCAGGAAAAAACAAGACTGTCCCACCATAAATACTATATTTATGTAGTTAAGTTGGCTGTTTTGTGTGGCAAGTTGAGGACTCTCAGGGTAAGTTGGGCTTATGTGTAACTTGCCCACAGTTACAAATACAGTTTAAGTCTAGCCCTGGTTTCAAATAGGAGAAATAAGCCAGCGAATGTCGCTATTTTAACATAAATGCATAAGGCCTGGGTTACTGGTCCAAGACCTACAAGTACATAACAATGGAGGAGGGAGAAGAGTGGCTCCTTGTACATTGATTGAAGCAATACTTTTGACGAAGCGCAAGGTACCGACAAAAAATTGAAATAATGGCCGGTACGAAGTACGGGAATTAAAGGGTCTTCTAGTACGTAACTATGGTGAAAAAATGCCCAGTACGCCATGTCGGGGAAAAGCCTCCCCCCCCCCCCCGCCCATTAAGAAGGGAATCCTTAATAAAGACAAAAAAAAAGAAAAAGAAAGGCTCCTTTCCTGAATCAGTTGCTTGGCATTGTGTCCTTCAAGGCATTCGTGAGTAAATCAGAGGGACAAACGGAACTTATCAGTCGATCCAATAATACCCTAAAATATCAGTTGGATAAGGCAGAAATAAAGCCATAATGTGTATGTGGTGATACAAATTTGAGCTTTTGGCGATGCATGCACGCCTTTATGCAACTCGAACAAGTCCGAATGGCGTTTTGCAACGTCTTGTGTCGTCAACGTCTGCCTTCGCATGCAGTCAATTGGTCCCACAAGCTATTTGTTGAATTAACTCAAGACATACTTTTTTGTCTATTGTTCGCAGTCGCGTGTCCCATTATACCCATCTACTCCCCAGTGCCCTGTGGCAGCCTTCCCAGTCAAAGAACACCCAGCGACTTTCTTGTCACGTGGGCTATCTAAACAGACCAACATGTGGCAGATGGTCGCTTCTCGGCACCAAAGAGACAGCTAGATGCACATGACCGCACCTGGTCACACCTGCCTCGAATTAGGACGGCTTTTGTTGTCTGGGACTTAAAATCTGCGACACATGTCTCAGCAGCACGCTCTGCTTGCCTCGGTATGTCATTCTCGCGTACATGGCTCTGCAGACACGAGCAACCTCGGCGCACTTGCGTTCACGCTTGCCACATGCAGGTTTTTAGTTGATCGCTTGTTTGGGTACTATTTACCCGAGGGTTGACGATAGAGATCAGCACCAAGCACTACCTGATTGCAGGACAAAGCTATCCAAATCCCCTGCAGCTTATGCAAGCGTAATTTATACAATGAACAGCTGAACATTTGCAAAAGAAAAACAGACGTTTCTGCACTGATAAGTCATCTCACTATTTTGCTTCCGGTTTCAAAAAAAAAAAAAACAACGAAGTGAAACAACTGCAGTACGGCCCACACCTCTTTCCAATCATTTGTCGGTTAACCAAAATTATCCTCAACGTGGTTACAGTGCTCCTCTTTAAAAAATGAATACCAGTGTCTTCGTCTTTACCACTATTATTTTAATATTTTAGTCATTACTGTGGTCATCAACGTCGTCGTCGTATAAATAATCTTTAAAGCACTTCTTCATCGTACCTGTCATTGTCACTTTCTTTATATTGAAAAAAAGTAATAACTTGATGAAAAATTGTTGAATACAAAGCATGACAATGGGTATCTTTAGTGATTTTCTTACACTTTATTTTTTCCTTTGGCAAGTCACAGCTTTACAGCCTTTAATGCGCTGTTAGGTGGCCATAAAGGAACCCAGTCCTGATCTCAGGTAAAGCAAAACATGTTACATTACCCCCGAGTTCCATTATAACTAATGTGCTGTGACCGTTTGTAAGTACGTGTCTGAGCCCACCTGTTGGTTTGCATTGGCCCAACAAAGGAGATCTCCACACACTTGGTATATATTGAAAGCATACACCACAAAGAAGAATGCCGAAGTGTTGGCACCAAAGCTGTGAAAGTGAGAACCTATCATGATCTCGAAATGATTGTTGATAACTCATTTTCCTCAGGAACGTGTGTAGAGACCAAGTGTAATAATATCAAGCACTACATTCCCTTCCACGTGCGTGTGTGCACGCATCACTTACACATATACCAGAATCTTTTCCCACAGGAAATTACTTGTTGAGAAAAAAATCCCTCGCTTCAGCACAAACCAGTCATTAATAATTGTGTCGACAAAAAAAAAAAATGAAAAAAAAAAGAAAAGAAAGAAAGAAAGAAAGAAAGAAAGAAAAAAACCCATAACTTCCGGTTCAAAAATGCAATGTTTCTTTAAGGTATATGAAAAGAATTTTGTGCACCCAGAAAGAGAGTGAGAAGAAGGATGAAAGGGTTCTTGTCTGGGCCAGGATTTGTTCACGAGGGCTGTTCCGCAATGTGTCAAATCCAGGCGGTTTGTCAAAGCCGATATTAGTGAAACACACCGGAATTCCCCGAGTCGAAACCAAAAAAAATGTCGTATCATGGTATGGTTTTGATTATGTTCTGTACGCAACTTTCCAAATAAGTCATGAAAATGGGCATCCATGACATGGCCGCGGCTTCTGCAGCTGAACGTTTCGCTGTATACATATACAATTAATCTGGTACAGCCTCAGCTGACTGTTACTTCACAGTTATTGAATACAGTCTACGGGAAGGATATTCAAAGACTACGGAGGGTGCTGCATGGGCAATACTAAATTACGACTTTTTGCTTGTAAGCCAAAAGGCAGCACATTTCTCAAAAAAAAAGTACACAATGCATTTATTCACTGAAAGAGAAACCTTGTGAATGCCCGGAACAAAAAAAAAAAAAAAGAATAAAGAAAAACACGGCTTGCGAACAGATGGGATTCAGAGAGGAGCTACCTCGTGCGACGAATAAACACATTCAAACAAAATAAATCAATCAGTAAATAAGTAAGTAAGTAAATAAACAAATAGATATATACATTCATAGATAAATAGATAAATAATCAAAAATAAATAAACAGCAAATATTACTTAACCGCCAAATAATAATAATAATAATAATAATAATAATAATAATAATAATAATAATAATAATAATAATAATAATAATAATAATAATAATAATAATAATAATAATAATAATAACAACAATAAAACAAAAGTTAGGTCCATCATGTAGCTTATCAATATAGTATCATTCAGAGATTAATTAAAGAACAAGGTGCAAGAATGAACAAGCGAAACGAGACCAAAAAGATCGAGATTAGACACGTTACTACCTGTCTCGCTGGGCTGAGGGGCTCTGCAACATCTTTTAGCTATCATTACTCATCATAGGATAAAACAAGCCATTATACTATAAACATATATTTCAAGCTCCCCCGTCCGGTAACGTGTGTTTCCAGAAAGCAATAAAGCACAATATCTGACGGGATTCCCACTGCAGCCCGACTACTGCCACTGGCTTCTTCACCACCGACTTTCATTCTGTAGCTTTTAATTGTCTACACAGTTGCACCTCAATATAACATACATGATTACAAAACTTAGCATCGCTTAAAACCGTCACTTGTGTGTGAATGGAAATATTCATCATTTTTGCATCATGTGTACAGTTGCCAAATGATGGTTCAGCATGGACTGATATCATTCTAAGCACCGCCTTTATAATGTGATTCAATCTGACATACAGGCTTCCGAGTTCCAATCTCAAATGAAATATTAGCAGAATCTTTGCCATTCACGGGTGCCATTCTCCAAATGGAACAGCAACAGAGAGCAATGGCCACCGTGTCAAAATTGTTTCTCGGCCCGGGTAGCTGATGCTTTATCACGCCCGTAGTGGCCTGGGCAAATTTAATAATGCTAGATCGATACCATGGCCAGAAAATACTTGCTAATCAATGTCAACCCATGCTGTGAAGGGAATAGACTGAGGACCTGAGAGAAAGTTTCACCCAACAGCTGCCAAGATTTCAATACGACAGCATGCAGAAAAAAACAACAGTATAATACAATAATTACAGCTGATGCCCTTCTTAATCGTATTTTAGTTGCAGCCATAAATAGCCAAAACTGATGACATGTTGCGCCACAACTGTTGGAGACGTAATGTTCATTGCTCAGGTACAAAGGCGGAGCAGCGTAAACACTTAATTGTCAATATATTCCTTTGAATAACTGCGTGTTTTCAAAAACATTTTTAGGAGCAACACGTGGCCATATTCGCGTGTCGTGTTGCCGACGAAACTATATTACGTATCCTTCACCATATCATATCCCAATCAGTCTCATATCTCACTTATCTTACTTCTACTATGATCACCTGTCCTTTCCTTATTACGAATGTATATATATATATATATAGATGTATATATATACATATATATGTATATATATACATACATATATATGTATATATATATATATATATATATATATATATACAAACATATGGTGTTCTTATATACATTTTGGCCCTCTGTCTCCGTTGTCTATCTTTCATCCTCCGCCATAGCTGTGTATAGAAGGATTTATTTGTACTTTACCAGGAAAAAACTCATTCAGCGCCAATAGTACTCTTCCATTACGACACGTCTAAGGAAAATATAACGATTAGTCAATTCCCCAGCGTGTTGTCAAGGCATTCTGATCTCTTCTGAGAATTGCACCTTTTTTGTGCGGACTGGTTGTAAATCACCAGATTCCATGACCGTCTGGATATATCACATGCATAGAACAGTCGGATGCACCGAATACGTGCACATTGTATAAATCACTTTCGACCATTATCCTACCTTAATGTGTTATAGAGATACAAACCAAAATACAGGCCAATGGTACAAAATACAACACATTCTGAATTTTCATACATTGTATTTAGTTTGTTTTTTTCCCACAGACACACACACACACAGACACACACACACACACACACAGACACACACACACACATATATATATATATATATATATATATATATATATATATATATATATGTGTGTGTGTGTGTGTGTGTGTGTGTGTGTGTGTGTGTGTGTAAATACATGTACCTCTGATAAGCATTCCCTACTCTTTTATTCATTTATCCATCTGCTCGTTTTCTTATCAACTTCTGTTCAGAATGAACCTGGGCTCAAGCAGCAAAAAAGCCTATGAACAGCAAAATTAAGTTTAGCCACAGCTGCTTTGGTTAGATGAATTACTAAATTTGCTATCAGAGCGAATAGTTTTATGTCTGCCCAGTTCAAAGCTATACCCCCCCCCCCTTTTTGGGGGGGGGGTGGCAAATATACCACGCTTATACTAATTCTTGTAATAATTTCTCTTAGTGCAAATTTTGCTTCCAAAATGAGGGCGTATGGCTTTGGCAATGGGTTCAGAATGAATGTTCATAGTTCAGTGTGCGTAACATGGGGCCTTCCAACACATTTGGAGACTTGTCTGGGTGTCTGGTTCCATCTCACCCGGTTCACTTTTCGAGCGAGAGTTGTAAGCATACCGAGCGAGATTCTTGAGGATCTCAGCTTATGTCTGACGCAATTCACTTACTTTACTTTATTTGTATAATAAGCAGGATATGAGACGGCTGGATCAATTTGGCCTGTATATTTTGGGTGTCGATCTGCAATGAGTTAGAGCAGGCATATCACCGTGTACACTCTCTCTGGGTGTGTGCAATGACCTGCTGACACTAACAGTTACCTCATGCTAAAAAAAAATTAAAAAAAATAAAATAAAACAAATATATATATATAAACACTATGTTGAACTTCCTATAGTAGATAACTGGTAGATAATTTCATGGTGCCACGAACGTGTGCTTTTTTTAATTTGCTGACAAAATAAACTGTGAACCAGACTGGTCGTTCACTGTTCCGCCAGCAGTCCAATACATTCGGGTCACATTATGTGCAGATATACAAAAAGTTGGGCTGGGAGTGGTATGGGCGCTTTGAAAAGTTTAAATAATGATGTTAAATTAGAAAAGTCTAATTGGATGTTGACACATTATGTTTTTTTTTTTTTTGTTTGTTTGTTTGGTTTTTTTGTTTTTGTTTTTTGGTTTTTTTTTTGTTTTTTTTGTTTTTTCAGTTTTTTGGGGGTTTTTTTTTTTTTTTTTTTGTTTTTTTGTAATTGTGGCGCGGTTTTGGGGTTTTTTTTGTTTTTGCTTTTTTTTTTGGTGTGGGGGGGGGGGGGTTGTTTTGTTTTGCTTTTCTTGTGTTTGTATTTTCTCCAGAATCAAACTGTAAAATATATTTACATGATTTTGACTCGCACTCTTCTCTGTGATATGTATTTTGCAATGTCGAACTGCCGGGTCGTGGTATATGGGAACTGGTGTACAGCAAGCGACACAAAAAGCGGCTATATTAGAAGGGCCTGGGGGAGCCTGTCTCTCTCAAGACAGACAGTCCAACAAAAAGGACGTATTTCTTATATGCGCTGATGGCCTTATATATAGGAAAGGCTTTTGGCAGTGTGGTGCCAGGGGGGAGGGGGGAGAGATTCATCAAAACAAAAAGAAAAAAAAATGTTGAAGCATGTCCATTTGAAGACACTCAAAAAGATCCACCTGGGTATATACACTGGCACATTTGAAATGAATGCCCGTATACACATGCATGTACATATATACCCTGAATATACACCCTGATCGATCATTAAATACCTTTGGGAATTCAGTAAAACAATTATAAAATTACAGCAGTGCTACCTTGTGAAAAAAAATGGAAGCCGCACTTAAAACCCCCACCTAGTATCAAGAGACTCCAGCGTGCACTTTGACAGGAAGAGAGAAGTGCCAAAATCTTCAAAAAATGCTGTAAATAAAGTTAGGGCCTTGATCCAGGTACCCAGGTGTATCCCTATCCCATTTCAAAGCAACTGGCCAAATCGTTTGAAAGAACACCATATTTTGAAGATGTTCCAGAAAATTAGCCCCCAAAAGTTAATAACAAATCTAGAAGTAAGCGCGCTGGCGTTTGGCTGCCTTTCTGATCAACGCTTTGCTTAAAGATAATAATCATGGAAAGTTTGAAATAGGTGTGCACATGAACAAAAGAAAAACAGGAAAAAATGGCGGGCTGCATGGACAAGCTTTCGTTGACAGAGCACAAGACGGATTGATAGACGGGCAGTAAAACAAAATGCCACCCCCAACTTCAGTGACGGATTAAAAGAAAGCGAAAATGAATGGAACTAAACATGACCAACGGCTCCTTTGTCTATATTTAGCAGTTAAAATAGGACATGGAGTGTATTATGGATAAGGAATAGAAACAATGACATAATGCAAACAATGTATATGCCTTGGTAACAAGTGCCAGACCATGCAAAGTACGGACACTTGACGATAAGATTATAGGCAAACTCCATAAACGGATGATTACACTGTGCACGGATCTTCGACAACGAATTGCGTTCTTTCTCACATGGACAGAATAGGGGGTATTCATATTAACCGAATTCTGTGATGCCACCTAGGGTGCAGCAAGGAATTTGGCAGGAAGGAGGGCATATTCATGTATTGAGCATGGCTATGTGAACTTCTATCATAAAGTAACAACTCCAGAAAGCATGAAAGTTAAGAAAAATCCTTCACTAGGTTTTTGAAACACACAAGATGCCAAACACATTTACAAACTAGAACAGGCTGATTTTCCAACAGAAAATCAAATGTCTCCCCGGGCGCCCTTACTATTGTCACCCTTATTTTTATAAACAGGCATACCGATTCCAATGATCTACAGATATGGTGAAGGTACTATTGTCACCCTTATTTTTATAAACAGGCATACCGATTCCAATGATCCACAGATATGGTGAAGGTACACTCTTTAATGACATTTCAAAACGTTGATTTTTGACGAAATGCCCACATGACCTTGAAAAATAGGTCAAGGTCATACATCTACAGTTACATGCAAAGTCTTACAAAAATCTTACATATAAACATAATCACACAAAATATCAACATCTTTAAGTCAAATCTTTCTCGAGTGCATCTGCAATGATTTTTAAAAGTGGCCACATGACCTTGAAAATAGGTCAAGGCCACCCATCTGCAATCCCAACCTAGTTCACATTATGGTATATTATCATGCAAAATTTCAACCTCTTAAGTCAAATCCTTCCGGAGTTATTGCATATGCGTCAATTTTACATGAAACATGCCCATATGACCTTGAAAATAGGTCAAGGTCACCCATCTGCAATAATAGCAAGGTTTTATATAGGAACATCTTCACAAAAAAATTTAACTTCCCAAGTCAAATCTTTCTTGAGTTATCGCGTCCGCAACGGACACAACAATATGTTGAAAAGAAGAAGAAGAAGAAGAAGAAGAAGAAGAAGAAGAAGAAGAAGAAGAAGAAGAAGAAGAAGAAGAAGAAGAAGAAGAAGAAGAAGAAGAAGAAGAAGCGGACGCAAAAGCAATATGTCCCCCCCCCCCCCCGTTGCACGGGGAGACATAATTGCATCTATTTGGTAGAAAAACTGTTATTTCTGGACGGGTATGTTACATAATTGGTACATGTGCGCTGATCATGGCTGAAGCATAGTTCCATTCCCCAGCAATTGTGGGAACCGGAGCAGGTTTGCAGGTGATATTGTTGAATATGAATACTTCCTATTCGCTGTTCATATTGTATTCGGGAAGCAAAGCATTTGTTATATGTCACACTTTGAATAATGGAATGAACAGTGATCAGTCGGCATTCGTATACCGTGGGCCATCAAGGACAAAGTACTTGCACCTGAAATGAGATTTGCCATGCCAATATATTATCTTCGACCTCACTGGTATTTACGTAATATATTCCCGGCCTTGTCAATTATTGCCAAGCATAACACAGTGAATCATACACAGGCTTTATAACACACCCATCCCTGCCATCACCACGCAAATGCAACACGGTAACTTGAATGGAATCCAGATTTGGAGGTCAAACTTCCTAGGTGGAATGTTGAAGCTAAACGGCAACAAATAGTGCAAGTTGAGACGTAGCCATGTGAGTGATAAAAAGTGCCCTTGCCGGATATGATGAGTAACACCCATGTTACTGGAGCAGAAACTTGGATGATTTTGAGCGGCTAGATTAACCTTTTGTTCCAGCTTACCAACAAACACTTCCTTCGCAGGATAACGGAAAACCCAGTAATATATGATAAATAAAGGGTAAAACCACCGATGTGTGATAACTGGGCTAGAAAGTTTAATGTATCCGATAAATATGTCCCAACAGCGATCTTTCTTTTCGACCAGAAGTATGGATGCATTGTTTTATATTTGTGCGCTTTTTAAATAATCTAAATTTAGTGACAAAGTTGTTCATCATCATCATCATCATCATCATCATCATCATCATCATCATCATCATCATCATCATCATCATCATCATCATCATCATCGTCATCATCATCATCATCATCATCATCATCGTCATCGTCGTCGTCGTCGTCATCATCATCATCATCTCCTCCAAAGATAGTTTTACCAGGCGAACTACTTAAATGCTGTATGTTTTCATAATAAAAAGACACAAAAAACAAACAAAATACTTGAATAATCAAAATTTACATTCAATTGGTTTTGAAAAATAGACCTGTCACCAATCAGAAACTCTAAGACAAATCTGCAAACGCAAACCCTACCCTGATGCTCTGGTGCACTATTCATTGCAAGAAATTGCACTGATCTGTAAGCTGCATGGTCTAAGATGTTTATTATTTGCAGCAGACTGCGCGCGTGGTATTGCTTTTACACACAGTTGAGCCTTTCACTACACACATACAGTCAGTCGTCAGTCACAGGCCTGCAAGCTTTGACGCATCACACGTGGCCCTGTGGTGAAATTTGCAATCAATGGATAGACAGCCAAAGGAAAAAATACTGTTTAAGGTGATAACAAAGGGCATTTGCTACTGGTTATTATAATACAGCAGCCCATGGACAGTCGCCAGAAGCCACACATGCTCCCCTCGGAAACTGATAATCTCAATTTAAGAATGCAAGACAACAGAACCATGGCCTACTTTCAATGTTCGTAATAACTTAATTTGCGCATAAAATATTTTATTTTTCATATCTGTATCACGATTTCAAATGTCAGACCGTGTTATATATCGTGGGGATTGCGATGAGTAGTTATACCTCACGATATATTTCCGGGTGTTTAAGGAGTACGATTAAGATTTCAGATTTTTTAGACCTATATGCAGCAATATTGAAAATACCCAACGACCCACGGATCCGCATGAAAATGTCTCGGTTTCAACGGCAATATCCAAGACGATGTCCTTTTATGGTCGACCCGACTCAGATCTGTGTTGCACCCGGAAATGAAAAGCAAAATCAATTTTGGCCTTGTCATACCTCAAAGGGTTAGCTTGTGCCTGGGAGCCGGTCACTATGTGTAGGGTCAGAGCTAGGTTGCACGCAAGGCTGTGGACCTGCAGTGCTGATTCACACCGTAAAATGACCCAGTCGCTATGTCTCATTTGACTAAGACTTGTACTTCTTTAACTCTTGCCGAACAATATTGTATTAATTTTGCAGTCATGCCCAGCGGGTTATTCTGGAGTAACAGAAACATACAAACAAAGTCTGTCAGTCAAAAATGATGTGATTCACTGCAATAGAGGCTCCCGGCGAAAGCTGGCCTCTATAAAACCTTCTGACTTCAAGAAAGTTAAAACTTGCGTTTCATGTAGAGAAATAAGAGCATTACAATTGTATGCAACCCAGATCACGGACACTAACAGCGGACTATCAAAAGACGACGCAAGTTATGTGGCAATGAAACAGACACCATACAAATGCACCCCCTGGGCAATTGTCTTCAACATAGAAGTTGGCCTACATATAGACACGTCGTCATATGTATGTGGTATACCTTTATTACATGCTGCTTTGTTGAGAGGGTTAACCGCTGACTCAGTGGCACAATGTTCATAACATGCCTTTTTATCTCCTAAATTCCATTTCTAAATAATTGACATTATGTTCCGGTCAGGCACCCTGTAAAAATAAGTGGTCCAGAAATTGGAAACAAAAACAAAAACAAAAACAAACAAACCAAAAACGCCAATTATTTACTTCGCGTTATTTTCTCACATTCGACAACCTTTGAATAAAAAATTCGACCCATATTTTGGATTGCTGTGCCAGCAAAGACGCATTCCCTATCTACTGCATGTATCCCTGTTAATGTACTGGCATTAGTGAGCCCTTTATACGATTCTACACGACATAAACCACATATACCATATTGACCCACATAATATTTGCTGTTAGCATCTGCCGTATATTTGAAAGCAACCTGTCAGTGCATGGTCTATTCAAACGTGGGAATAATTATGTGGGCATGAGCACTGGTGTCATGCATAATGCACGTTCGTACATGCTTCTTCTGGTATGCAAGGGGGATTACATGAATGGGGAGGTTTAAAAAGCCCAGTGTGTGTAGCGACTATGGCGCGTCACCAGAGAAGTAAATTAAGTTCTCAATGAAGAAATAATATCGGATTCAGGTGCAAAGTTCTAACAATAAATGTGGCCTTGCATGAACAAGAACGGCAAGCCATAACGATTTACTCAAGCATCGTTAGTATAAACATAATGTGAAAAAGCCAATGCTCGCAACATGAAAACATCTTGATTCGCCTGGACTGTTTGGATATTGACCACCATGCTAAGCACCCAGTAGATCCCATACTGGAAATATAGCTCCATCCATGTACCAACAGAGAGAACTGCGGCTGGCAAATGTGTACAATTTCTATGGCATGTAAACGGATCAATATCGCACAAACAACCAGCAGATTGACAGTAACACAGTCGTGGTCGGCCATGAGCGGCCCAAGCTGTGGGATGCTGGCGCGGCACCATGTACCGCCTCACATCTCAATCCATGCTCGCTTGGCAAGCTTTCACCCTGATTTACGATCGATGCTCCTAGAGCTATAGTTAATGTTAACGGACAATATGAAATATGTAGCAAGCTTGAATTCATTGACTCAGAAACAGCTTTAATGTATGCTGTGTCCATACAGGTACACATATGGAAGACCGTCATTACACATTCTAGGCGTCTGCCGCTCCGCAGTAGGCAATTGTATGCATTCTACACCAGTCTAATGCCCAATGTAGAGGATATGATCATTGAAATATCTCTCTTCCTGTCCAGGTACGCGGTGGAGGTAACAATGGTTATTTACTTATTCATGTTTTTTGTGAACTGTGGATCTAAACAGTGATTAATAATTTAACAATTATTGTTCAGATCCACACTTCACACAAAAAAACATGAATAAATAAATAAATTGTGAACTGTGAAAGGCCTATTACTCATGAAACTTCATTCAACTTTTCAGTAAATCTTGGACTGTGAAAAGAAGATTTTGTCCCATGAATGTGAAGATGTGTGAAAACATACAAATACGCCGTGCAATTTGGAAGCCAAATATTTGTCCTGCATTATTCTCTCTCTCTCTCTCTCTCTCTCTCTCTCTCTCTCTCTCTCTCTCTCTCTCTCTCTCTCTCTCTCTCTCTGTCTCTCTGTCTCTCTGGCTGTTTTCAGCTGTATTCTAGTTCTGGGACTTTAACAAAAGAAACGTGACATAAAGATGTTAGTGGAGCGTCAGTAGACTATACCAGCACCATAAAACCATGTTTGTTAAGACATGTCGGCAAATTGAAATTTTGTCTATGTGGTAGTTTCAATTGAACTTCCGCTGGTCATGTAATTATAACATTGTTGAATGACAACGACTTACAATAACCAGGATGATCCTCCTACTCTACGTGGTCTGTCAACGATCTTATCACACAGAAGCCTGCATGGTATTGTGGTGTACTATGAATTGCGTGAACGAAGGCGTTCTCAGTAAGGGACGCACGCAGATCTGAACCGATTCACTCAATACTTGATACAAAAGTTCATATATACTTGACATTTACACAGACATTACTCTGAAATACCACCTCCTCCCCTACTAAGTCTATAAAGAAAAAAAAAATCTGCAGGCAAAACGTGCTTTATGAAATATACCAGCCACACATTCTTCTAATATTTGCATTGCATTAAACTTGTGGGTATCCATGTCCATGAGAAATATATTGGCTAAACATAGCTGAACCGGCAAATACTGACACACTATTGATTCTCTGAATATCGTTTGTTCCACGTGGGGACCACTTGCATAGGTTGAATATTTCTCAACCGCTCGCGTATTCTGTTCTCAAAGAATTATATCATTATATAGTGGTCTAACGATGTAATTTCTATGATCCCTTGTACCTCAATTTGAATAGCGACACATTTATGATCTTAGATGATGACAAACAAGGGCTGATGAGTTCCTTTACTTTGTGCACCTTTTCGCATTTGCAACTACATCTTCATATTTAAAACAACGCCTTTACATCCCCGAAGCTAAGATACGCAAACGTGACCGCGCAATAATTAGAACATTATTATCGCATGAACAATTTCAATGAAAGTACTGTATAAAGGGAAACTGGCTCTATGCTGCTTCCTAGGTTTCCATGACAACGACCGAGCTGACCAGCACATGGAAAGCGCTAAATGCTTGCCCGTGGAGTACAAATCTACAACAAAACGGACTGTCAATTGAAGATGCGAGAGCACTCTCATCATCTAGTGCTCATGTCTATGCCTTCATATCCATCAATAGGCCACAAGATAAAACAGCACGCGCCAAGAATTGTAGAATAAGTAGATTATACGATGTACTTACGCTAATATTATCTGTGTATTCGGGCACTTCTTGGTCACCCTCTGTACTTTCTAATGGTGTAATTTCCTCCACATTGCCTTGGTATTTCTCTATAGTCAGGTATTTGGGGTGACTGATAAAGTTATTCAACATCTGCCATTCTCTACTTGTTTCGTAAAATGTATCCTCTTTGCTTCCAATTGATTTCTTCAGTGTTATTTTTTCTGTGTGCAATGGGCGCACCAGATTTTCAGACACGAACAAATCTGTGTCCCTATTTCTAGATCTACGCCGAGTGCATATAATCAAAATGATGACTATCACAATTATCATGAATACCAGGGCTCCTGATAAAACGAAAATAATAAGTAAATCACCGGGACCAGACGCAGGTGTTCCCGAGGCGTTAAGTGCCTCAAACTCACCCTGATGCAGCAGGAATATAGTAACAGATGCACTGGACTGATGCCAGGGGGGTTCGACCTCCGAGGCCACAATGGTCATCTTGTAACTAAAACTTGCATTTCGTTTCAATAACATGGTAGTTGTTCTTAAAATCCCAGTGTCACTATCAATTGCGAATAAATCATATGCTGTTGGGGCCATAGCCGTATTTTGCAGTGATAGCTTATACTTATCAAACGGACTGGAATCTCCATCAGATACTTTGACTCGGCCAACCTCTAATCCCGGTGGCATTTTCTCTAAAACATGGAATATGTACCTAGATTGTGAAAATTTAGGCTTCTCGTCATTTGCATCCGTTATTATAATTGTCACAGAAGCAGATGTACTGAGAGGTGGGTTACCTTTGTCTGAGGCAAAAACAACAGTCTCAAAGCGTTTGTGTTTTTCTCGGTCAAATGACACTATAGCAGTGATTAAACCACTGGATGGATGAATCTGTAATATTCCACCAGCCTCTTTGGAAAGACTAAACATGACTGCACCATTTTCTTCATCGTCCCTGTCTGTACAATTAACTTGCAAAATAATACCACCAGGTACGTTATTTTCACGGATATTAATCACATAGTTACTTTTTGAGAAAACTGGAGCATTGTCGTTTTTATCGATGACGTCAAGAATGACGTATTTTGTGTTGGATAATCCGGGATGCCCGTGATCCCTGCAGGTGATGCTAAATGTACACCTTGAAATGACTTCCCGGTCAAAACTTGTGGTCGTCATTATCTTGTACTCGGACCTGTATACATGGTACAACATAAACTTGGTGTCACTGAGGTGGCAGTCAAATGTGCCACCACTGCCACCGTCCGGGTCTGATATAGAGACATGAGACAGCAGGGTGTTCTCTGGTGAATTCTCTTGAATTTGAAGGTGTCGCTGTTCTGCCACACCAATGAGTTTGATCTGCGGTGCGTGGTTATTGATGTCTAGAACATAAATTTTCACAACCGTTTTCACTGGGACAGCGTCTTGTCCCATATCCTTGGCGAAAACTGATAAAGTATAAAGAGCCTTCATGGTGTATTCCAAACGTTGCTTTAAAATGATACTCCCCGTCTCTTCAATAATGGTGAACATATGACCATACTGCATAACAGTTCCTGAGGAAAAATAATACTGGACCTTTCCATTGAGACCAGTGTCCTTGTCGACAGCACGTAGTGTAATGATGTTTGAATTTATCGTTGCATTTTCAGAAACGTATGCTTGATATGATTTATTTTGAAACACAGGGACATTATCGTTATCATCTTTTACCTTGATATCAACGACCAGAGAACCAGACCTCTGCGGCAAGCCTCCATCAGTGGCGATGATTTTAACTTTATAAGAGGCTATTTTCTCTCTGTCAAGTGAACTGGTAAGGAATAATTCTATGTCACCGCCCTGTGATTCGCTAAGCACATTTAGCTTGAAAGGAGAATCAGTGGTTACAAGTGTATATTTGTCGACTCCATTTTTTCCGCTGTCCCCATCAGCAGCTGCAGGTATCATCGTAATGAGGCCAGGTGTGCGCCTCTCAGACACTAGTAATTCTATTCTTGGCTTGGGGAACGTAGGTCTATTATCATTTATATCCATTATGTTAATCATTAGGCGAATAACTTCATAGTATTCTATTGGTTTGACAATGACATCTGCTAAAACCATACATTTCTGTTGCTGAAAACAGATCGAGTCACGATCAACTCTGTTACGAGTTTTCAAAATCCCGCCAGTTTTAGAGATACTAAACAAAGCCACGTGGGGATTACTATCCGGCACAAAGGTAAATTCCAAAAGTCGCTGAACCGTGGGCTCATACTTCTCGGGCAAGCCTGAATCTGTCAAGATATTTCCTAAAACAGTGCCCAGTGGTATCTCTTCAGAAATGCTAAATTCCAATTCCTTCAGCCCGTACAGTTGACGTGGAATGTAGCAAAGTAATGTAAGTGAAAATACATATATACCTGGGCCCGCCTGCTGCATCATCATTCTTATGCACTATATGTTTCCTATACGGTGTGGACTGTGGCGTCAATTCCTCTGGTGCTCACATACACATGAATGCGCTCACTTTGTACTGCATAGTACGTACTTAGTTGTCAATCCGACCTGTCAACTCCTCGCAAACCTTTCTTTCTGAAAATGCATATTCCTTCATAACTTTCCTCGATACTCCAAATGCTTAGATCTTGTGTCATTGCCAAAATCAAGGCTGAGTTTTGCCAACCTAGGCTTCATTTAAGCACTGTGGAGCTGCAGCAGCTGCACCAACTAACAGTGTACTGGAACTTTTGTCTGCATGGAAATGGCGCCAAACGGTGTGCACTCGGGGCAACGTCATGTGTCCTGCTTTTTATAGACTTAGAAGGCTCGGACAATGTGGCACAGGGACTGACTGTTGACACAACAGACATGCACGCTGGCTCCACACACAATTTGAATATATTAGAAGATAAGGTAGGATAAGTTTTATTTCAGACTAAAAGGACCCACAGAAGACAGCACATAAAATACATAAATATGGCCATATAATATATGTGTTATAAGAGTAAGTTATATTTTTTAATAAAAACACAAATGTAAAATGGAGTTTGCAAATGGAATCACAGGTCAGTACACTTCATATAAAAACTGACGACAGCGTCGGCGAGTCTCAAAGTCCCATAAAACATCTCAGCACATTAATTGTTAAATTAAAAGATTGTCATTTTTAAAAAGCCTACATTTAAAACCATACACGAACTTACTCCTGAGCTCCCCAAAAGTCTGCACCCGATTTAAAACAACCATGCCGCTTGCAGAGCAACAATTAGACAGTCCCATATAGATGTCACAGTAAACATTTTGTGCTTTGATTTTTATCTGCGCAGTCAATATAAGAGTTTTTTGCAGTTTTAATTTCATTTCTAGAACACCTCAATGCTAAGAAGAAATAATGATTCTTATGGCCCTCGTTTACATTTCCAATATTTTATTTCCATCAAGTTAAATAATATGGGATAAAACTTGATATTCTACTGAATGATCAATTTATTAGACTTTACATAAAGCCTGAGAAACTTAAACTATGTGTGTGTGTGCGTGTAAAATGCGGGACTTACTGATCTCCCGCCAAAATCTAAGACTCTCGCTAGACAATGGTGACAACTAGCCGCCATGATACGGGTAAAATGATGGAAACCCAGCGGTGTCACAGATATGTGAGGCAATGACAAATGCTTATTTCAAGTATATGTGAGATACCTTCCCACATGAAGTCCATTGTGTCTTGAAGAACATGGCTATGACTTTAAAACGAACGATTTTACCTTAGTTGCTAGTTTTGCAATAAAAACATATTTTGCCAAGTTTGATATGAGGATCTGCCTCTACATATTGGTACTTCCCTGCCTAATAATACGGACAAAAGCACCTCAGCAGCTAATATGAATCTTACGTATTCGCCTCTGACTTTTGTAAATTTTTAGGGACAAAATGATGTCACACATTCCTTCCTCTTGTCAGTAACATTTGTATTTATATCCATGCACACAATAAACCACCAAAGGTGGATTTAACAAAATTACCCCAACCCACCAAAACATAAAAAGAAAAAACAAAACAAAAACAACACAACAATAACAACACCAAACCAAAAACAAAACAAAAAACAAAACAAAACAAAAAAAAACAAAAACAAAAACAAAAACAAAAACAAAAAAACGAAAAAAAAACAAAACAAAACAAAAACAAGAAACAAAACAGAAAAAAAAAATAAAACCAAAAAAAAAAAAAAAACGGGAGTGACCTATCTATGGCCTATGCCAATATGATCCCTGCCAATATATATATATATATATATATATATATATGCTCATATATATATATATATATATATATATATATATATATATATATATATGCTCATATATATATATGTATATATATATATATATATATATATATATATATATATATATATATATATATATATATATATATATATATATATATATATATATATATATACACATATATGTATGTATGTATATATGGATCGCAGTATAGCTGGTACATGGGGCTTTTGTAGTCTTTGGTATATCTGCAATTCAAGTTGGTGTAGCTTGTCCAGTTAATACTACACAACGATACCTTCACTTGCAGGATAAGTGAAAATTATTCACGTTAAAAGTGGCAGAGTATACATTTTGGGAAGATAATCATCTATAGAAAATAAATCGTTATCGTTTGATCCTAAGATTTGCTTTTGTCGGAAATCAAAATGCAACATGTGTACCCAAATGTCCTAAAAATAGCTTTTTAATAATTTGGTCAAACTGCACGGAATTACTGGCCATAAATATGACTAAAATCGTCCTATAGAATTTCTTTTCACTGCGTGTTTTGCAGTCACAATTTTTCAAAATTATTGCCACTATACGGAATGTGTACCTGATGAATAACTCTCCAAAACAAACACTAATGAAGAAAATTTACGGGACATGTTGTGGCCACATCTGCTGACACTAATTCTGTAAAAAAAAAAACAGTTTACAATTTGGCTGTGCCACATTCCCATACCCATCCAACATTGTAATTTCTGATCAAGTAGTAGGTTGTTTATACAACAATTTAGGTCTAAAGGTCGCAATTTATCTATTTGTAAATTATACTGTAAAATTGTATTTCCGGCAAATTTTACTCTGTATGTGTGTTTAAATGAAGAGTGCACTTTACGGATCCACAGGGGTGAAGGTTGACTGATTCTAGTGAGGCATAGCTTGACCACTTTAAACTACTTTGAGTCATTAAAACATAATTCACCGAGTAATTTAAAAAGGGGGGGGGGGTAAATTTCATCACGTTAAATACGCATTAACAGTCCCTCGTCGGTTTGTTTGTTGCCTGCAAGTCGTCAGACGATACAGCAAGCACACCTCGAGTAACAGCCACAAGTCGCCACAGTCCTGACAAACCATTAACGACGTAGGTCATGGACACTATAAAGATTTTTGTACGCGCAAAGGATCGTGTCTATTTCTTGCAAGATGTGGAAATGAAATATCGATTTCTTGACCGGGTAATGATGCGCGACTATTATTCAGACTTCTTTGTAGCATCACAGGAAGACATTTCTCTCGCACCGGTGGTCGCTATTTCCCAGAAATCGTGCGGCACATATGTATATATGTCAAAGCTGGCCTAAATGTCGTCTCCAAGCTAACTTCTTTTCCAGGTGTTTATTGTAGCCCTTTTATGTCAGGTAGCAGGTTGGTGATGGGAGAGAAAGTGAGTATACCACAGGTTTGTGTCTCCCCTTTCATTATGTCTCGTTCACTCAAGGGTCAAAGTTCAGTTTTTTTTTCTAGTCAATCCTAGAAGTTGGCTGATCAGGAGGTACCCAGAAATTACGAGAGTCAGGGTGGGCATTACGGAATCTACCAGGTGACTTCCGATGTGATTGTGAGATATTACACGCCAACTACTACATTTACTCATTTATAGAGTTTTCTCTAGCGTGTGACTCAGGTTGATGGCGACACTTGAACACTTACAGGTAGCCACTGGCTAAGATAAAACAACAGGTGGCTAGTCTGGGACAACTAGGGTGCCAACCCAAGTGGGAAGTAATTTGTACTAGATTTTTGATGGCAGGTTGTACAGCCTGAACCAAAAAGTAACATAAAGTTTTGGGAAAGAATGTTAAGGGAGCTATATGGAGATGCAGCCGATATTAAATAGAGGGATGTACAGAGGAAGCTATCTGGCTCTTACTTAGGACAGTTGATCCTGTTTTGTAAGGAGAAAATCAATATAGGATTAACATTTACAAAATCAGCTGTCAGAAATTTGATTTAAATGGAACTGGTACAAAGTGCCAAATAATGTACCTGGATTTGTTTTAATGGTCAAAATTGATGACAGATGAAAGATCTTTTTTATTTGTAGGTTGGTCAGTTTGTGTTCGAGGTATTTTGGCTATAACCTTGAGCTAGCCGGTGGGAGGATTGGACACTTGAATGAACGAGCACACAGTTAAGGCTTTTCTCATGTTTTGGGGAATTTTCCTCATCACATTTTGATTGCATATTACATATATATTATTTTTTATTACTCCACATAATGTACAAATGAAATAAACAATACGAGACATGCATATTAATTTACCACCACAAAGCACGGGGCTCAGGCCTGTCATTCACGAAGGATACACGGGCATATCACTGTAACAGACAAGGCTAGATTTCCCTTTCTCACAAAATGCGTGCAATGTAGAAAAATATAAGTATACAAATGCCAAACTTAAATTCTTTTAGTGCTTCTTGCATTCGTTACAATAATAAATTTCCGTCTGCCCGTGATAAGTATTCTGTATTTCCAAAAAATTAGTAACACCCCGCTTCCACACACACAGACAACGACCCGTGTCTCGCCAGGCGAGACCATGGTTACTAAGACAATCAGGCATGCAGTTGTGGCGGGAAATTGATATACATGTCTCGTATTGATATTACAAGATTGCGACAAGCCATGGGCGGTTGATCAGCTGACTACAGCTCTACGGTAAATAGGTGTTTATCGAGTGCACGCACGTGTGAAATATACATGCACTAAACATGATTAACGACATAATATGTACACACGATTTAATTCCCTATATTTAACACGGTCATAGACTTGTCACATCTTGCTTATGCCTCTGTTCCTGTTTTGTGAAGCAAAGATGTTTATTCGTGTTCTACCAAAACATGCCTTGACCTGTGATAAAACGAAGACGAAGAAGTCATTTCAACACAAAATTTATCGTACAAATGTCTAATCCTGACAGAAATCATCGTCGTACAAAACAGGGTTCTTCATGACAAAGCAATATACTGAGTGCGTGTTAGAAAGCAGGCCCATTATGTATGCGCGTGTAAGGTTCTTGTAACAATCAACGTCCCTACTGATACACGCGGGGTTCTTCACAAGGGTTACAATGTTTAATCAAGAAATGAATGGTTTACCGTATAATTTTTAACTTTGTACTCCTGTTATATGCATTGTGGCGCTATCAGGCCAGAAAGGCCGTAGCTAAGAGGAATGATATTCTCTGCCGGTCACATCATAATCGCCCCCCCCCCCCCCCCCCCGGTAATTTACCCCGGATGAAACCATGTCACACATGCCATTCTTTGTAGAATTTATGCAGACCGCATTTCTCTTAGTATCTACTTGTCTGCACCGTGTCGAAGAACTTCACAGCGGCAAGAAGTTCCATATTCATATTCTATTGCTGTTGCCGCCACTGCACCCTCAGAATATCATAGACCCAAATGAAAAAGACTCCGGACATAATTATGCTGTCACCTTTGCTTTACCGGTGTCCCATGACAGCCGCGTCTTTGTTGCATCCGCTTTAAAGCTACGTAGAATACAAAATATATTATCTCCTGTATCAGTCATGTGACTGTACTGCGGTGGAACACCGTTATCGTCATAGCTGGTTAGAACAAGTGAATTATGTGATAAGAGTTCTGGCCACAATGACTGGTGTTATTATTTTGTGTGAGAATCCATACAAATGTCGTGAAAGAATTTATCAAGTATGCAGCACTGCAAGCCACTCGTGAATCAGTCCAGGTCAACATATTGACGTATTTACAGCGGCAACATGTGTCAAGCTGTTTATATGGTAGGGGGAAGAGGGTGTATAAAATGTGTTTCTGCACTGGTGTACTGGGTAGCTTTATTCACCGCACTTGACTACTGAGAAACCCTGCATTTCGCGTACCTCGTACAACCGTAAAAATATGACCTGTACTGGCATATTGGTCCCCCTCACCGCTCCTTTCATAAAGCAGTTATTTTCTGAAAGATGTTAATTACTTTTGAAAGTTTATACTTAAACATATGCCTTCAATTTCCTACCCCGACCTACTCACGTTAGGTAACTGATGAAAAACCCAAGATTTCAAAGGGTTAAATATTCAAGGTACAAAACCACTTGCTCATTGAAGGCAATCGATAAGGTACTACGGAGTCCCACATGAGACCTAATCTACATAAGCGGAATGCTCTAGAGAACCGTCATACTGACTCAACTAGCAATATACTAAAATGCTCCGATGACGCCAATCATAAGCTCAGCTGAGCCATTATTGTCATTGAAACTGATATATGACGATTTTTGAAATCAGCATGTTTTACCCGACATCAGATGTGATGTGCTATATACAGAATAATTTCATGGTGAGTTTCTACGCTCTGCCTTCATTTGTCTGCCTCCATCCCTGCTTGCACCAGTAAAATATACATACAAGCAACGTTTTTGACTTGTCGTATGTTGCTATGGATACCATATTTGAAGCAGTGATAATTCATAAAAAAAAGAGAAAAACAGCAGCAAAAGGATAACAGCATGTGAGAAATCAAATATCACACGGTATTCCTTGCCTCTACAGACTTAGTACCATCGATTCACTTAGGAATCCAATCTGCAGGCACACACAGATGAACATATCATAACCAGCACAAAAGTGGGTCTGGTAATACGCGCATTCGGTATTCCGCAGTCATCTAAAGTCAGATTAAAAGAAGTATTTGCCGGCATTGACATGGATTTTAAGCAACAACACGCACACACAGACACAGACACACACACACACACACACACATATATATATATATATATATATACATATATATATATATATATATATATATATATATATATATAATATATATAGACAGACAGATAGACAGATAGATAGATAGACAGACAGACAGACAGACAGACAGACAGACAGACAGACAGACAGATAGACAGACAGATAGATAGATAGATAGATAGATAGATAGATAGATAGATAGATAGATAGATAGATAGATAGATAGATAGATAGATAGATAGATAGATAGATAGATAGATAGATAGATAGACCAAATCGACTGAAAACACGAAAAGTCACTACCGTCGATTTGTGTTTTGGGTATAACAAAGAGCTCTCTGGAAGTCTTGCAAATGCATTTTTCCCACTGAAGGCACGCCAACTTTGTGATTGTTAAATTCAAACATCCAGTCAGCCGTTCTGATTCTTGCGACAACGTTATCATTTGCTATAAAAATGTCCCTTGTGACCGCTTGTCGATCTGACCATCTGTGAGTATAATACTAAAGTGGCTTGGTTTGGCAGACTTAATTGGTACTTCCTTATTGCCACAAAGTCTAATTTATACTTACGCCGCAGTCTCGAATAACTAGTATTTAATGTGTTGTGGCATTTGCCACCAACATCGCCGTCTCGATCAGTTACACACGAGGAAGACACTAAAATGCGTAAAGCTGTGTTTTTGAGGACAGTGAAACCACCAGATCCAGGTAAGCAAGGGTCTCACCATGATCTGGGTTATTTATGTCTACTACGGTATGGTGATTGTTGTGGTTACATGTCTAGGGTGGATCCTATATTCTGAGCTGTCAGTGGCAGTCTGAACAAAACACGACGTACCACAATGATCAAGTTTCCTCTTTAACTAAATTGCGTCATCATGCTGTTCAGTAGGCAACACATGTCCAAACTGCACACTAGTTGTCCACGAAAATCTGTGGGTGACCCGACCGTTAATTCACATTACTTTGTGTAAAGAATCCACTGTGGTTATCTCTGGATTCATGACGGTGTTTTCTGTGAGGGAAACATCATAGACTTTGTTCGAAAATTTTACTATCATTGTAGTCTGCAGTGGTCATAATCACCTCGTTTTGTTTTGTTTTGTTTTGTTTTCTTTTTTGGCCTGGGGGGGGGGGGGGGCAAAGAGCAACGATGCGTACAGAGTGAGGTGAGCATCAACGAATTACCTATTTAATGGCTTCCCTGGCTCTATTTCAATGTATCTCATATGGAAATGTTTGGCTTTGTCAAATTCGGCAAAGCAAGGCATGTGTTGCTATGGATATGTTTAGATTGTGCATATGCCACTGTGTAAATCCAGTTTCGGTTATACGAATATTATGCAACTACCAGGGATCCCTTCTGATACTTTTTAAAATGTCAAGCGCTTGTTCCTGTGCACCAGCCATATTTATTTCTAATCCCTCTTTTGAATGACTTTTTCGCTGTCCCTAAATAACAACATGGAAGGGGTGGTGTCAATATATACTAAGGTATTGAACAGTATCGCGAGGTCATTGACATAATAGCATAACAGCGATTGATAGACAACATTAACGAGAAAAGAAATGCATTTTTTCCACAGGAGAAACAAGAGACACAGGATGGGAAACAAACCCTTCCATTTGGTGGTGGCTATAAGTAACCTTTTAGCACTCCTTGTTAAATATTGCTGTATTTGCAAAGCAAGCTTCGCCAAAATCGTACTCCATTACTCATTCCACAACACGAGGATGATTTTCTATGTTTTATGTGTATCATTTAAGATCTGATGGTTAGTATTACTGTCGTTTTTGTCAGAGAAAAGACATTATTCTGTTGAATGACGGTGTTATGAAGTTACATTTTCTTTAAAATGATACAACTGTAAAATAATACTAATACATCCAGCATGGTTTGAAGTGTACCTTCTCTTTCCCACTATGTTATGCTAATTGGATAACGCTTCTCCGTATACCCTTTCTTTTGCATCAAGTCGACCACGCGCCCGACTTAACTTGCATTTTCAATTGTCCAATCATATTATAATTGTGAAGTCAATTCATGGTACATTCTCTGACAGCTGGGCCAACAATGGCATGCACAGTCGTAGTATTTTTTTTATAGTATATTGACTGGCCGATATATATATATATATATATATATATATATATGTATATATATATATATATATATATATATATATATATATATATATATATATATATATATATATATATATATATATATATATACATATATATATATATATACGTATTGTTACATTTTCGTTTATGTTGCTGTGCCACATCTCTTTTGTATTATTTATTTGTGTTTCGCAGTAGTTGCCCTGGCGTATCTCGTATATAACATTCCGTATTCAGTGTATCTTCCTCAGTTTGGGAAAGGGCGGCTTCAATCTATTAATAATAACACTATATAAAATATTAACCTTCTACTGACAGTTGTATCATAGTATAAAAGGGGTTACACAACCCAATAAAATATACATACAACTATGCTATATATTTGTACGAGGGCGACCCCCCGTCCTCCCCCCCCCCCCATACTTCTCATACTTACGTGTGCTTCAGCGGTATATTGAGGTGCAATGTAACCTGCTTCACTGCTATCTAATGACTGGCATTCAGCTGTTTGCTTGTTGCATCTGTCTATAGTTATGTATCTCGGATGACTTATGAAATTACTCAGCATTTGCCATTCTTTGCTAGCTTTACGTATATCATTACCTGGTTGTCTCTGCATAGATGGAATCAGATTATCAGAGACAAACATGTCTGGTATTCTTCTCCTTCTGCGACGCATGTAAATGGCAGTGATAATTATAATGATAAAGATCATAACACAAAGCGCTGCAGAGAGTATGTATATAATCACCAAGTCACTGGAAGGAGAAGATGACATTTTCATTGCAGCCAGCTCCTCTGCGTGTACAATGAAAATAGTAATGTCCGCCCTGCTTGTATGCCAGGGCGACTTTATTTCCACCGCTTTAACGAAAAGCTTGTACACAGTGGTCGTTGTTCTATTTCCCCTAAGTATCATTGTGGTTGTTTTGATCACCCCTGAATTGGTGTCAATGCTGAACTTGTTCTCCGCAAGAGGGGAATTTACATGACTTTCAATGCTGAGGCGAAACTGGCCTTTGTCGCCCTTATCAGCATCTCGTACCACTACTCGACCTACTTCAAGACCAGGAGGTCTTTTTTCCAGAACATGAAATATATACTTACTGCGCGTAAACAGGGGCTTGTTGTCATTAACGTCTAAAATTTTCAGTACTATTGTGACCGTGGCAGTGAAGGAAGGATTTCCGTTATCTTTAGCATATATCAGCATTTTTATGGTATGTACCCTTTCTCGGTCAAATTTTACTTTAGCTTTTAAAACTCCGGTAGATTCGTTGATATCAATTATGTTGTCTACATTTCGAGACAAGGAGAAACTAACATTGCCATTTTTGCCAAGGTCCGCATCCGTACAGTTAACGTGTGCTATTTTTGCACCTATCCTGTTGTTTTCCTCCAGAGCTGTGTGGTAACTCTGTGGAGAACATTCCGGCTGGTTATCATTTTCATCTTTAATTGACAGAGTAACATGCTTCGTACTTGACAATTTGGGTATCCAGCGATCTTCACAATGGACACTGAACGAATGGAGGGGTTGTTTTTCCCTATCAAACACAACGGTCGTAACGATTTTGTACTCTGAGTCATATAGACGCTCCAATCTCAACTTTTTATCATTTAGCGAACAATCAAATTTCCCATTGATTCCTCCGTCCTTGTCAACCACGGATACATGAGCCAAAAGTGAATTTGGTGGTTGATTCTCGGAGATTTGAAATTCTCCAGTGCTGTGTAGTCCAACTAATGTGATTTCTGGAGCATAACTGTTTGCGTCCTGGACATGAACTATAACAGTGGTACTACCGGGAACGCCGTCTGGTCCCAGATCATGGGCATATACTTTCATGTTGTACGTTTCTCTGGCATTCACGTCAAAGCGACCGCTTAAGAATATGTCACCTGTGTTTCGATCCATGGAAAACAGCCTACCAGTGTTGGCGGCTTGAATGGTGCTCCGCGAAAATGAATACCGTATTTCACCATTCTTTCCAGCATCAGCATCTCTTGCCTTTACAGAAACGATTTTGGATGCTGGCCGCAAATTTTCAGAAACATAAACTTCGTATGTTTGATTCAAGAAATACGGAGCATTATCATTTCTATCCAACGCAGTGACATCCACGACGGTGATACCAAACATTTGGGGTGACCCTCCATCGTAGGCACTGATGCTGAATTGTAGATGGTCATTCTCCTCTCTGTCCAGGGGCTTGTCAAACCAGATTTCTATATCCTGATCAAGCCCCACTACATTGATTCGAAAGTGGGAAGAATCTGCTAGGAGTTTATATTCTTTTAACCCATTTTTACCTACATCCTTGTCAGTGGCAGCAGGTATAATCGCAAGTAGCCCTTGTTTACCTTCTGACACAGATATTTTGAACTTTGGTTTGAGAAATACTGGAGCGTTGTCGTTTATATCTAGCACGTGGATATGCACATGAATTACCTGGAAATACCGCGATGGTCTCACTACAATCTTCATTTTTATGATACAAGTTCTTTCTTTTTCGCATAATATATCTCTGTCAATTCTTTTCAACGTCTTTATAAATCCATTTTTGTGACTAACGTCAAAAAGCCCTGCATATTTTCCTTCCGTTGATAATAAGCTGAAGCGCAGAGACTTAGTTACTGTCTGGTCATACTCGGAATCCAGGCCCGACTCACTCAATACGCTACCAAGAACTGTTCCGACCGGCTGCTCCTCTAACGTGCTGTATTTCAATGGACGTTGACTATAGACATTGCAGAGCCCGAGACGACAGAAGGCAACCAGAAACACACAAATACTTACTGCCTGCATTTTCTTGCCTACGTCACAACATATTCCAATGAGCCACGTGGTTTTCAAAGGCGCGAAATAAAGTTGCTCTGCACCAGGAGTTCACCTGATAGTTACGTTAAATGTGTACTCCATTCTTTTATATCTGATAAATATACTTCCATCTTGTATTTAAACATCAAATCCACTTAAAAATATATACTTAGGCACAAACGTAAACAGTCATAATCGACGAATGCGTCCATGTTTGAAAGAAAAGGTATATTCCAGGAGAAATATGTCTTCCATGTGGACGGCTTACTCAATCTTGACAAAATGGCTCTCGTATGTCTATAGAAAAAGGGCGACGTCATCTGCCCTAGTTTTCATAAATTAGGCTCTAAAAAGTGGCCTATTGCCCGTTTGGTGGCGCCTATGTGTTGGTGCCTTTTGACTGATTTTAAATAAAACTCATACTAAAGCTTGATGAAAAAGACTTGTCGGATATGGTCTCGGTCGCAATTGCACAACGTTGACTGCGATGTAGAATTATCCTCAAAAAATCAAATAGAAATTTAATTTGCCTCATTGAATGAGTGAGAAGTATACACCAGACAAATACAAAATTAATCAATGGATCCACATCAAAGCCAAATTATCATACCATTATTTGAAAAAAAAAAAACATATATCCCTACAGTTCAACTCCAAAAGAAGCCAACAGATGATGGCAAAATATTGAACCAGGACGACAACACTTACCCTTATTTGCTGTGGCAGATTTCAAATATAAAACTGTGTTTTAAAAACTTCATGCCACAAATAAAGATTTCTGTCATCTTAATGAATGAAACAATCATATCTAACGTATACAAGCTAAGCCACATATTATGTGCGGGATCACAGATCAGCTGTGCGTTGTATCTAATTGGGCGAAATGCTTATGGTTCACATCCTGGCATTTAATTTCCTGTTAACAGTATAGGTTGCTATTATAAATATTGAAAAATTACGTTGAACGAGTACTTCCCCACATGTAATGCCCATTAAGTATTTGTGTGCAATTATTTGGGCATGACATGAACGTGGCCAGGGGTAAATAGACTGGGAAATATGTGATATTATCATTATGAAGTTGACCATAATCTAGTGGCCGTCGACCCTATCAAGTCATGGACACAAAACGTTTGTGATAAAACAATGTTGTGGTGATAAACACATGTGCATGCGCATATATATATATATATATATATATATATATATATATATATATATATAATTGAAACTTGAGGCTTAACTACGAGCAGTCGCGAAACATTCAGAAGGCCTACCATGATGCCAAGATAGAATTTTTCTCTACGAAGCACAGTCTAGATCATTGTCTATAAAGAAAACTTAGCTAGCCCTTGGAGTTATGAAGTCATACCATGAAGCATAAATTAGTAGAGAAGAAGTCTACTGGTTAAAAAGTCGTAATTATTGTACACAACGAAACAGGAAACAAAAGCAAGCGTACTTACATTAATCTCCCCCTCGTACTCAGGTAAATCTTGTTTTGGTAATAATGAATCTAATTGCGCGTTTTCATCTTCAGTAAGCCGCATTTTGTCTATTGTTAAATATTCAGGATGACTGATAAAGGCATTCAGCATTTGCCACTCTTTACTGTCTTTGTATGCTCCGTCGTTCCTATCACTGATTTTGCGCAGAGTATGTACTAAGTTTCCAGACACGAACACATCAGGGTCTTCATATCGATCCCTGTGATGTCGACGGAAGCAAATGATCAAAATGACTAAAACTATAATTAACATGATTCCCAAAGCTCCAGAGAGAATGAAAATAACGGTGAGATCATTGGACAGAGAGACGACGTTGCCTCCAGGCTTCAAGGACGAAAATTCGTTCTTGCTTATCACAAAAATTGTAATACTGGCGGCACTTCTGTGCCACGGAGACTCAGTCTCCACTGCTGTCACTTCCAGTATGTATCCACCAGTTACGTTTCCGCTTTTGTCTAACGTTTGGGTGGTAGTAATGATGCCTCTTTTGGTGTCAATGCTGAATAGCTCACGTGCTCTGGAATATTTTTTGGCATCATTAAAACTGAACGTAAACCTATTATACGCCGATGAGTCTGCGTCGATTGCTTGTACCCGCCCTACTTCAAGACCTGGCGGCTTTCTCTCCAAAACATGAAAAATATATTTACTCTGAGAAAACGTTGGTTTTTGGTCATTAGTATCAAGAATCCTCACTATAATGGTGGCAGTTGCAGTAAGAGACGGTATCCCATGATCCTTTGCATACACCTTAGTTTCAAATTCCTTGGTCACCTCGTAATCAAGTATTCTAACCACTTGTACAACTCCAGTCAGTTCACTGATATGTATTACTGAATCTGCTGTAGTTGGTAATGAAAATGCAATTTTGCCATTTGCACCTTGATCTTTGTCTGTGGCTCTTACCCTAAGCAGCGAGATTCCTATTTTGTTATTCTCGCGAATGGTGGCAACATATTTTTCTTGAGAGAAAGTTGGTATGTTGTCATTCTCGTCAATAATTGACACACTTAGTTGTCTGATACTAGACAAGGGAGGTGTACCGGTGTCTTGACATTTAATACTGACTAAATAGCTAGATTGTACTTCCCTATCAAATACAGTGTTACTCAAAAGTCGATATTCAGACTGAAATATATGCTTCATTTGAAAACTTGAATGATCAACCGAGCAATGAAAACGACCATTTGATCCACTATCCAGATCAGAGATCGACAGCTGAGCGACAAAAGTGTCAGATGCAGTGTTTTCTGGAATCTGTAATTTACTGGCATCTGCTGGAGCAATAAGCTTAATATTTGGAGAGTGATCATTGGTATCCAAAATGTGAATAATCACACTGGTTCTGCTTGGAATGCTTCCCATGCCTAAATCTTGGGCAACAACGGATAATCTGTACGTTTCAAGGCCTTGTTCAGTTAATTTTCCTCTTAAAGATATGGCACCTGTGTCTTTATCAATTGCAAATACTCTGCCAAAGCTGGAGGCAGTGCTTGATGAAAAAGAATAGCGAATTTGCCCATTAATGCCAATATCTGGATCAAATGCTTTAACAAACAAAATAACTGAATTTGACGAAATATTTTCAGGCGTTTGTACCTCATACAACTCCTTTTCAAATTTTGGACTATTATCATTGGTGTCCTGCACATCTATATCTATAGTGATAGAACCAGACTTTTGGGGAGTCCCTCCATCGTATGCGACAAGAGTTAATTTGTGTTTGTCGATTGTTTCTCTGTCAACTGGAGCGGTGAGAATTAGTTCAATGTCACCGCCATCTGCAGGACTCAGAACATTTATTTTGAAGTTGGTCGATTCCGATGCAAGTTTATACTTCTTAATATCATTTCTGAGAATATCTCTGTCTGCAGCCACTGGTATTATAGTAACAACACCTACATTGGTGCTTTCGGGTACTGTCAAATCAATCTTATCTTTGGGAAACGTGGGCTGGTTGTCATTGATATCTAATATATTTACTGTAACACCAATGACCTGGAAGTATTGACGTGGCTTGACAAAAACATCAGCTCTTAGTTTACAGTCTAACTGTTTCAAACACTGAGAATCCCTGTCGATTCTTTTAGCAGAGCGTAAGATCCCACCTTTTTCACTTATATTGAACAGTCCACTCCCTGGACCCACGCGTGAGAGCAAACCGAAACGCAAAGTTTTTAAAACTGCATTGGAATACTTGTTAGCTAATCCCGACTCCATGAAGACGTTACCGATTATAGTGCCAATCGGGCGCTCCTCCAACAAATTGTACTCTAACTGACATACAACTGGAGTTGGACAAAACCAGCACGTGATAAGTACAAAGAAAGGCACACTTACTTCCTTCATTTTGAATGTGCTCATTGAAAATCTATATCCTTGATGTTTAACTCATGAGCGTCACACATGATAAAATACGCATTCGATGTCGCGTGGCTGTCACTGGCATATTGCCGCCACATACGCAGGTATACAATGTATTTCTTCATCCAATCCCAAAATGGAAAGGTAGCAGCATTTCTTTATAATAACCTCTACCTCCGCAACACACATTGCAAATCATAATCCTAATCATGGTAAATTAGGTGTATGACACAAAGTTGCCAGCAGTTTGATCATCATACCTACAGACGAGCATATCTTTACACCAGCGCTCTGTCACAATATGGCGCTACGAATGCAATTGCAAAATCTAAAGCGACGTCACCTGCCCTAGTTTTGGGGACTAAATAAGGCTCGAATTATGTGGCCTGAAGGCCGTTTGGTGGTGCTTGTGTTAGTTTATCAACTGAGAAGTAGTATCTTTATTTCCAAACCCGAAGTAAAACTTGTGAAATTTGGTTTCGATGTATGATATATCGTAAAGTAGTCTATTGCCTTTCTGTAGAAAGATCTAAAGATAAGTTTAAGTGTGTATATATATATATATATATATATATATATATATATATATATATATATATATATATATATATATATATGTATGTATAAGGCCAAATCAGAAATTAAAGTACACCACAGGACAACTCAGTATGTATCTCGTACAACTTTTTGGCATCCCGCCGTGAGTTTTATTCAGCACTATGTTTATCGTACTGACAAGTAGTAGTTTATATATATATATATATATATATATATATATATATATATATATATATATATATATATATATATATATATATATATATATATATATATATTACAGGGTTCGAAATTAGCAGGTGTCTAGGTGCCCCGGAGCAACTTTCATTCGTGTCGGGCAACTTTATTTCCTTAGGTGGTTTCCCATGGAGCAACTTTCTTTCTTCAGCAGAACATATCATTTCCAACAAGAACGGACACATTAAATACAGTTCCTAAAATCTTCTTCTTTTTGTACGGAAACACTGTTTTATAGTGGTGACAAATATAGCTCGTGTTCATCTATATTTGCAACATTTTAAACATCAGTGTCTTTTATCAAGCTGGCTAGTAACTACAAATCTCATGTGGTGAGAAACTGGGCAACCTTCTTGAGGCTTGGGCAACTTGTACAAGTTGTGGTTGCCCAGGGAAAACTTGAAAAATAGTTAATTTCTACCCCTGCATTATGCAATGACACCAAAGAATACATATGAAACATGAACATCCGGCTTTTCACGGTCACACAAGTGCTTATATGCTTATAGCGTATGATTGTGGCATTAGATGCATACAAGTGCCTCAATGTGGTGACAGCACACTGCTGCATGGCAGTATACACATGTCACCAGCATTTCTTGTACATTTACGTCTTGGCGCAAACTAACTGGTTATTCGGCATTGGATACGCAAAAACAATGTAAATGAGATACGTGCCCCTTACATCCATGTTACCATTTGATTTGCAGTTTTATATGACAGCATGGCAAAAAAACAAGATGATGTGGCGTTTCATTCCTGCTTTTATAACAGATAATCTCCCTCGACCTTCCAGGTTAAACCATACTCACCGTTTGAGCGTCTGTGTAAATACAGCCTGGCACTACTTGATCTGTCATTGTAGTTTCAAGTGGAACACATCCCTCATATTTCCTGCCATATTTGTCTATTGTCACATATCGTGGGTGACTGATGAATTCATTCAACATTTGCCACTCTTTAGTTGTCTTATAGAAGTCACTGTCTGTCAGCTTAATGTCGGATTCCCTATGTAATGTACGGACTAAATTTTCAGATACAAGCATATCTGGCAGTCCATTATAGTTCTTACGTCGAGCGCATACGACGACAACTATGACAATGATGATAAGCATGGTTGCCAAGGCCCCAGACAAGACAAAGATAGTCAACATGTTTTGGGACAGGAACGACTGATCTGAAAGTGCATCTTTTGCGGACAATGGGCTTTTCTGTACCATAAAAACTGTAACCTGAGCAAAGGTGGTGTGTCCTTTGACTTGATCACTAGAAGCTACAACTGTAAATGTGTAATAATCCACTGTGTCATTTGTTCTTCTGAGCACAGCGGCCGTTCTTATTATTCCCGTTGTAGAATCTATGGTGAACATATCGTGCACACTACTTGAAGTATCAGTGTTTCTTATAGCCAAGTGGAACTTGTTGTGATCCTCAGAATCACCGTCAGTAACAGGGATTCGTCCTACCTCCAGCCCAGGCGGATTGTTTTCCAGAACGTAGAAGACGTATTTATTCTGTGAGAACTCTGGTTTTTCATCATTGACGTCAATGATCATCAACAGTAATGTTGCTGTTGTGCTGAGGGACGGGTTGCCTTTATCCCTTATAATTATCAGTTGCTCACTTCTTTGTATATTTTCATGGTCAATGATGCGAGCGGCCCTGACAAGACCGACCGACCCGTCGATCACAACCAGCTGATTAGACGAATCCTTCAAGTTGAACACGATTTCACCATTCTTACCCTCGTCAGCATCTGTGCAGTTTATTTGAACAATGGCTTCCCCAATTTGATTATTCTCACGAAGAGATGCAACATATGTGTTCTCAGAGCACGTAGGTCTGTTGTCATTTTGGTCGACTACTTTTACAGAGACACGCTTTTTGTTAGAGAGAGGCGGAGTTCCCAAATCTTGACAAGTTATGAAAAATGAAAACATCGATTTTGCTTCCCTATCGAATTTAACTTCTGTAATAATTTTGTATTCGCTTTCGTACATATGCTGCAACTTGAATTCTGAACTAGTGAGGGTACATTGGAATTTCCCATTTATTCCAGTATCAAGGTCATGGACAGATACATGACCAACAAAGGATCCTATTGGACAGTTTTCTATGACCTGGAACACACCATTATCAGATATACCATTCAAAGTTATCATAGGTATATTATCATTTATATCTTCCACATAAATTTTGACTGATGTTTTTCCTGTTTTCCTTGTACCTATTCCCATATCCCTCGCTATGACAAGCATACTATACGTCTTGTACTTTTGTGTGTGCAAATTTTGGTTTACAATTATACGACCACTTTTACGATCAATTTGAAACATATGTCCATATTGCTTTATACTGTCTGGTGAAAAAAAATATCTTATGTCGCCATTTTGGCCATCATCTGGGTCAAAGGCTGTCACTGTTAGAACATGCGATTTCACTGATGCGGCCTCTGAAACATAAACTTCGTAAGACTTGTTCTGGAACTGTGGGGAGTTGTCATTAATGTCTGCAACACGTATGTCTATTACCATTCCTCCAGATTTCTGGGGTGACCCTCCGTCATAGGCAACAAGTTTGAACTGATATGTATCCTCACTCTCCCTGTCTAACGGAGAATCTACAACAATTTCAACATCTCCCCCGTGTGCATCATTCGGCGTGTGAATGCGAACGACAGATGACCTCGGGAATAAAGAATATTTCTTAACATCATTCATCCCTTGATCTCTGTCTTTTGCCGCTGCCACCATAGTACGGAATCCAGTAACCCTTTCAGGTATTAATAAGTTAACGTGTTTTTCGGGAAATTCCGGGCTGTTGTCATTTATATCTAAGACGATGATTGCAACTTGTATAACTTGGAAATATTGGGCAGGGCGCACGGCTACATCGGCCCTTATAACACATTCTTGCTGCTTATAACATAACGCATCTCTGTCTATTCGTCTTACCGTCGACAATTTCCCGCCAACTCCAGTGATGTTAAACAAACCCACGTGAGGGGCCGATGTGGAGAGAAAACTGAACCGCAGACTCTGTTGTATGGCGGGTCCGTACTTCACATGCATGCCAGACTTCCTAAGTATATTTCCGATCAAACTGCCCACTGGAAGCTCCTCGTTGATGGTAAATAATAACTGCCTTGTACCCAGCAGTAAACGTGGACCAGTTAAAAACACCATGACCAACAGATACAAGCAGAACACCTCCATTCTTGATCTGTTTCATACATTAGACGACTCATTCACTGATGCCTCGGTGTCACAATTTAGGCTGTATTGTTCGGATCCAAAAATATGAAACATTTCTTTAACATCACAATTTATATATTGTGATAATTAACCATTATATTACTGTGGCCATATCCAGAACAAGCAACGTAATCTCACATGCGAAAAAGAAACAAAACTACTAGCCGGACGAGCCTGATCACTACGCCCTAGATTACAATGGCGCAGGTCTGCATATATAATGCCCCTAACGTCATCTGTCCTACTTTCAATATATAAGGCTCCCATACGGTGGCCCAAAGCCCGTTTGGTGGCGCCCATGTGCCAGATACATGGGCTTGGAACCATAAGTATGACTAAACTTATACACCTATATCTGACTAAAGTTTGCAACACATAGAGGTGCCACTGGCCGACGCAACTTCCCAACATATTTCAAAACTTGAGACATGAATTTGTGGTTAAATAATATTTTTTATCAGTGTTTATGTCATTTTTAAAGTTTACCAATGCAAAAAAGCTCCAGATACATATCAGATAAAAGGCGCATGTTATACATATCAATCATTTCAGTATCATTACATAGTGGTTGGTGGTGTTTTCTCTGTTGACATAAACTAGCTTGTAACATACCTTCCCAAATTATGTGCATCTTTTTAAACGAACCTATTCACAATGAAAATAACAATAACCATCATGGCAATCGCAACAGAAGTTATCGTAGAAGCAGCATGTATTGAGACACATAAAAATAATGCGACCACCAGCATCTGGCCATCGAACTGAACCTGAAACCCCTTCATGCACAAAGAATAGTGTGCAGAACAAAGCAGCTATAGCCAATCATATATCGGCTTCACACGATAGCAAATTCGCGGACTGATTCTCAGTATATTCTGATTGGAAGTGATATAGAAACACTGTTGGTATATATTTCAATGCAAGGACACATTCAAACTATACTATAAGCTACAAATGTAAGGGGATTTCTTTGAAACTTTTACCTGTCATGGAGTAGCTTTATGTATGGCAATATCGTTTTAGGCTACATCTACCAAGCAAGACATGAATATCATTCTTAAATGCCGATACTCACATTTTGTAAATCCGAGTACGTGTAATCCGGTATCATATGGCCAGCCATGTCATATCCCAAAGGAACGCACTCTTCACATTTTCTTCCATATTTGTCTATTGTCATGTATCTTGGATGACTTATAAAGTCATTCACCATCTGCCATTCCTTGCTGGCTTTGGACAAATTATCGTTCTTTTGTTTTATATCGATTTCTCTGTGCAGAGTACGAACCAAATTCTCGGACACAAATAGATCAGGGTTTCTAGTCCTACGTCTACGCCTTACACAAACAACGGCAATAATAACGACAATGATGATCATAAATGCAAGCGATCCAGAAAGTATGAAGATAACGAGATTATTGGAAAATACGGATTGACCTAGCGGCGTGTTCCTTGCGGAATATTCACTATTGTGAACAAGGAGCACTGTGACACCAGCGACAGTTCCAGATCCTCTGCCGTCAGACGCAATCACTGCAAACTTGAAATAATCGACACTCTCGTTTAACTTTGAAAGTTTAGTTGCGGTACGTATAATCCCATTTGTAGAATCTATTGTGAACATATCTTCCTCACCATGGGAACTTTCCGTTTTTTGGATACTCAGACGAAATTTGCCATGTGCCCCCAAATCAGCGTCACTCACGTGTACTCGTCCAACCTCAAGCCCTGGTGGCTGTTGTTCCAGTACATAAAAGGTATACTTAGGCTGAGAAAACTGTGGTCTCTCATCATTGACGTCCAGAATAGTAAGTAATACTGTTGTTGTTACAGTGAGTGACGGGCTTCCTTTATCTTTTGCTACCACAAGGACTTTCATGTTATCTACAAGTTCACGGTCAAACGAGTGTTTAGCGGTAATGAGGCCTGTGGATGAATTGATATTCAACACTTGCTTTGTCGATCCCATTAGGCTGTATTCCACTGCACCATTTAGTCCTTCGTCAATATCAGTACAATTTATCTGAATAATATTTCTGCCAACTTTGTTGTTCTCATGCACACTCACAAAGTAGGTGTGCTTTGAACAGATTGGTGCATTGTCGTTCTTATCTAACACAATCACTGTCACAGTCTTAGAGTCAGAAAGTGTCGGTGTTCCTGAATCTTGGCACCTAACAGAGAATGAATACTTGGGGTTCATTTCCCGATCAAGTATAGTTGACGTCACTATTTTGTATTCACTCTCATAAATATGACGTATTTTGAAATTCGGATCACTAACTGAACATCCAAACTCTCCATTTTTTCCACTGTCACGATCTCGAATAGATATATGACCTACAAACGTATCTGACTGAGAATTCTCATAAACATGAAAATATCCTTTCTGTGTCATCGCAATGAGATTGATTTCAGGTTTATGATTATTTACGCTCTGTACTTGAATATGTACAATGGCTTTTCCTGGTTTACTACCCAGTATCATGTCTCGTCCCAGAACTGAAAGACTAAATGATTTTTCTTTCTGGGAATTCAAATTCTGTGTCAAAAATATACCACCCTGATTTTCATCAATGCGGAATATATGTCCATATCGAGCAGCTGTTTTCGGGGAAAATGAATATTTTATTTGCCCATTCAATCCCAAATCATGATCTACAGCAACTACTGTCAACAGTTTTGAATTAACGAGCGTATTTTCCGATATATATAATTCATATGACTTATTGACAAATTGGGGATAATTGTCATTTATATCAGTCACACTTATGTCAACTAAGGTGGTTCCGGACTTTTGGGGTGATCCTCCATCAAAAGCGACGATCTTAAGTTGGTGAAAAGTTTGCTTTTCTCTGTCGAGCTGTTTGTTCAGAATAACCTCAATGTCTCCACCTTCGGTAGGTACCGGCAATTGTATTTTAAATATGGATGACTTGGGATACAAAACATATTTTGTAACATCGTTTTTCAGTATGTCTTTGTCACTAGCTGCTGGTAAAAGCACACTATGTCCAATAGAGATCCCTTCAGAAAGAGTCAAACTAACTCTCTCTTTTGCAAATACAGGCGCATTATCATTGATATCCAATATATTAATTCTAATCTGTATCACCTCGAAGAACTCTGGTGGTCTGACGGCAATCACAGCTTTTACAACACAGACTTCTTGTTTGAAACATAACAGATCTCTGTCAATTCGCTTTGCTGTCCTTAATGTCCCGTCCGTTACAGTAATGTTAAATAAATCCACGTGTGCCGCAGCACGAGACAGAAAATCAAAGCGCAGGAACTGCTGTACAGCAGGTTTATATTTCAGGTGCAGACCAGATTCTCGGAGAACATTCCCCAGTACAGTACCCACAGGAAGCTCTTCCTTTATAGTAAATTGTAAGAGTCTGTCACACATCAGTAAGCGTGGATTTAGAATGAAAAGATGCAGAATCAGCAACAGAAACATACCTAAGACCTTCATTCTCGTCCCATGTTACGGCTTTCGCCGCGTCTCCCATTCATTAATATAATAGCGCCATCCTACGGAACTATGCGTGCTACATGAGATGAAATGTCCATTCCTGTCAGTAAACAGTATGTGTGTTCAGGATCCTGTCTTGCAAGGCACAATACGGTACAATCATTTTCCGACTCTGCCTTCAAAATTTCAGGCATTTAATCTTAATAAAACTCATCAACTGGCTAATAACTGACATAAGACCGATTAATATGCAGACCGATTGCCGACTACATCTCCCTACTACAAAATGGCGCTGTTCTGCATAGTAATGAGGCAGACGTCATGTGCCCTAGTTTTCATACATTAGGCTCAGATATTGTGGCCCGATGCCCGTTTGATGGCGCTCATGTGTTGATCTCATTGCTGCCAACCTGTTCACAGTGAGCAATGGGTGCTTGACTCTAGATACAGTCAAGAAGCAAAAATGAAAATTATGAACATTCTTTACAGAAAAGCACAAAATTTAAAGACAGGTCTGTCCATAAAGCAGCAATATCTGTATTGAAATACTGTTATGAAAATATTGCCAGCTTTACACACCGATCATTGCAAACTGAAGACACTGCTCACACAGCTCTAACACAAGCCTGTCTGGCGCATCTCAACAAAAAAACCCCCCCAAGTATTTGAACATACGACTTTTGTGTGGCACGGAATGAAAAGAAACCATAAGTCCACAAACGTTTACTTAATATAACTGATTCCCAATATGTGTATGTACAAGTAAGGCACTCACAAACACCATGACGAGAAAAACTTTTCGTGTTATTTTTCTCAAGATGGTTATATGATAACGATTTGCAACATAAATGGCAATCTTTGCATGAACTACACCTACAACTTTATGACTATTCACAAGACACAGACATACTTTCCCAAAGCCTCCAGGATAGTTATATACCAACCACATATTCCCTTTGCTTTATCCTCTTAATTTGTGTTCAAGGCAAACTTACCTGGGTGGCAGTACCTTGAAACATGCAATGCTTCATGATAGAGCAACAATACAGAAGAACGGTCCACATAATTATTGACGGACGGTACATTGGGGCAATAGCAAACAGAGTACCCACTTGCACAGCAAAAACTAGTTCATATACACAATTACCTCTCGTTTGGTCTGTTCCTGAAATACATTTAGTTGTCCCACTGACTCATATCTTCTCTTAAACCCAGAACTTGGCATTAATGGAAGTCCTGCTCTCCCGGAGAAGCACACTTTGAGACAGGGCAGGTAAACTTTTGAGCTTTTTAGACAGTTACCCCACTGCTTATCAACCACATTTTAGAAAAAAAGTGCTGTGGGACAAGTAACAGAAATCCTTAATGTCAAGCCTTCATACTGACATCGCTGCCTTATCTTACCACATAATGTCTCCATTTTATGTTATTTAACAAATACTCACATTTTGAAGTTCCGTATATGAAGTATAATCAGGTATCCTACAGTCAGTCATACTGTACTCCAGAGGAACACACTCTTCACATTTTCTCCCATATTTGTCTATAGTCATATATCTTGGATGACTTATAAAGTCATTCAACATTTGCCATTCTTTGCTGGCTTTGCGTAAAGTCTCATTTGTTTGCTTTATGTCTACTTCTCTGTGCATAGAGCGAACTAAGTTCTCAGACACAAACAGATCAGAGTTTCTGATTCTGCCTTTACGCCTCACGCAAACAACGGCAATGATGACAACAACGATGATCATAAATACAAGTGATCCCGAAAGTATGAAAATTACAACAAGATTACTGGAGAAAAAGGACTGACTCAAAGGAGTGTTCCGGGCAGAATATTCACTGCTTTGAACAAGGAACACTGTTATATCAGCAGCAGTCCCATGCCCGTCGCCATCAGTGGCAACAACTTTAAACTTGAAGAAATCTACACTGTCATTAAACTTTGAAAGTTTAGTTGCGGTACGTATAACTCCATTTGTAGAATCTATAGTGAACATGTCTTCCTCACCATGGGTACCTTTCCTACTTCGGATAGCCAGACGAAACTTGCCATGCGCACCTAAATCAGCGTCACTCACATGTACCCGTCCAACTTCTAGCCCTGGTGGCTGCTGTTCCAGCACGTAAAAAGTATACTTGGGCTGAGAAAATTGTGGTCTTTCGTCATTGACATCCAGTATAGTGAGTAAAACTGTTGCTGTTGCAGTTAGCGATGGGCTTCCTTTATCTTTCGCCAGCACCAACACCTTCATACTGCCCATAAGTTCACGGTCAAATGAATGTTTAGTGGTAATCCGTCCAGTGGATTTATCGATGTATAGTACTTGCTTTGCTGAACCCGTGAGACTGAACTCGATTTCACCATTCATTCCTTCATCGATATCAGTGCAATTCATCTGAATAATATCTACACCGATCTTGTTATTTTCTGGCAGACTTGCGAAGTAGCTGTTCTTGGAGCAGATTGGTCTGTTGTCATTCTTATCTAAAACCACGACAACTATATCCTCAGTGTCTGAAAGTGCTGGCGTTCCGAAATCTTGGCACCTAATATAGAACGAATATTTAAACTTTGTTTCGCGATCCAGAATGCTAGTGGTTACTATTTTGTATTCATCCTGATACATATGCTGTAATCTGAAATTTGGATTATCGAGGGAACATTCGAATTTGCCATTTGTCCCACTGTCAAAATCTTGGATCGATATATGACCCACAAAAGTGTCTGGCTGAGAATTTTCGTAAATCTGAAAATGTCCTTTCCTTATCATCTCATTTAGATTAATCTCAGGTTTATGATTATTCACATCCTTCATATTAATACTGACAACAGTTTTTCCTGGCTTGCTGCCTGGTGCCAGGTTTCTCGCGAGAACTACAAGACTATACGATTTTTCATTCCTTGATGTTAACTTTTGAGTGAGAAATACATCCCCACTGTTTCTATCAATACGGAATACATGTCCATATATTGCAGCAGTTTTAGACGAAAACGAGTATGTTACCTGCCCGTTAAGGCCCACGTCGCGATCAAAAGCAACAACTTTCGCAAGTTTTGAATTAACAGCGATATTTTCAGATATGTACACATGATATGAACTGTTGACGAATTGCGGCGAATTATCGTTTATATCTGTGACACTAATATCCACCAGTGTGGTACCAGACTTTCGAGGTGAACCTCCATCATAAGCAACAAGTTTAAGTTGATGAAATGCTTCTTTTTCTCTGTCTAGTAACTGGTTAAGAATGATTTCAATATCGCCGCCCTCTGTAGCGTCTGGTATACGTATTCTAAAGTTAGATGACTCGGGGAACAATAGATACTCTTTAATATCATTTCGTGATATGTCTTTGTCTATTGCTGGTGGTATTGACATGCTGTATCCAACAGAAGTTCCTTCAGACAGGGTAAAACTGATTTTACCTTGTGCAAAGGTCGGCTGATTATCATTGATGTCCAATACCTTTATATTAACCTGTATTATCTCGAAGAACTGTGACGGTTTTACTGCAACAGCAACATTCAGTACACAGGCTTGCTGCTTAAAGCACAATGAGTCTCTGTCAATTCTTTTTGTAGTTCTCAAAATCCCAGCCACTGCAGTGATGTTGAATAAATCCACGTGTACCGCACTACGCGACAGAAAGTTAAAGCGCAGCGATCGCAGTGTGGCAGGTTCGTATTTCAAATGCAGACCTGATTCTCGGAGCACGTTTCCCAGAATACTGCCCACTGGGAGCTCTTCCTTTATGTTATATTGTAACAGTCGGTCGCATACCAATAGTCGTGGACCAAGCAAGAAAAACTGCAGAGTTAGCAGCAGAAACATACCTGGTACATTCATTTTCATCCCATATTACGGCATTTGCCGTTCTTCCATTCACCAATGTAAGAGCGCCATACTACAGAACCACGCGTGTTCCTTATGGCATAACATCAAATGGCTATATTTATCAGTGCATAGTATGAATAACCTGGATCCCTGTTGCAACACACAACATGGTAACATCATCTTCCATCTCTAAATTCCTCACTTCAGCAGTGTACGCTTCACACTACCAAGCAGTTGGCTCAAAACTAATATAAAATAATGTCTATATGAAGACCAAATACCGACTGCCTCTCCCTACTACAAAATGGCGCTAGTCTGCATAGTAATGAGGCAGACGTCATGTGCCCCAGTTTTCATACATTAGGCTCAGATATTGTGGCCCGATGCCCGTTTGATGGCGCTCATGTGCCGAGCTCACTGCTGCAGCACTGCAAAAACACAACATTAAGCAGCTCTTCCTTGTCCATGCAGTCGAGGGCACACTTCATATGTTCGAGCAGACGGTAATTGACGCTAAACATCAGAAAAATATAATACGAAGTATTTTAAAACAGATGCGAAGCCTATGCCACTAGTTGGCCATGATTGACGTCCCGATAACAAAACAAGTTTGTTCCAAAAAATTGTTTCCCAATATTGCCATTAAAACAGCATATTTCATGCAGCACCAGATAAAGCAACGTCATCAAAACGGCAATATATTATCAACACTAATACTACAGTGCATTTTGGTGGCTCCGCACTGCATTTTTGTGTGTGTGTGTGTTTGTTTGTTTGTTTGTTTTGTTATTATGAATGGGCAGCAACACGAACAGCGTCAACATGTTTGCCTAGTCTTGTCTCATTGAGCTCCCAAAAACCATAGGGAAGGCGTTTCGCGTCGATTCGTTTGCCACATTTCTGTTTCTCAGACTGGACATTAGATTAAAATCAACAAAGTGCAATGAAAACATTGTGCCTTTGCTTAAATTTATATTAAGCGTCACCTCAAACCCGAAGTCAGTTTCCCGCTGTACATCGCCTTTACTTCTTGAAGTTTATGCACAGCGTCAGCAGCAATGGAATAAGAACAGCACAGTTAGCGACAATGATGAGTCACATGCTATCTCAGGCTTGGAAACTTAGACTGACTTACCCATTCTAAGGTATTGAAAAAAGATACTCACATTTTGCATCTCAGCGTACGTGTAATCCGGGATCAGTTGTTCAAGCATCGAATAACCCAAGGGAACACATTCTTCACATTTTCTGCCATGTCTGTCTATTGTCATATATCGTGGATGACTTATGAAGTCATTCAACATTTGCCATTCTTTGTTCATTTTATGTGATTCGTTATTCTGTTTCTTTATATCAATTTCTCTATGCAATGTGCGAACTAAATTTTCAGATATAAAGAGATCGGGGTTTCCGTTCCTTTGCTTACGGCGCACGCACACGATAGCGATAATAACAATAATAATGGTCATAATGACCAATGCTACCGAAAGAACGGATATAATAACCATATTGTTAGAGAAAAAGGAACGTACCAAGGACGTGTCTGGTGCAGAACGTTCGCTGGCTTGAACCAGAAAAACTGTAACAAGAGCAGTGCTGTGGTGTCCACCCTTACTGCCGTCAGATGCGATCACGACAAATTTTAAATAATCTATAGTATCATTCCAGCGTGACAGCCTTGTGGCTGTCTTTATCACACCGCTGGTAGAGTCTATGGTGAACATATCTCCGACATCTAAAGGTAGCTTCGTACCTTGGATGGCAAGACGGATTCTGCTGTTTGCACCGGAATCAGCGTCTGTCACCTGTATTCTGCCGACCTCTTGTCCAGGAGGTCTGTTTTCAAGCACATGGAAGACATATTCTGTTTGAGAGAACTGAGGCTTCTCGTCATTGATATCTTTTACAGTCAGAATTACAGTCACAGTAGTACTGAGTGGAGGGGTGCCTTTGTCTCTCACGATCACTTCAACTCTAATACTTTCTAGCATTTCACGATCGAAGCTCTGTCTGGTAACAATTGAGCCACTAAATGAATCGATGTTTAATATCTCTTTAGAAGAAGAACCAGTCAAACTATAGGCCAGTTTTCCATTTTCTCCTTCATCTGCATCTGTGCAATTAATATGAGTAATTTTTGTACCAACCCTGTTGTTTTCTTGCACAGTTGCAAAATACGTTTCCTGTGAACAGATTGGGCTGTTGTCATTTTGATCCAACACAACAACGGCAACGTTAATTTCGTCAGAGAGAGAGGGAATTCCTGAATCTTTACATTTTAATATAAATGCATAGTTAGAAACCATTTCTCGGTCAATAATTCCATTTGTCACAATTTTGTACTCACCAGCATACATGTGTATTAATTTGAAATTTGGGTTGCCTAAAATACAATGGAATTTGCCATTAACTCCACTGTCTAGATCGTGAATAGATATGTGGGCAACAAAACTGTCTATTGGGAGATTTTCTGAGATTTCAAAATATCCTTTCCTTGATATTTCATTAAGTTTAATTTCAGGTTTATGATTATTTATATCTTGAACGTGTACACGTACCACTGCCTTCCCTGATTTACTGCTGGCACCCATATCACGAGCGATAACTGACAAGGTATATGACCTTAGCCTCTGAGAATTTAGTGTTTGTTTTAAAAATATTGAACCACTAGTTTCACTAATTCCAAATATGTGCCCAAAGTTTGCTAAAGTCATGGAAGAAAATAAATACTTTACTTGTCCATTTATACCTAAATCCTTATCCTCTGCATTTACAATTATTATATTATAGTTAATTGGAGTATTCTCGAATACTTGCACGTCGTATGATTTATTCACAAATGTTGGTGAATTGTCGTTGATGTCCGTCACAGTTATATCTACAAGAACAGCGCCGGACTTCCGCGGCGACCCCCCGTCATACGCATATATTTGTATTTGGTGAAATGCAACTGCTTCTCTGTCTAAAGGCTCATTAAGGATTATTTCTATATCTCCACCTTCAGCAATATTTGACACGCGTATTCTAAACATTGTCGACTTGGGAAACAAAGAATATTCTTCAACGTCATTCTTCTCAATATCCTTATCTGTTGCTGGAAGAATGGTGATGCTGTACCCGACAACGGTGGCCTCTGTGAGACTGAGACTTACTTTGCGTTTGGGAAATATTGGCCGGTTATCATTGATGTCTAAAACCTTTATCTGCACCTGTACAACCTCAAAATATCGCGAAGGTCGCACAGCAATACTGGTTTCTAGAATACATTCCTTCTGTTTCAAACATATAGACTCTCTATCAATTCGTCTAGCAGTCCTCAAAGCTCCGCCAATTTCAGTGATGTTAAATAATGGCACGTGTGGGTTATTATGAGAGAGAAAGCTAAAGCGTAGAGTCTGCTGTATGGTAGCCCCATACTTTACGTGCAGTCCTGACTCCGACAGGACGTTTCCGAGGACACTGCCCACTGGAAGCTCCTCTTCTATAGCGTATTGCAAAGTTATGAGACAAAGCAGTAACCGTGGGCCAGTAGACGCAAGAATCGTCAGTAATAGCAACATACCTGGAACCTTCATTCTATCTCTGTGACAAAGCTTAAGTTGACGAATCCCATAAACCAAGACCATATGAGCACAGTGCCGTGTCTCCCGTATACAACGGCATTCCAGGTAGCCTAAATTCTATAGCACTTAACATCTGGGTAGCATACACACCCTCGTATCGATATTGTGTTCCCAAAAACCGTCACTTTCATGTGGCAACAAGGTCTCACAACGACTTGCAAATGATTTAAAACCACGCATGCTGATAAACATTTTACGGACGTTCTCTCCCTATAACAAAATGGCGCTGGTCTGCATAGTAATGAGGACGACGTCACATGCTCTAGTTTTCATACATTAGGCTCCGATATTGTGGCCCGAAGCCCGTTTGATGGCGCCCATGTGCCGGGCAACCACCAGTTAAATCTATGCTTATCAAGAAACCTATGTGTGTCCTAAATGTAAAGTCCCAAAATAAGGGACACAAAGGAAACACGCTCATCTACCACAGCTTCTTTGGTATTTTTAAGATCAAACACTTTTGTGATAAGCTACTCAGTTATAGAGAGAAATGCCAGCGCATAAATTCTCTTATTATCGCTCTGAATATTAATCACCAAGCCACATATTGGTATAATATAAACTTGAAGCTTGCTCTATTTTGAAACAAATAACCCAGAAGTTGAACAATTATGTGGTTTATATATTGGATCGCAAAGCCCATGTAAAAAAAGAAGAAAAAAAAGGTGTTTAAGATTTTTGGTACATTCTATATGTAAAATAAAGAATATCAGACAGAAACCCGACGAAAGAAAGCAAATATTCTCAGAGAGGAAAAGTTGCCCCTTGAAATAGAGATATGATGTGCCAAAGCTGAATACCATCATGTTAACCAAGTTCTTTACTCACCACTTGTTCATCTGTATACGTATAATCCGGTATCATTTGATCAGCCATGGAATAACCCAGGGGAACACATTCCTCGTATTTCCTGCCATATTTATCTATCGTCATATATCTTGGATGACTTATGAAGTCGTTTAACATCTGCCATTCTTTGCCTGCTATGAGTAAATCTTCACTTTTTCTCTTAATATCTGCCTCCTTGTGCATAGTGCGAACTAAGTTTTCCGAAATAAAAAGTTCAGGACTAGCGGACCTGCGCCTGCGTCGTACACAAACAGCAGCAATAATTGTGATAATGATGATCATGGTTGCTAGAGCACCTGACAGCACAAAGATAACTACTAAATTATTGGAGAAAAATGTGTGTTCTAGGGGAGCATTCATTGCTGACCGTTCACTTTTGGTAACCAGGAACACTTTAACATCAGCTGTACTATTCAAATTAGCATGCTGCTCCTCAATGGCGACTACTGTAAAAGTATAATAATCCACGCTGTCGTTCCATCGTGTTAGAGTGGTAGTAGTTTTGATAACTCCACTTGCGGAGTCTATTGTAAACAGGTCCCCAGCATCTAGAGATCGTACTTTCCCACGAATTGATAACTGAAAATTATTATTTGGCTTTGAATCGGGGTCTGTAACATGGATTCTCCCAACCTCAAGACCGGGAGGTTTATTTTCCAGAACATGGAATATATATTTATGCTGCGAAAATTGAGGTCTCTCGTCGTTCACATCTATGATAGCAAGCAACACAGTTACAGTTGAGCTAAGTGATGGGTTTCCATTGTCTCTAACTAGCACTTTTGCTCGCATATTTTCCAAAAGCTCCCGATCAAAGCTGTGTTTGGCTGTGATTATCCCAGTAGACATGCCTATATCTAGCATTTGTTTAGAATTTCCAGTTAAACTGAATGTAATATCTCCATTGTATCCTTCGTCAGGATCAGTACAGTTCAGCTGAACAATGTGTGTGCCTATCCGATTATTTTCTTGAATTGAAACAAAGTGAGTTTCCCGAGAGCACACTGGTTTGTTGTCATTTTCATCTGCGACCTGAACTGCCACATTTACAGAATCCGTTAAAGAAGGACTACCGAAGTCCTGACACCTAACGGAAAATTGGAAATTGGACTGGACTTCACGATCAAGGGCACTGCTGGTTACGACCTTGAACTCATCCCCGTACATGTGGCGCAACTCAAAATGTCCATCACTTAGTGAGCATTTGTACTGACCATTTTGCCCACTGTCTCGATCGTGGACAGATATATGGCCAACAAAGGTATCTGGTGCAGAATTTTCCGGCACTTGATAATATCCTTTCTGGGGTATGTCACTGAGTTTGATTTCTGGCTTATGGTTATTTTCATCTTCAATTTGAATATTCACAACTGCATTTCCCGTTTTCCTACCTGGCCCCATATCTCTGCCAATAACTGACAGGGCATAAGACTTCAACTTTAGAGAATTTAGGCTTTGTTTAAGTATAATACGACCACTGTCTCTGTTGATTCCAAATATATGCCCATAGTTTGCAAACGTTTTGGAAGAAAACAAATACTGGACTCTGCCATTAAATCCAGAATCTTTGTCAACAGCATTTGCAGTGAAAATGACAGATCTTGTTGCGGTCTTCTCTGATATTTTAACGATGTACGAGCTGCTAGAAAATTTAGGAGAATTGTCATTAATATCTGTAACAAGGATTTTCAACAACGCTGTTCCCGATTTCTGTGGGAAACCTCCATCGCACGCAATAAGACGAAGTTCGTAAATTGCTTTGTTTTCTCGATCTAATGGCTTGTTAACAATTAAACTAATTTCACCTCCGTGGTCAGGATTTGAAACATGCAGTCTGAAGTTTGATGGCACTGGGACTAACGAATACTGTTTAATGTCATTTTCGCCAACATCTTTGTCAAATGCAGCGGGTAACACAGTGCTAAACCCAACAGAAATTCCTTCTGAGAGAGATAAAGTAACTTCTTCTTCATGAAATAAAGGGGAGTTATCATTTATATCCAATAAATTGATCGTCACCTGTATAACTTCAAAGTACTGAGAGGGCCTTACAGCAACATCTGCCCTGATATGACACCTGCTTTGTTTAAAACATATCGATTCTCTGTCGATTCTTTTGTTCGTCCGTAACGTACCGCTAATATCAGTTATGCTGAATTTCTCCAAGTGTGGAGCGGTACGAGACAGAAAACTGAAACGCAGAGTCTTCTGTACAGCAGCTTCATATTTCACGTGTAGTCCCGACTGAGTTAAAACGTCTCCAATCACACTGCCTATCGGGAGCTCTTCCCGTATATTGAACTGTAGCTGTCTATTACCGAGCAACAGGCTTGGGCCAAACGAAAGAAGTAACGTCATCAGGAAAAACGTACCTGGAACATCCATTCTACCATTCGGCAAGACTTCACTTCATTGATGTGTAACCACTGTACTAGAAGTGATGTATATTCCATATAGTGATATAACGTACCGTCGGACCTATTCAGGTATTTAAGACCATTCACCGTGTAAAAATCAACGAATACTTGTGTACCCTTATTTGGTATCAGTTACTTCTATCCCTTAAATTCACGAGAAGTGCAGCATCGGTTGCTAAACAGGATGAACTATTTGCTCGAGAAGAGCGTAAACGAATGCTCACTCCCCATATCAAAATGGTGCGAGTCTGCATACATTAATTGCATACGTCACATGCCCTATTTTTCATAGATTAGGCTCTATTGCTGTGGCGCAACACTCGTTTGGTGGCGCTCTTGTGTCATGTGCCGTGCAAATGAGCACAAAATCATAAGAACATGAGCAGTTAGAAGTTCTTGCGAGAATGTCGATACATTTGTAAACATGTAACCTGTGCGTTTTTTTGATGAACCTCAAACAACTTATCCAGAAAATCGTGCAGTTTTGTGGTCGTAATTAATTCACAATGTAGAAACCACTTATTAAATCTCAATTTAGCATAGTAGGCACCTTTCAACCTTTTAGATACTATTTTATAGAGGTATTCGATTATATTATTTTGCAGCTCCCTTCTAATTAGGTCGGTCAACGGTTCAAGGGAATTTCTACAATTTTCTTTGGCACGTAAACTTAAATCTTGTCACTCTTGATGGTTTCTTCTGCAGATTTTAACAATAAATGAGCATTGAGCTGAGAAAGCAATTTAGTATAATATGATAAGAAACCTCAAACATTTCTCACGTCGTTTGCATACTTTATACATAATATTTGTTTGTCGAACCTCCAGGTTAAAACACCGTGCACATTATTTTCCCATTCACCCAATACGTATTACATAGATATCAATACAATAACACAAATGTCCCTGTGTTTTAGATACAAAGCTGAATAAGAACATTTATATATATATATATATATACGAAGAAAATAAGAGAACTTGTGCTGTACTCACATTTTGTAAATACGAATATGTATAATCCGGTATCACCTGCTCAGCCATTGTGTAGCCCAATGGAATACACTCCTCACATTTCCTGCCATATTTATCTATTGTCATGTACCGAGGATGACTTATGAAGTCATTCAACATTTGCCATTCCTTGCTCGCTGTACATAAATCTTCACTTTTTCTCTTAATTTCCCCTTCCCTGTGCATTGTTCGAACTAAATTCTCACTGACAAACATATCAGGATTTCTGGTCCTATGTTTCCGTCGTACACACACGATGGCAATTATAATGACAATGACGACCATACTTGCCAGGGCTCCCGAGAGAACAAAAATAATAACTAGGTTACTGGACAAAAATGTGTACCCTAATGGAGCATTTACAACGGACAACTTGTCCCTCTGAACTAAGAAAACAGTCACTTGTGCGGTACTCATATGACCAGACGTTATGCTGTCTGAAGCAATAACCATAAATTTGTAATAATCCACCGTCTCGTTCCTTCTTGAAAGCACCGCGGCGGTTTTTATAACACCTGTAGGTGACTGTATGGTAAACATATCACCGTCAGAATTGTCGGGTGCCTCGTTCTCTATAACTAATCTGATTTTGCTAGTAGCTTCCAAATCTGCATCTGACACAGGTATCCTCCCAACTTCTGAACCTGGCGGTTGATTCTCGAGCGCGTGAAAGATATATTTGCTTTGCGAAAACTGCGGCCTTTCATCGTTCAAATCAGTTATAGACAATAGCAGGGTAACAGTGGTGGTTTGGGTTGGGCTGCCCTTGTCCCTGACAAGTACTTTCACTTTCATTCTGTCTAACAGTTCACGATCGAATCGATTTCTAGCTCTTATCAAACCTGTGTATTTCTCTATTTCTAGCATTTGTGTAGCTGTGTCCATCAAATTGTATGTTATCTGCCCGTTCAGACCATCGTCTGCATCAGTACAATTGATCAAAATTATATTTGCCCCGACTTCATTGTTTTCTTCGAGAGTAACGAAGTATGTTTCGTGTGAACATGTTGGTTTGTTGTCATTTACATCTGAGATTATGATCCGTACATTTTTCTTATCAGAAAGCCCGGGAGTACCGCTATCGTCACAGGTTATAAACAGCGAATAACTAGATTTCATTTCCCTATCAAGACTACGTTTAGTTATAATTTTATATTCTCCTTCATATATATGTTGGAGCTGAAAGTCTTGATTATCTATTGTACACTGAAATTTGCCGTTGAGTCCACTGTCCAGGTCGTGGACCGAAATATGGCCGACGAAAGACCCAAAAGGAGAATTTTCAAGAATTTTGAAATAATTTTCATTCGACAAATAATTCAATTGGATTTGGGGCTTGTGATTATTAATGTCTGTCACAAATACTTTTACAAGTGTTTTATTGGTGTGTCGCTCCGTACCTCCGTCTCTCGCGATCACTGACAGGCTGTAAATTTTATCTTTACGAGAAATAAGCCTTTGTTTTAATGTTATTTTGCCGCTGCGTTCTCCAATACTAAATATATGACCAAAGGTTCTGGCCGTTACTGAGGAAAATGAATACGTCACTTTACCATTTGCCCCCAAATCTGGATCAATAGCGCTCACAACTATAATTGTAGAATGGACGGCCGCATCCTCCTTCACAAGTACCTCATACGTGCGATTTGGAAATCTTGGGATATTATCATTCACGTCCTTAACCACGATATTTACCAATGCTGTGGCAGATTTTCGAGGTGACCCTCCATCATATGCATTTATTTTCAACTGATATCGATGCTGTTTTTCCCTATCAAGAGGCGATCCTAAAATTATTTGAATATCCCCGCCTTCTTTCGGATTGGACACATGAATTTTAAAGTTTGATGATTCAGGTACCACAGAGTACCCTTTTATTCCATTTTTACCAACATCCCCGTCTGTTGCTGCTGGAAAATTGGCAAGAAATCCAACACCCTTTTTCCCCTCCAAAACAGTAAAAGTCACTTCATCTTCCGGAAATACAGGACTATTATCATTGATGTCCAGTACATTTATTTTGACTTGGATCACTTCGAAATACCGCGAAGGGCGCACAGCAACATCAGCCCTTAGCACACAAATGTCTTGTTTAATACATATCGACTCTCTGTCGATTCGCCTAGCCGTCCTGAGAAATCCTCCTAGTTTAGTTATGTTGAATAAGTCCACGTGCGCGTTGCCTCTAGATAGAAAACTGAAGCGTAGCATCTTCTGTACAGACGGTGCATATTTCAAATGAAGACCCGATTCCCTAAGCACATTTCCCACCAAACTACCAGTCGCAAGCTCTTCCTTTATATTAAACTGTAAATGTCGCTGGCACAACAACAGCTGCGGAACAGCAGCAAAAATTACTATTGCAAACAGAAACGTACCAAGCACTTCCATTTTTGCATGGATCTATGCACCTATGCCACAATGCAGACATCTACATTATGCACTGACCGAGTGTAAAGCTGGTACAAACATGTCACAAAGTATCCTCGTAAATGACATAATATATCCATATGATCTTAATCCAGTGTGTGTTTGTTATCCTTCATGGATATGATTTCCATTTTGTGGAATTTATGCGATTCAAAACATAACAGGAAGACAGAAACCGACGCAAACGCTGGCACACATACATCTCGTGTACAGCCAAACCCTCCCTACGACAAAATGGCGATAGTCTGCATATATTATAGATCGACGTCATATGTCCTACCATTCATATAAATTAGGCTCTGCTATTGTGGCCCAACGCCCGTTTGGTGGCGCACATGTGCCAGACACTCTGATCAAAGCTGTCTGGCACGTTGTAAAGCTTGTGAGTTTTAAAGACTAACTTAAATGTGATTACTTGACCAGAAGACAAACAATACATCTATCATAACTTTTTTCCTGCATGCACAGACGTGATACCAAGCCACTGCGGCGACCATATGAAAGTCGGATATTTGGCAAATTTTATCTTTCAGAATTTTACAGCACATTCTAGTGGAATAGAGGGGAATATTTTATCCTAATATTGGCAGTGATCGACACAATTACACTAATCCGAATTTGTTTTTTACGAGTGATAGCGATCATCTACCTTCAGATGATATTTGATGACACAATTTAATTTTAATTATGTTTTTATGTGGACCAAACGTCTTCAAATATATTTTGTGGCAGACAGTAATGATATTCTTATCATCTTGAAGTGCATAGCTAAAACTGTACGACAATTTAACAATAGACTAATGACTAATATTAATGGAACAATTGTATTTATGTTGCCTCTTGCTTCCCGTAAAATATATAACCATTCTTTGTTTACACACTCCTAAAACAACCATTTAACAGTACAGACGAAAAGGGAAACTTATACTCACATTTTGCATGTCCGTGTATATATAATATGGTACAACTTGGTCGCTCATTGCAAAACCCAGGGGAACACACTCTTCGCATTTTCTGCCGTACTTATCTATTGTCATATATCGTGGATGATTGATAAAGTCATTCAACATTTGCCATTCTTTGCTCACTTTGTTTAAACTATCACTCTTCTTTTTAATGTCTAATTCCCTATGCATAGTGCGAACCAAATTTTCGGACACAAATAAATCCGGATCTCTTGTCCTGCGCTTACGCCGCACACACACAAAAACTATTATGACAATGACTATAATCATAAGGGCCAAGGCCCCCGATAAAATCAAAATAGTCAGTACATTGTCCGAAAAGAAGGTGTGACCCAGTGACGTGTCTACTACAGACAGTCCACTTTTCTGAACCAAGAATACGGACACCTTTGCAGTACTCAAATGTGTGGGAGTTTTTCCGTCAGAGGCAACTATTTCAAATTTGTAATAATCCGCTGTTTTGTTTCTTGTGAGTACCGCAGTAGTCCTTATAATTCCTGTGGACCCGTCGACAGAAAACTTGTTCTGGTTATCATTCTCGGAATCAGCATTTTGTAAAGTGAGATGGAACTTTCCATTGGCTCCCGAATCTCCATCGGTGACATGGACGCGCCCAACCTCTAGTCCCGCAGGCTGCCCTTCCAGAATATAGAAAACGTATTTCGTTTGTGAAAAGTGTGGTCTTTCGTCATTCAAATCGATTACAGTCAGCAGTAAAGTGATCGTTGTGCTGAGAGATGGGATACCTCTGTCGGCTACAAGTATTCTTAATTTCATCCTATCCATCTGCTCACGGTCAAAGATATTCCTAGCTCTTATCAAGCCAGTGTGCTCATCTATCTGTAACAGCTGATGGGTAGAGTCACGGAACTTGTAGTTTATTTGTCCGTTGGGTCCGTCATCGAAATCTGTGCAATTTATCCGAATAACATTGGTGCCAATTTTGTTATTTTCTTGAATAGTAGCAAAGTATGTTTCTTGAGTGCATACTGGAGCGTTATCATTTTGGTCCAAGACCACTATTACCACATTTGCAGAGCTAGAAAGCCTTGGTGTTCCATAGTCTTGACACATTATTTCTGATAAAAATGTAGATTTTATTTCCCTATCAAGAATGCCTGTAGTTATGATTTTGAATTCCCCTTCGTACATGTGTTGTAGCTGAAAATCACTGCCACTTATAGAACAAGTGTATTTGCTGTTGATGCCAATGTCAAGATCCCGCACAGATATGTGGCCTACAAATGAATCTTCTGGGGAATTTTCTTCAATGCTGAAAAAATTGGCATTTGACACATAATTAAGTTTAATGTCAGGTTTGTGATTATTTATATCTTCAACATTTATTCTCACAATTGCACTACCACTGTTTTTTATGATGCCGCTATCTCGAGCTATAACTGACAAAATGTATGAATTTTTCTTCTGTAGGTCAAGCTTCTTTTTTAAGATTATGTCACCATTTTTCTCATTAATGCTGAACACATCATTGTACTGTCTATATGTCAAATCTGAAAATGTGTATCTTATTTGACCATTGATACCCACGTCAGGGTCGACAGCAGTAACAGTGAGGACTTTACGATTTACGGCGACATCTTCTGGAACAGATACTTCGTATGAGTTGTTGAGGAATTTTGGAGGGTTGTCATTAAAATCCGACACATTGATAACCACCAGCGCGACTCCCGATTTCGGTGGAGACCCTCCATCGTAGGCGATGATTTTCAAACGATGGGTCGCTTTTTCTTCTCTGTCCAGACGTGAGTCTAATACTATGTTAATGCCACTGCCTTTTGGTGGGTTAACGACTTGTATATTGAAGTTTGATGACGCAGATTCGACAGAATACTCCTTTATGTCATTTTGTCCGCTGTCTTTATCAGTTGCAGCTGGTAGCATTCCGAGAAATCCAACACCTTTGGCTTCTGACACAGTTAATGTTACACTAGTTTGGGGAAATACAGGCCAATTATCGTTCACATCTAACAAATTAATTTTTATCTGTATTACTTCAAAGTACCGTGATGGTCGAACAGCAACATCCGCACGGAGAACACAGGCTTTCTGTTTGAAACACAAAGAGTCCCTGTCTATCCGCCTGCCTGTTCTGAGATTCCCGCCAATTCTAGTTATGTTGAACAAACGCACGTGTGGCGCAGTGCTGGACAGAAAACTGAATCGCAGAGACTGCTGAATGGCGGGTTCATACTTCACGTGCAGACCTGATTCAGTGAGAACATTTCCCACCAAACTACCGACGGGAAGTTCTTCTTTTATGCTGAATTGTAATTGTCTTTGACACAGCAGCACCTTCGGTCCCGGTGTGAAGAAAATAAGTGTAAGCAGCAACGTAACCGAAAGAACCATTCTCGGTCCGTGTTACGGCGCAGACAGCTCAATCACTGATGCGCTGGTGCGGTACTGCCTGCCAACGTCCACATACACATTAGCACTCCCGCTTCTCCATCTAACTCTATACACATAGTCAGTTTCCTTGAATACAATTTTACATTCCGCACTGTAAACTTTCCAGTAGCACAACATAAGTAACACGTATTGACTGCTGATTACTAAAAAGCACGGTACCGCACGCTAGACTATATCTGCGACCAACAAACTAGTTCTACCCATGTCAAAATGGCGCTTGTCGGCATATATTAAATGTAGACGTCACTTGCCCTAGTTTTCATACATTAGGCTCGGATATTGTGGCCCAATGCCCGTTTGGTGGCGTACATGTGCCAGACTCGCTACTCAAGGCTGTTAACATGTTAAGAATTTCGGGTCTAATGTTCTATGATTGAAACAAGATAATTGAAGGAAGAAACACACACTATAAGAGTTAATAGATTACAATGTAGATAAATATTAATGGTGTAAAAAGGGACAGAAATCGGAATCTTCATTAAAGTATTTGTATCGTATCTTGCAACACCATGGACTTAATATCTAGTTCTGATATCTATTATGATCTGTAAAAAGACAGCCTGTCAAGTTCAAAATTTCATTCCGTTGGTGTACAGACAGAAAGAGTTTTTATGCCATACATGAATAAAACAAAACAAAACCAAGGTACATCATTCGTATTACTGATAGCATATGCAAATTTGTTTTAGTTCAGGTTGAAAGTGAAATGTTGGGTAGCGACTTGGACAAGCAGACGGAGTCACTGTTTACGCACTGCAAGAACAGGTAAAAACATCTTCAAAACTATTTGGAAACATGCAAATTATATTCTGAAAATTATTTTAAGAAAGTGTAAAAGTGAGTACTATATACAAAGTGACAGTGCAAAGGGACAACTAAACCAAATCGGCTGACAAATTTCGCCATTATGTGCACGTAATGGCTACATGAGATAACAAAAAGAGACAATGTAGGAAACGAAACGAATAGTATTCCCTATGTCAACGTAACGTCCCTAATTCTAATGATTCGTTTAGGTCTGGAAGCATAAGTCACAGTCAATAATCACAGGGCACACAGATCAGGCCATAATCCAATAACAAGTAACGGAACCACATAATCTCATTGAGCTTGTGTAACTGTTTTAAGTTAAGAAAGATCTATATATGAAGTAACTGTTACTCACATTTTGTACTTCTGAATAGGTATAATCCGGGATCATGTGATCTGACATTGAATAACCCAATGGAACACACTCCTCACATTTCCTGCCGAATCTGTCTATTGTCATGTATCGTGGATGACTTATAAACTCATTTAACATTTGCCATTCTTTACTGGCTTTCTGTATATCATCACTTTGCTTTGTTTTAATATCCATCTCCCTGTGCATTTTACGGACCAGATTTTTAGAAACAAACATATCCACATCTCTAGTTCTGCGCTTATTACGTCGTACGCACACAACGGCAATTATAACGATAATGATGATCATGCTTGCTAAAGATCCCGAGAGAACAAAAATTATCACAAGGTTGTCGGAGAAAAGTGCATGTTCAACGGCCAAATTTCTTGCTGAAGACTCACTATTTGGGACAAGAAAAACGGTCACTTTCGCGGTGCTCATATGAGCAGATGACTGGCCGTCAGAGGCAACTATTTCAAACTTGTAATAATCCACGCTATCATTTCTGCGCGAAAGTGCAGAAGCTGTTTTTATAATGCCGTTTGTAGAGTCTATGGTGAACATGTTGTCACTGCCATCTTTAAGTCCCGTGCTTTTTATATCCAGACGGAATTTACTATTCACTCCGGAATCGGAGTCAGTCACATGGACTCTGCCCACCTCAAGTCCTGGAGGTCTGTTCTCAAGAACATGGAACACATATTTATTCTGCGAGAACATTGGCTTCTCATCATTGACATCGGTAATGGACAACAACACGGTCACGGTAACACTTTGAGCTGGGTCACCCTTGTCTGTAATACAGACTTTCACTTTCATACTTGTCACCTGTTCCCGATCGAAAACGCTTCTGGCAGAAAGAAGACCCGTTGCTCCATCTATTTCTAACATGTATTTGGATATTTGGTCATTAGATTTTTCTATACCGTAATTTATTTCGCCGTTAACACCCGCGTCAGCATCTGTACAATTTATCTGCACAATAGATGCACCAATTTTATTATTTTCTTCAATGCTAGCAAAATATGTGTCCTGAGAACAGATTGGTTTGTTATCATTCTTGTCTAAAACAATTACTGTCATAGTTTTTGAATCTGAAAGGGGTGGAATTCCATAATCTTGGCATTTGATGTTAAACGAATAATTCGATTTTAATTCCCGGTCTAAAAGTTCTTTGGTCACAATTTTGAATTCACCTTCGTATATATGTTGTAACATAAACTGTTGGCTGGTGAGAAAACAACGAAAACGACCATTGGTTCCACCATCCAGATCAGTGACAGAAGCATGTCCAATAAATGAATTTGATGGAGCGTTTTCAAATATTTTGAAATAGCCACTTTCTGATGTGTAAGTTAACTTGATGATAGGTTTGTTATTATGAACATCCTGGACTTGAATTTTAACAACGGCTTTACCAGTTCTAACCTCAGAACCCATGTCTTGTGCTATCACTGACAAAATATATAGTTTCTTATCTCCAAAATTTAATTCCCTCTTTAAGATAATCTCTCCAGTATTTTCTTCTATGTGAAATATTTTTCCATACTGCCGACGAGTTACTGCAGAAAAATCATATCTAGCTTGACCATTCACCCCTTCATCAGGGTCCGTAGCACTGACTGTAACAATGTTGGAGTTCACGGCAGTATCTTCGGGCACCCGAATGTCATATGAACCGTTTAAAAAGGTAGGAGCGTTGTCGTTTACATCCGTCAGCGTTATATCAATTATTGTTGTGCCAGACTTTCTTGGGGAGCCTCCGTCGTAGGCAACGACTCTCAGCTGATGGACTGCTTGCTTTTCTCTGTCTAATGGGGTATCGAGGATGATTTCTACTTCCCCTCCTTCTGTTGGGTTAGAAACATGAATTTTAAAGTTACTTGACGTCGAAGATAATGAATATCCTTTAATGTCATTTTCTCCGCAGTCTTTGTCTAATGCTGCTGGTAACATAGTAAACAAACCAGAACGCCTTTCCTCAGATACTGTTAAACGTATTCGATCCTTTGGAAACACTGGCGCGTTATCATTAATATCCAGAATCATAATTTTAACCTGTATCACTTCGTAATACTGGAAAGGCCTTACCGCGACATCTGCTCTCAGAACGCAAGATTTTTCTTTGAAACAGATAGAATCTCTGTCTATCTGTTTTGTAGTTCTCAGTGCCCCTCCAACTGCAGCGATGTTGAAAGAATCCACGTGCGTTGTCCCGCGTGACAGAAAACTGAATCTCAGAGACTGTTGTACAGCAGGCTTATACTTCAAGTCCAAACCGGACTCTGTGAGCACATTTCCCACCAAAGTGCCGACCGGAAGCTCTTCATTAATGCTAAATTGTAGATGCCTTTGACACAAAAGTAATTGCAGGCAGGTAGAGAGAATCACTATTGTCGCCTGGAATATACCTAGCACTTCCATCGTTGGTGTTGGACTTACCGTGGCCTGCCCGGACAAACATCAATGAGCCGATTCAACTGCCGGCTTGAGGATGTACATTACCGTGTACATTCCAATAACGAAAGGTATCCACACGCACTATTTCCTTCAATAAAATTTAAATTTCTACCCCGTACATCGTACAATTTGAAACGAGTGCGGCTTCATAATGCAAATAAATGGAAAGAGTCGCGGAGTACAATCTCCAACATCGCAACGCTGCTACTCCCCCTGACAAAATGGCGCGGGTCTGCATACATTAAGCAACTACGTCTCCTGCCATAGTTTTCATATATTAGGCTCAGATGGTGTGGCCCAATGCCCGTTTGGTGGCGTACATGTGCCAGAAACCCATTATGAGTACTTTCAATTTCAGGAAATTCACGACTTTGAATGCACAGTGTTGAAGCATTACGACTAGGGTGCTCACACAGAGACACAATGCTTCTTAGTGCATATACTGCAGGGTTTCGAGCGCAAAATGTAGTAAAGTAAAAGTACACGCCAATTAAGCGCATCTAGTGTAAATGTGTCATCATTTACAGATCCCAAGACACAGAGAGAATAATATGTAAATATGTAAATATCTGAACCACATCATTATTACGTTCAACAATATATACAAATGAAACACTATTCTGAAATTTAACACACGATCTGTAGCCTAACTCCAAATAATAAGGAGATGGGTATTGCAAATTTACTCAGCCAAGCGCGACTACAGAAAAAAAAAAATAAAAGAAAAAGAAAGAAAGAAGAAGAAAAATGGAGGCTGGGGCATAAGTTCATATTCAAGAAAAATTTTCAGTACTTACATTTTGTATTTCAGAGTAAGTATAGTCCAGATTGACGTTGTCAACCAGAGAATATCCTAAAGGAACACACTCCTCACACTTTCTCCCATATCTGTCTATTGTCATATATCGAGGATGACTGATGAAATCACTTAACATTTGCCACTCTTTGTTCCCTTTATACAAATCGTTATTCTTTCCTTTAATGTCTACTCCCCTGCGCATCGTTCTGACTAGGTTTTCAGAGACAAACAAATCAGGATTTCTAGTCCTACGTTTGCGCCGAACACACACCACAGAGATGACCACTATGATTATGATCATACTTGCCAGGGCTCCTGAGAGAACAAAAATTATCACAAGATTTTCAGAGAAAAACGAATATGCTGTCAGTGTTTTGGCTGCTGAAATACCGCTGTTTTGAACCAAAAAAACAGCTACTTGAGCGCTGCTCACAAATTCCGAGCTTTTCTCCTCGGAAGCCACGACGGTAAATTTATAGTAATCTAGACTCTCGTTTCGACGGGAAAGCACAGTAGCTGTCCTTATGATTCCAGTTGTAGAATCTACGGTAAACTTATCCCCAGTGTCATCACCATGATCGCCACTTTCTATATGTAGTCGGAATTTGCCATTGATTCCCGAGTCAGCATCAGTAACATGCACCCGTCCTACCTCGAGTCCTGGTGGTCTTTTCTCAAGCACATAGAAAATATATTTATTTTGTGAAAACGTTGGTCGTTCATCATTAACGTCAGCAATATTTATCAATACGGTGACCGTGGTACTTAAAGCCGGGGTGCCTTCGTCTCTCACGCATACCATAACTCGCATATTTTCAATAAGTTCACGATCAAAACTCTTTATGGCTTTTATCACACCTGTGTATTCGCCTATCTCGAATAACTGACTCCCAGATTTGGTCAAGCTGTACCTTATTTCTCCGTTGACACCAACATCAGCATCTGTGCAATTGACTTTCGCCACAGTGGCTCCGACAGGGTTGTTTTCTCGAAAAGTTGCGAAATATGTGCCCTGATTACACACGGGTTTGTTATCATTTTCGTCTAGCACCTGTATTTGAACACTTTTTGTATCAGAAAGTGGAGGTATTCCGTGGTCTTTGCAGCTGATAGAAAACGAGTAACTTTGCTTTGATTCCCTATCCATATTTTTGACAGTAACTATTTTGTACTCTCCCTGGTACATTGACTGGAGATAGAAATTTGTATTACTCAGGAGGCAATCGACCTGGCCATTAGTTCCACTATCAAGGTCTTGCACAGTTATATGACCTACAAAAGAACCTGGTGGCGAGTTTTCGGAAATTTGAAAGAAGGCGCCATTTTTCAAGTCATTCAGCTTTATTTGTGGCTTGTGATCATTTATATCTATAACGTGCACAGCCACATGTGCGGTAGCTGAGTTTCTATCGACACCCATATCTTTTGCTATTACCGACAGACTAATCTCCTTCAGCGTGTTTGTGTCCAAAGTGTTCTTTAATGTAATTTTGCCGTTAAGAGCATTAATTTCGAATAACTGACCAAACTGTTTTTCAGTGAGCGGGGAAAAAGAGTATCTTATTTCACCATTGTTACCCAAATCTAGATCGATAGCATTTACGGTCAAAATACTATCACCAATATCTGTATTTTCTAACAATAGTACTTCATAGGAATTATTTTGGAACTTAGGTGCATTATCATTTACGTCGGAAACAGTAATGTTCAATAATACTGATCCGGACTTTTGAGGTGAACCGCCGTCGTACGCAACAATTTCAAGATGATGGAATGCCTGCTTTTCTCTGTCTAATTCTTTCTCAAGAACAATATTTATTTCTTTTGGACTTGGTGCATGTATTCGAAAGTTGGAAGACGTGGGAAACAAAGAATATTTCTTTATATCGTACTTGCCATAATCGTTATCTAATGCCGGTGCCAGCATTTTACGAAAACCAACGGGCCGCCCTTCAGATATCTTAATGGTCACCTTCTTTGTTGGAAACGCAGGCCAGTTATCATTAATATCCAGTACCTTTATTTTCACCTGTAGTACCTCAAAATATCGAGAAGGTCGAACGGCAATAGCAACTTGTAAAAAACACACCTCCTGTTTAAAACAAATGGCTTCCCTGTCGATTCGTTTGGCAGTTTTGAAGAAACCAGCTTCAGCGATTTTGAACAAGTCCACGTGTGGCGCATTTCTGGACAAAAAGCTGAATTTCAGACGTCGCCGTACAGCGCCGCTATATTTTCTGTGAAGACCGGAGCTGGTCAGCAAGTTTCCTATTGTATTGCCAATTGGCAATTCTTCTTGGATACTGAACTCCACCTGGGTCTGACAGTATGTGGCTTCTGGACTAAGGACAAGAAGTATTGCCCAACAGATACAAATAAGTACTGCTTTCATTTCCACTGCATGGAGAAGCTGGTGCAATTCCAATCTTAAGCCACAACATCAACGTGTCCGTTCCGCGCTGTACGCCCGGGCATATAGCACAGCGTTTATGGAGCTGCCTCACATTTGTCGATTATCTGCTTCCTACCTGTGGTACCTCTTGGCAAAGTCGGCATTATAACAGAGCATAATTTCCATTATCCCAGGAACATCTTGAAGTCTTCTTAACATGGCACATTTGTTAAGGAAAGATGCAAATTATACTAACACACACATATCGTGCGCGGACGCTTCATCCCTCTGACAAAATGGCGCTGGTCTGCATACATTAAAGTACTACGTCAGCTGCCCTAGTTCTCATACATTAGGCTCTTATCCTGTGGCCCGATGCCCGTTTGGTGGCGTGCATGTGCCAGAAATCAATGAAGTCTGGTGTGTGTTGAGAAACATAGCTTCTAACGATACAATTTTCATTCATGGACTTTTGTCATATTAAAATACACAAATCACCAAGCACCAAGTATCAGTTAAGGATTTTTTCAGTCATTTAAATGTACCAAGGAATATTTATGTGTAATTGATCACAAATATTAAACCTAACCTTATTGGCCTAAAAGGTACCTCTCATGAAAGTGCTCCCGTGGCTTCAGACAAATAGTAATAACATACACTGTATATGCAAAACAAGCAACATGTGGCTGACAGTCTTGATTAAGAGTTGTTCTTTTACTTTTTGTACATTAATAAACATTAGATAGAAGAAATGCCTAGAACTGTGTAACCCTAGCGTGTATTGAGATAAAGAATTCTGAATCATCATCAATTAAAACTTGTGATTATTCAGTACCCATCTGTTCCTTTGTGAACAATACACACACAATGATATGTGCATACCTTGTTTTAGTTCAGTGTGGGATGAACTATACCCTGCAAATTTAGGTAGATAGACTGTGCGGCATTGCTAGAACAGGTGAAATATTACACACTAAAAACACACCTTCAAAACAATTTGGAAACATATAAAATGTGTTCTAGATACTGTTGCTAGGAAAACTTCAATACCAGTTATTCATGGTAAAAATGGACCACTATACCAAATTGCTTAACCAGAATGTTTTGTCATTACTTTGTAGATAATGGCAGCAAGGGATCCCTAAAGAAGCAAATATAGGAAATAAAATGAACTTAAATTCTAAGTCCATGTAGCGTCACTAACTATAGCTTGCATACGCTACGGATTCGTATGTGAGAGGTCGATACACTTTAAAACATCCCGTCTCGTCATAGACGTTTTAATAGAATAACGGGCACAAGATAACATGCAAGATCTATTTGGGTGACCTGAGGAGGCAAGCAAATGCTACACAGATCAAACAATACATCAAATAACAGGTAACAGAAATGTATGACCTAATGAAAATTGTAAATCTCTTGTAGCTACTCACATTTTGTGCTTCGGAAAAGCTATAATAAGGTATGATTTGATCTGACATTGAATAACCCAATGGAACCCAATCCTCACATTTCCTGCGGAATCTGTCTATTGCCATATACCGTGGATGACTTATGAACTCATTTAACATTTCACATTCTTTGCTTGCTTTCTACAACTGGTATATCACCACTGTTTGTTTTAATACAAATCTCCCAATGCATCTTACGGACCAGATTTTTAGAAACGAATATATCCAGATATTTAGTCCGGCGCTTATTACGTCATACGCACACAACGGCAATTATAATGATGATCATGCTTGCTAAAGATGCCGAGAGAACAAGAATAATCGCAAGGTTATCGGAGAAAAGTGCATGTTGAACGGCCAAATTTCTTGCAGAAGACTCACTATTTGCGACAAGAAAAACGGTCACCTTCGCGATGCTCATATGAGCAGGTGACTGGCCGTCAGAGGCAACTATTTCAACATTGTAATGATCCAACCTTATCATTTTTGCGGGAAAGTACGGAAACTGTTTTTATTGCCCTTTTTGTAGACTCTATAATGGACATGTTATTGCTGCAATCTGTAAGTTCCATACTTATTGTATCCAGAGGGAATTTGCTATTCACTCCGGAATCGGAGTCAGTCACATGGACCCTGCCCACCTCAAGCCCTGAAGGTTTATTCTCAGGAACATTGAACATGTAATTAGGCTGTGAGAGCACTGGCTTCTCATCATTGACATCGGCAATGGACTACCACACAGACACGGTCACACTTTGAGCTAGGTCACTATTGTCTCTAATACAGAATTTCACTTCCATGCTTGTTACCTTTTTCTTATTGAAAACGTTTCCGGCTGTTACAAGGCCTATTACGTCATCTATTTCTAGCATGTTTTGCAATATTTGGTTTTTAAAAAATCTCTATACCGTATTTTTTTTTTTTTTTTTTGCCTTTAACAACCGCGTCAACATCAGTAGAATTTATCTGCACAATAGATGCACCAATACCATTATTTCATTCAATGCTAACAAAATATGTATGCTGAGAACAGATTGGTTTTTTATCATTCTTGTCTAAAACAATTACTGTCACAGTCTTCGAATCAAAAATGAGTTTGGTTCCAGAATCTTGACATTTGATGTCAAAAGAATATTGGGATTTTCATTCCCGGTCTTAAAGTTCTTTGGTCAAAAGTGTGTATTCGCCTTCTTATATATGTTGTATCGTGAACTGCTGATTGTATAGAAAACAACGAAAATGACCATTGGTTCCACCATCCAGATCCGTGACAGACGCGTGACCAATAAAAGACTTTGATTGAAAACTCTCAAATGATTTTAAATAAACGTTTTCTGTATATTAGTAAACTTAACGTCCCATTTATTATCATTTTTATCATTGTCTAGTATTTAAACAATGGCTTTATCAGTTCTAAACTCTGGACCCATGGCATGTGCTGTTACTGACGAAACACATGGTTTATTTATCTCCAACATTAAACTTTCTCCTTAAACTGATCTTGACTGTGTTTTCCTTTTATGTTAAATATATTCCCATATCGCCCACAAGTTACTGCAGAAAAATAATATCTATCTTGACCATTCATCCTTTCATCAGGGTCGATGGCACTAACTGTTAGAATATTGGCCTTGGCGGGTGTATCTTCGGGAACACGAACGTCATATCAAGTGTTGAGGTGCATTGTTATTTACCCCGTCGTACTCACAATTCCGCTATAGGAGAGTAAACCACAGATTACACGTTCCAGTTGACGTCTTCGTGGCTCATGTGATGGGCGAGTCGGGGTGAACGTTGTTGCAGCGAGTTGAATAATTTACGTGCATGATTAACCGGAAATGTTTGGTCTCGATTGGTGAAGGGATCAGGAGGTTTGCCATTTTGACTGGAGTTTTGTATGCGAAACACGAGGTAGAAACCTAAAACTCGAAAGGGATCTTGGACAATAAGTGTCAAGGTATACGGAGATGAATATGTTGACACATTTCAGGGCACATGTTAGCTTTAGCTCATATGCTACTAGAAACGGACTGACATTCGGATACGCAAGGTTCACCATACTTGTTTCCCTTGTGTATTATTAATCAGACAAATTGACATCTCAGCTGGACATGCCTAGCGACGCTTGGCCTCTGTTTGGGACAGAGGTCATTAGAGACAGGAAGTGCCCTTTCCCCTCTCAACTTGTTAAGTTACCCTGGTAACCAGAATCAAACTTCTCTTTTTATATCACATTTTAGATCTAATTTTGGTGAAAAAATAAAAAACGGTATAACCTATTAATAATAACAAAAACAAGAAAATCACTAAATATGCCAAGCTTCCATCCATAGAAGATCTTTCCCTTGTTTCAAGTTTGAATTCTGTACATTTCTACGTTCAGTGAAGGAAAGTTATCCTCAATGACATATGGCCCAGACAGAGGCTCGGCTTTACTTGGCATGCTCAGATGAGTTGTCTATTTGGCTTAAATGGTCCCAACTTGCCCCGGGTCACTCAATTTCATTCTCCTTGTGTCAGTAACTACACTGCGAAGCTAAATGTTTGAGCGTACAATGTGGAAGCAAATGCAAGTTTGGCATGTACACTGTATAGTATAAACGTGTCTCCATTTATAGATTTCATTACACGCTATGTATGTAAATAATGTCAATGTAATGTTACAAATTTAGATATCTGAAGTACATTATGAGTACTTTCATCAATACACACACACACACTAAGATGAAATTTAAGTCCGGGTCCGCAGCCGACATAGAAATAATGCCTATTACAAATTTATGAACAGAGCACAACCGTGAATGAGAAACACCCCCCCCCCCCCAAATACTGTCATAGCCAAAAATCGAATGAAATACTCACATTTTGTATTTCTGAGTAAGTATAATCCGGAATGACGTTGTCAGCAAGTGAATATCCTAACGGAACACACTCCTCACATTTTCTTCCGTATCTATCTATTGTCATATATCGAGGATGACTGATGAAATCACTTAACATTTGCCACTCTTTGTTCCCTTTATACAAATCGTTATTCTTTCCTTTAATGTCTACTCCCCTGCGCATCGTTCTGACTAAGTTTTCAGAGACAAACAAATCAGGATTTCTGGTCCTACGTTTGCGCCGAACACACACCACAGAGATGACCACTATGATTATGATCATACTTGCCAGGGCTCCTGAGAGTACAAAAATTATCACAAGATTTTCAGAGAAAAACGAATATGCTGTCAGTGTTTTGGCTGCTAAAATACCGCTGCTGTGAACCAAAAAAACAGCTACTTGAGCGCTGCTAACAAATTCCGAGCTTTTCTCCTCGGAAGCCACGACGGTAAATTTATAGTAATCTAGACTCTCGTTCCGACGTGAAAGCACAGTGGCTGTCCTTATGATTCCAGTTGTAGAATCTACGGTAAACTTATCCCCAGTGTCATCACCATGATCGCCACTTTCTATATGTAGTCGGAATTTGCCATTGATTCCCGAGTCAGCATCAGTAACATGCACCCGTCCTACCTCGAGTCCTGGTGGTCTTTTCTCAAGCACATAGAAAACATATTTATTTTGTGAAAACGCTGGCCGTTCATCATTAACATCAGCAATATTTATCAATACGGTGACCGTGGTACTTAAAGCCGGGGTGCCTTTGTCTCTTACGCATACCATAACTCGCATATTTTCAATAAGTTCACGATCAAAACTCTTTATGGCCTTTATCACACCCGTGAACTCGTCTATCTCGAATAATTGATTCGCAGATTTGGTCAAGCTGTACCTTATTTCTCCGTTGACACCAACATCAGCATCTGTGCAATTGACTTTCGCCACAGTGGCTCCCACAGCATTGTTTTCTCGAAAAGATGCAAAATACGTGTCCTGATAACACACTGGTTTGTTGTCATTTTCATCGAGCACCTGAACTTGAACACTTTTTGCACCAGACAGTGGAGGTATTCCGTGGTCTTTGCAGCTGACAGAAAACGAGTAACTTTGCTTTGATTCCCTATCCATAGTTCTCGCAGTTACTATTTTGTACTCTCCCTGGTACATTGACTGGAGATAAAAATCTGTATTACTCAGGAGACAATCGACCTGGCCATTAGCTCCACTGTCAAGGTCTTGCACAGTTATATGACCAACAAAAGAACCTGGTGACGAATTTTCGAAAATTTGAAAGAAGGCACCGCTTTTCAAGTCATTCAGTTTTATTTGTGGCTTGTGATCATTTATATCTACCACGCGTACAGCCACATGTGCGGTAACTGAGTTTCTATCGACACCCATATCGTGTGCTACCACCGAAAGACTAATGTCCTTTGGTGTTCGTATGTCCACAGTTTTCTTTAAAGTAATTTTACCGCTTATTGCATTCATTTTGAATAAGTGTCCAAATTGTTCTTCAGTAAGTGAGGAAAATGAATATCTTATTTCACCATTGTCACCCAAATCTGGATCAATAGCACTTACAGTCAAAATAGTATTACCAATATTTGTATTTTCTAACAATTGCACTTCATACGAATTATTTTGGAACTTGGGAGCATTATCATTTATATCGGAAACTGTGATGTCCACTAACACAGATCCGGACTTCTGAGGTGAGCCGCCGTCATAAGCAACAATTTCAAGGTGATGGAACGCCCTTTTTTCTCTGTCTAAATCTTTCTCTAGAATAATTTTTATTTCTTTTGGATTCGGTGCGTGTATTCGAAAGTTAGAAGACACTGGAAACAACGAATACTGCTTTATATCATACTTGCCATAATCTTTATCCACTGCCGGCGCCAGCATTTTATGAAAACCAACAGGGCGCCCTTCAGATATTATCATATTCACCTTTTTTGCTGGAAACGCAGGCCAGTTATCATTAATATCCAATACCTTAATTTTAACCTGTATAATTTCAAAATAGCGAGAAGGTCGAACAGCAATAGCAACTTGTAATAAACACACCTCCTGTTTAAAACAAATGGCTTCCCTGTCGATTTGCCTGGCAGTTGTGAAGATACCCCCAGTTTCAGCGATTTTGAACAAGTCCACGTGTGGCGCATTTCTGGACAAAAAGCTGAATTTCAGACGTTGCTGTAAGGTGCCGCTATATTTTCTGTGGAGCCCGGAGCTGGTCAACATGTTTCCTATTGTACTGCCAATGGGTAATTCTTCTTGGATACTGAATTCCACCCGAGTCTGACAGAATGCGGCTTCCGGTCCAAGAGCAAGAAGTATAGCCCAATACATACAAATACGTACTGCCTTCATTTCCACTGCATGGAGAAGCTGGTGCAATTCGAATCGTAAGCCACAACATCAACGTGTCTGTTCCGCGCTGTACGCCCGGGCATGTGGTACAGCGTTTACCGGACTGCTTCACACTTGTCGACTATCTGCTTGAGACCCTTGGTGTCTCTTTGTAAAGTCGGCATTACGAAAAAGCATATTCACCATTATCGCACGAACATCTTGAAGTTTTCTTAATATAGCATATTTGCTAAGAAAACATGAAAATTATACCAGTACACAGAGATCGCGCCCGGACGCTTCAACCCTCTGACAAAATGGCGCTGGTCTGCATACATTAAAGTACTACGTCAGCTGCCCTAGTTTTCATAAATTAGGCTCTCATTTTGTGGCCCAATGCCCGTTTGGTGGCGTGCATGTGCCAGAAACCAATGGGTTCGTGTGTGTCTATGGAGAATCAAATGTCCCATAGATACAATTTTCAGTCAGGAACAACAGTCATGCTGAAATATGCAAGCTACCATGTGTTCGCTGAAAATAGTGTTGAATGTTAAAGGGAATATGTGCATATATGTGTTTGATCACAAATACGAAACTTAAAATAGTAATCATAACATATATCTAAGCGAACAACATATGGATTGCAATTTTGCTTTAAATCTGTTCTGTAACCTGTTGTGTACAAAAATATATGGGACGAAACATACTCTACCGACTTGAATGTAGACGGCAGTACTGTCTAAACATTGCTTGAACAGGTAAAATATATTTACACATTAAAACATATTTTTTAAAAAAATGTTTCGAAACGTATGAAATGTGCTCTAAAGGCAATTGCTAGGAAAATGTAAACACCATTAACGTATACAAAGTTACATGACAAATGAACCACGATCCGAAATTGGCCAACCAGCACATTTGGCCATTAATTTGCACGTAATGGCTGTAGCGATTACAAAAAAAAAAAAGAAAAAAAAAAAAGAAAAAAAAAGAAAGAAAAAAAATAAAGGAACTAAAATAATTATGATTTGTGTGTCAATATGACGTCGTTAACTAGAATGATTCCCGTACGCTCTGAAATCACATATTACAGGTAAAGATACTTGAAAACATCTCTAGTCATGGGCATTTCAATAGAATAACACACACACAAGATAACATGCACGCTCTCCTTGGGAGACTAGATCAGTTAAACACTGGATACACAAATCTAATGATACATCAAATAACAAGTAACGGACATGTATGATGTGATTAAACTTGTGTAACGCTTGTAGATTATGGAAGATCTATGTATGAAGTAATTGCTACTCACATTTAGTACTTCTGAATAGGTATAATCCGGTATCATTTGATCTGACATTGAATAACCCAATGGAACACACTCCTCACATTTCCGTCCGAATCTGTCTATTGTCATATATCGTGGATGACTTATGAACTCATTTAACATTTGCCATTCTTTGCTTGCTTTCTGTATATCATCACTTTGCTTTGTTTTAATATCCATCTCCCTGTGCATCTTACGGACCAGATTTTTAGAAACAAACATATCCACATCTCTAGTCCTGCGCTTATTACGTCGTACGCATACAACGGCAATTATAACGATAATGATGATCATGCTTGCTAAAGATCCCGAGAGAACAAAAATTATCACAAGGTTGTCGGAGAAAAGTGCATGTTCAAAGGCCGTATTTCTTGCTGAAGATTCACTATTTGGTACAAGAAAAACGGTCACCTTCGCGGTGCTCATGTGAGCAGATGACTGGCCGTCAGAGGCAACTATTTCAAACATATAATAATCCACGCTTTCATTTCTCCGCAGAAGTACAGAAGCTGTTTTTATCACCCCGTTTGTAGAGTCTATGGTGAACATATTGTCGCTGCCGTCTTTAAGTTCCGTACTTTCTATATCTAAACGGAATTTACTATTCACTCCGGAATCGGAGTCAGTCACATGGACTCTGCCCACCTCAAGTCCTGGAGGTCTATTCTCAAGAACATGGAACACGTATTCATTCTGCGAGAACATTGGCTTCTCATCATTGACATCCGTAATGGTCAACAACACGGTCACGGTCACACTTTGAGCTGGATCACCTTTGTCTGAAACACAGACTTTCAATTTCATGTTTGTCACCTGTTCCCGATCGAAAACGTTCCTGGCTGCTAGAAGACCTGTTGCGTCATCTATTTCTAACAGGTATTTGGATATTTGGTCATTAGAATTTTGTATACCGTATTTTATTTCGCCGTTTACACCAGCGTCAACATCTGTACAATTTATCTGCAGAATAGAGGCACCAATTCTATTATTTTCCTGAATGCTAGCAAAATATGTGTCCTGAGAACAGATTGGTTTGTTATCATTTTTGTCTAAAACAATTACTGTCACAGTTTTTGAATCAGAGAGGGGTGGAATTCCATAATCTTGGCATTTGATAATGAACGAATAATTGGATTTTAATTCCCGGTCTAAAAGATCTTTGGTTACAATTTTGAATTCACCTTCGTATATATGTTGTAACACGAACTGTTGGCTGGTGAGAAAACAACGAAAACGACCATTGGTTCCACCATCCAGATCAGTGACAGAAGCATGTCCAATAAATGACTTTGATGGAGCGTTTTCAAAGATTTTGAAATAGCCATTTTCTGATGTGTAAGTTAACTTGATGGCAGGTTTGTTATTATGAACATCCTGGACTTGTATTTTGACTATGGCTTTGCCAGTTCTAACCTCAGAACCCATGTCTTGTGCTACTACTGACAAAATATATGGCTTACTGTCTCTAAAATTTAACTTTCTCTTTAAAATGATCTTTCCTGTGTTTTCTTTTATGTCAAATATATCCCCATACTGCCCATGGGTTACAGCAGAAAAATCATATGTAACTTGACCATTCATCCCTTCATCAGGGTCGATGGCACTTAGTGTTAGAATGCAGGAATATACGGGCGTATCTTCGGGTACCCGAATGTTATATGAGCTGTTGAGAAATGCAGGAGCATTGTCGTTTACATCCGTCAGCGTTATATCAATTACAGCTGTGCCGGACTTTCTTGGAGAGCCTCCATCGTAAGCAACTATTGTCAACTGATGGACTGCTTGCTTTTCTCTGTCTAATGGGGTATCGAGGATGATTTCTACTTCTCCTCCTTCTGATGGGTTAGAAACATGAATTTTAAAGTTACTTGACGTCGAAGAAAATGAATATTCTTTGATGTCATTTTCTCCGCAGTCTTTGTCTAATGCTGCTGGTAAAGTAGTAAACACACCAGAACGTCTTCCTTCAGATAGTGTTAAGTGTATTTGAGGCTTTGGAAACACTGGCGTGTTATCATTAATATCCAGAATCATAATTTTAACCTGTATCACTTCGTAATACTGGAAAGGCCTTACCGCGACATCTGCTCTCAGAACGCAAGATTTTTCTTTGAAACAGATAGAATCTCTGTCTATCTGTTTTGTAGTTCTCAGTGCCCCTCCAACTTCAGCGATGTTGAACGAATCCACGTGCGTTGTCCCGCGTGACAGAAAACTGAATCTCAGAGACTGTTGTACAGCAGGCTTATACTTCAAGTCCAAACCGGACTCTGCGAGCACATTTCCCACCAAAGTGCCCACAGGAAGCTCTTCATTTATGCTAAATTGTAGATGCCTTTGACATAAAAATAACTGCAGGCAGGTAGAGAGAATCACTATTGTCGCCTGGAACATACCTAGCATTTTCATCGTTGGTGTTGGACTTACCGTGGCCTGCCCGGACAAACACCAATGAGCCGATTCAACTGCCGTCCCAACAATCTACATTATTATGTACATTCCAATGACAAAATATATCCACACGCACTATGTCCTTCAATAATATTCTAATTCCCATGCCGCATGTTTTGCAATTAGAACAAAATACGGCTTCAAAATGCAAATATATGTGAAAAGATTGAGCACAATATCCGACATCGCAACGCTGCTACTCCCTCTAAGAAAATGGCGCTGGTCTGCATACATTAAGCCACAACGTCATCTGCCCCAGCTCCCATACATTAGGCTCAGATGGTGTGGCCCAATGCTCGTTTGATGGCGTACATGTGACTGAGACCCTTTAGAAACCCTCCGAACAACATGAAACATGGATTTTGAATACACGGTGTTGACGCATTCAGACCAGGGTGGTCACAAACTGAGACAATAGTTTAAAGTGCATAAATGTTATAAGGTTTGGGGCATAAAACCTAGAATTACATGCAAGCTTACCGTATAAATGTAAATATGTTTCCATTTTCATAACTCATGACGCGCTGCTCAAAGTATGTCAGGAATCAATGCTGCATGTTTAGATGTATGAACCACATCCTGATTACTTTTATCAATGCATACATAAACCGAATTATGTCATTCAACACTGCGTCTGTACCCAACATCTTAATAATGATAATAAAAAAATTATAACCTACTCAGCTAAGCACCAGTGCATAAACGAGTAAAATTGTATGCCGTAGCATACGATTATAATCAAGAAAAAATGTCAGTACTCACATTTTGTATTTCTGAGTAAGTATAATCCGGAAGCGAATATCCTAAAGGAACACACTCCTCACATTTTCTTCCGTATCTATCTATTGTCATATAGCGAGGATGACTGATAAAATCACTTAGCATTTGCCACTCTTTGTTCCCCTTATACAAATCGCTATTCTTTCCTTTAATGTCTACCTCCCTGCGCATCGTTCTGACTAAGTTTTCAGAGACAAACAAATCGGGATTTCTAGTCCTGCGTTTGCGCCGAACACACACCACAGAGATGACCAAAATGATAATGATCATAATCCCAAGAGCTCCTGACAGGACAAAAATGATCACAAGATTTTCGGAAAAAAATGAATATGCTGTCAGTGTTTTGTGTGCTGAAATGCCACTGTTTTGAACCAAAAAAACAGCTACTTGAGCGCTGCTCACATATGCTGAGCTCTTCTCCTCGGAAGCCACGACGGTAAATTTATAGTAATCTAGACTCTCGTTTCGACGTGAAAGCACAGTGGCTGTCCTTATGATTCCAGTTGTAGAATCTACGGTAAACTTATCCCCAGTGTCATCACCATGATCGCTACTTTCTATATGTAGTCGGAATTTGCCATTGATTCCCGAGTCAGCATCAGTAACATGCACCCGTCCTACCTCGAGTCCTGGTGGTCTTTTCTCAAGCACATAGAAAATATATTTATTTTGTGAAAACATTGGTCGTTCATCATTAACGTCAGCAATATTTATCAATACGGTGACTGTTGTACTTAAAGCCGGGGTGCCTTTGTCTCTCACGCATACCATAACTCGCATATTTTCAATAAGTTCACGATCAAAACTCTTTATGGCCTTTATTACACCTGTGAATTCGTCTATCTCGAATAATTGATTTGCAGATTTGGTCAAGCTGTACCTTATTTCTCCGTTGACACCAACATCAGCATCTGTGCAATTGACTTTCGCCACAGTGGCTCCCACAGCATTGTTTTCTTGGAAAGATGCAAAATATGTGTCTTGATAGCACACTGGTTTGTTGTCATTTTCGTCTTGCACCTTTATTTGAACACTTTTTGTATCAGAAAGTGCAGGTGTTCCGTGATCTTTGCAGCTGACATAAAACGAGTAACTTTGCTTTGATTCCCTATCCAAAGTTCTTGCAGTTACTATTTTGTACTCTCCCTGATACATTGACTGGAGATAAAAATCTGTATTACTTAAAAAACAATCGACCTGTCCATTGTCTCCACTATCAAGGTCTAGCACAGTTATATGACCAACAAAAGAACCAGGTGGTGAATTCTCGGAAATTTGAAAGAAGGCACCATTTTTCATGTCATTCAGTTTTATTTGTGGCTTGTGATCATTTACATCTAGTACGTGAATAGTCACGTGAGCGGTGGCTGAGTTTCTGTTGACACCCATATCTTTTGCCTCTACCGAAAGACTAATCTCTTTCAGGCTTTGTGTGGCCAAAGTTTTCTTTAAGGTTATTTTACCGCTAATTGCATTAATTTCGAACAAGTGACCAAACTGTTTTTCAGCAAGCATGGAAAATGAGTATCTTATTTCACCATTGTCACCCAAATCTGGATCATTAGCACTTACAGTCAAGATAGTATTACCAATACTCGTAGTTTCCAACAACTGCACTTCATATGAATTATTTTGGAATTTTGGAGCATTATCATTTATATCGGAAACTGTGATGTCCACTAACACGGATCCGGAATTTTGAGGTGAACCGCCGTCATACGCAACAATCTCAAGGTGGTGGAACGCCATCTTTTCTCTGTCCAAAGCTTTCTCAAGAATAATATATATTTCTTTTGGATTCGGTGCGTGTATTCGAAAGTTGGAAGATGCGGGAAACAGAGAATACTGCTTTATATCGTACTTGCCATAATCGTCATCTAATGCCGGTGACAGCATCTTTTGAAAACCAACAGGCTGTAATTCCGATATAATCATGCTCACCTTCTTTGCTGGAAACACAGGCCAGTTATCATTAATATCCTGTACCTTAATTTTAACCTGTATTACTTCAAAATATCGAGAAGGTCGAACGGCAATAGCAACTTGTAATAAGCACATATCCCGTTTAAAACAAATGGCTTCCCTGTCGATTCGCTTAGCAGTAGTGAAGATACCCCCAGTTTCAGCGATCTTGAACAAGTCCACGTGTGGCGCATTTCGGGACAAAAAGTTGAATTTCAGACGTTGCTGTAAGGCGCCGCTGTATTTCCTATGAAGACCGGAGCTGGTCAGCATGTTTCCTATTGTACTGCCAATGGGTAATTCTTCTTGGATACTGAAGTCCACCTGGGTCTGACAGAATGTGGTTTCCGGACCAAAAGCAAGAGGTACTGCCCAATACATACAAATACGTACTGCTTTCATTTCCACTGCATGGAGAAGCTGGTGCAATTCCAATCGTAAGCCACAACATCAACGTGTCGTTTCCGCGCTGTACGCCCGGCATGTAGCACAGCGTTTACGGGACTGCCTCACATTTGTCGATTATCTGCTTGCCATCTTTTGGTACCTCTTGGTAAGGTCTATTTTATAACAGAGCCTAATCTCAGTTATCTCAAGAACACCTTGAAGTTTGTCAATATGGCATCTTTTTTTAAGATAAGATGCAAATTATACTAACACACAGAGATCGTGTGCGGACGCTTCATCCCTCTGACAAAATGGCGCTGGTCTGCATACATTAAAGCAATACGTCAGCTGCCCTAGTTCTCATACATTAGGTTCTCCTCCTGTGGCCCAATGCCCGTTTGGTGGCGTGCATGTGCCAGAAACCAATAAAGTCGCTTGTGCATTCACAAATATAGGTCCTACCGATACAATTTTTAATTCATCAACTCCACTCATAGTAAAACATACAGAGCACTAGTATTAGTTGAGTATATTGTCAGTCATTTAATGTACAAGGGAATGTGTATTTGTATTGGATCACAAATATCAAACTTAACCTTATTAGTCTAAAGGGTAAGCCATTCAGGCAAATGGTAATCATAACATATACATTTTAACTTCTCCGTACATCACGAAACATGCATTTTGAATACACGGCGTTGACGCAATAAAAGCAGCGCGGGCAAAACTGAGACAATAGATTATACTGCAGGAATATACTACAATATTTAGAGCATAAAGCGTAAAATTGCGTAAAGGTTTACCACAAAAAAATGTAAATATGTTTTATTTTCAGAATTCATGACGCCCTACACAATGTATGTCAAGAATGAAATGCTGTATGCTAAGATATATATACGAACCACATCGTGACTACGTTTATCAATGAATACAAAAACAGACTTCTACTGTTCAACACGGGGCCTGCAGCTCACATCTAAATGTGGAGAAAACCTTGTTTCAACCTATTCAACTAAGCACCACAGGGTAAAAAAGTAACAATGAAGGTTGCAGCATAAGATAATAAACAAGAAAAATTGTCAGTACTCACATTTTGTATTTCTGAGTAAGTATAATCCGGAATGACGTTGTCAGCAAGCGAATATCCTAAAGGAACACACTCCTCACATTTTCTTCCGTATCTATCTATTGTCATATATCGAGGATGACTGATAAAATCACTTAACATTTGCCACTCTTTGTTCCCTTTATATAAATTGTTATTCTTTCCTTTAATGTCTACCTCCCTGCGCATCGTTCTGACTAAGTTTTCAGAGACAAACAAATCGGGATTTCTAGTCCTGCGTTTGCGCCGAACACACACCACAGAGATGACCAAAATGATTATGATCATACTTGCCAGGGCTCCTGAGAGAACAAATATTATCACAAGATTTTCAGAGAAAAACGAATATTCTGTCAGTGTTTTGGCTGCTGAAATACCGTTATTGTGAACCAAAAAAACAGCTACTTGAGCGCTGCTCACAAATGCTGAGCTTTTCTCCTCGGAAGCCACGACGGTAAATTTATAGTAATCTAGACTCTCGTTTCGACGTGAAAGCACAGTGGCTGTCCTTATGATTCCAGTTGTAGAATCTACGGTAAACTTATCCCCAGTGTCATCACCATGATCGCTACTTTCTATATGTAGTCGGAATTTGCCATTGATTCCCGAGTCAGCATCAGTAACATGTACCCGTCCTACTTCAAGTCCCGGGGGTTTTTTCTCAAGCACATAGAAAACATATTTATTTTGTGAAAACGTTGGCCGTTCATCATTAACGTCAGCAATATTTATCAAAACGGTGACTGTTGTACTAAAAGCCGGGGTGCCTTTGTCTCTAACCCATACCATAACTCGCATATTTTCAACAAGCTCGCGATCAAAACTTTTTATGGCCTTTATCACACCTGTGAACTCGTCTACCTCAAATACTTGATTGGCAGACTTGGTCAAGCTGTACCTTATTTCTCCGTTGACACCAACATCAGCATCTGTGCAATTCACTCTTCCTACAGTGGCCCCCACAGGGTTGTTTTCTCGTAAAGTTTCAAAATATGTGTCATGAAAGCACACTGGTTTGTTATCATTTTCGTCTAGCACCTGTATTTGAACAGTTTTTTCATCAGAAAGTGCAGGTGCTCCGTGGTCTTTGCATCTGACAGAAAACGTGTAACTTTGCTGTGTTTCCCTGTCCAAATTTTTCGCAGTTACTATTTGGTACTCTCCCTGATACATTGACTGGAGATAAAAATCTATACTACTTAAAGAACAATCGACCTGGCCATTAGCTCCACTGTCAAGGTCTTGCACAGTTATATGACCAACAAAAGAATTTGGTGGCGAATTTTCGGAAATTTGAAAGAAGGCACCGCTTTTCAAGTCATTCAGTTTTATTTGTGGCTTGTGATCATTTATATCTACCACGTGCACAGCCACATGTGCGGTACCCGAGTTTCTGTCGACACCCATATCTTTTGCCTCTACCGAAAGACTAATGTCCTTCGGTGTTTGTATGTCCACAGTTCTCTTTAAGGTTATTTTGCCGCTAACAGCATTAATTTCGAATAAGCGTCCAAATTGTTCTTCCGTAAGTGAGGAAAATGAGTATCTTATTTCACCATTGTCACCCAAATCTGGATCAATAGCACTTACAGTTAATATAGTATTGCCAATCTGTGCATTTTCAAACAATTGTACTTCGTATGAGTTATTTCGGAACCTCGGAGCATTATCATTCATGTCTGAAACGGTGATGTTCACGAACACGGATGAAGATCTTTGAGGCGAGCCTCCATCATACGCAACAACTTCAAGCTGATGGAACGCTTTTCTTTCTCTATCTAAAGCTTTCTCAAGAATAATTTTTATTTCTTTTGGATTCGATGCGTGTATTCGAAAATTGGAAGAGGCAGGAAACAGAGAATACGTCTTTATATCATACTTGCCATAGTCTTTATCCAATGCCGGCGCCAACATTTTATAAAAACCAACAGGCTGTCCTTCAGATATAATCATGCTCACCTTCTTTGCTGGAAACACAGGCCAGTTATCATTAATATCCAGTACCTTAATTTTCACCTGTATAACCTGAAAATATTGAGAAAGGCGAACAGCAATAGCAACTTGTAATAAACACACCTCCTCTTTAAAACAAATGGCTTCCCTGTCAATTTGCTTTGCAGTTGTGAAGATACCCCCAGTTTCAGAGATCTTGAACAAGTCCACATGCGGTGCATTTCTGGATAAAAAGCTGAATTTGATACCTCGCCGCACAGCGCCGCTGTATTTCCTATAGAGACCGGAGCTGGTCAACATGTTTCCTATTGTACTGCCAATTGGTAATTCTTCTTGGATACTGAATTCCATCAGGGTCTGACAGAATGTGGTTTCCGGACCAAGAGCAAGAAGTACTGCCCAATACATACAAACACGTACTGCTTTCATTTCCACTGCCTGGAGAAGCTGGTGCAATTCCAATCGTAAGCCACAACATCAACGTGTCGATTCCGCGCTGTACGCCCGGCATGTAGCACAGCGTTTACGGGACTGCCTCACATTTGTCGATTATCTGCTTGCCTCCCTTAATACTTCTTGGTAACGTCGGCATTATAACAGAGCATAACCTGCATTATCGCACGAACATCTTAAAGTTTTCTTAACATGGCTTATTTGTAAAGAAAAGGTATAACTTATACTGACACAGAAAGATCGTGCGAGAGCGCTTCATCCCTCTGACAAAATGGCACTGCTCTGCATATATTAAATTACTACGTCAGCTGCCCTAGTTCTCATATATTAGGCTCTGATTCTGTGGCCCAATGCCCGTTTGGTGGCGTGCATGTGCCAGAAACCAATGAAGTTCCACTTGTGTTGAGAAACCTAGATCCAAATATTACACTTTTCAATCATGAACACCAGACATGTTGGAATAAACAAGACACCATGTATTCGTTGAAATTATGGACGGTCACATAATGTACCAGAGAGTATGTATGTGTTCTCGATCACAAATATTGAAATTAACCTTATGAATCTAAACGGTAACATGTTAGGCTTCATGCAAATCTCCTTTTGGCTTTGGACAAATGGTAATAATAACACATACCCAGAAACTAAAAGTATGTGGATTGCATCTTGCTCTCACCTTTATCCGTAACCAAATTATCTGTGCTCCAAAATAAATAGACATTCGACAGATCACACGCATATGATTTCCTAATGTTTTAGAATAAGGATTTAATAAAAACTGCATGATAATCATTCTGAATTTGATGTTTCAGTGTCATTTGTCTCTATGTTAAAAAATATACACGAAAAGCCCCCTTTAAAGAATAAACACACACGCTTGTAAAAAAAAGTGTCTGAAAAGATGTTTGTGCATATGAACGTAATGATCAACGTGGCTTGCCTATCCTTATACAGAATGAAACCCAATATGGTTTGCAGAAAGAAACTAGCACGACCACACTATAAAATCGCCAATGCTCACATCTTGTATATATCAGTATGCATATTGCGGAATAACTGGAACCACAATATGATTATTGAATAAAACCAACAACATAAAACATGTGCCCGGTTGTTTGTTTCTATGTACCATGCACACCTTTTTGTTAAGTAACACCAGGTTACGCGTTTATATCTCAAAAAAAGAGTTGCTTTACATAAATGACACCAAACACAGAGAAGGGTTCTACAACACACTCTCTCTCTCTCTCTCTCTCTCTCTCTCTCTCTCTCTCTCTCTCTCTCTCTCTCTCTCTCTCTCTCTCTCTCTCTCTCTCTCTCTCTCTCTCTCTCTCTCTCTCTCTCTCTCTCTCTCTCTCTCTCTCTCTCTCTCTCTCTCTCTCTCTCTCTCTCTATATATACAACCCTGTATATATATATATATATATATATATATACATATATATATGTATATATATATATATATATACATATATACAACCCTGTATAACGGAACACGAAATTTTAAAAATTTGACTACTACAACTGACCACACAATGTTAATACTCACTTGCTTTACTAATGCCTATGTACAATCGGGAATAACTTGGTCATGCATATGATATGTCAGCAAAACATATTCCTATCATGTCTATCTCTCTGTGCTTTAATTTGATCAAATTTTCAGTCACAAAAATACGGCATTTCTTGTTTGGGTTTGTGCAGTACGGGCACAATTAAAATTCTAGTTATAATGGTTTTTATACTTGCCATTGTTCGTGAAACAAATAAACAAGTGATTCTCCGAGCCAAACAGAAATGGGTGTTTTGCCCAATGCATTACGGCAGAGATTCATTCGCCGAACCACAAAAGGCAGATACATGAACCGCAGAGCTCAAATGTGTAGCGCTTTCACCATCTGATGCTATAGCAATAAATTGGTAACAACCGTTACTTTCATCCCGACATGAAAGTATAATGGCCATCCTGATCATATCAGTGTAGAATCTATGGCAGACATATCGCCATTCCCATTGTTGTGGTTACTAATCTGTATATCCAGCCGATGGTGTGAATGTGTATGGCTGCGAAGATCCGAAATTTCGTTTTGTGGTTAGAAACTGACGGATTAAATGGAACGCAATAAGCTGAGTGCCGACGTTGACTCCAGGTCCAAATATGGCGCAGGTTTTCGTGACATTAAAGCGCGAAGACCTTAGTTTACCATACATTAGGCTCAGAAGCTGTGGCCTAATGCCCTTTTTGATTGCGCCCTTGCCACGAGACAAATAGAACAGTTAGATATTGATCCAACCTTACAGGAAAATATGGACTGACCCTACCTGTACACACTGTTGCGTTTCAAAGTAAAAGCGTTGATTTGAATTGCCTCCTAAGCAGACTTTCTTGGGGCGATACACTATGTTGGCCCCGCTGGGGGGTGGTAGACCGCCAAGAACGGATGTTTAGCAGGCAATGATTTGAAATGACGAAAGCAACATACGCTTAAATGGCCTCTTTGATAAAAAAAAAATTGGAAAACCTTTAACGACTGTTACTTCTGTTGTCTTGTTACTTATTAGCCAAGAACCACTCAAAGTTCCAACGAAAATAGCAAGGTACTGAATTGATCTTACCATTGCTTAGATAGCAAAATCATATGTATAGAGCCAGTGCTTTGTATTTTGGACACATGTGCATAAGGATAACGGTTAAGTCTAGAAACCCTTCTGGCAGTCGAAAACTTTGCAGCGTAATGACTATGTTTTGACTTCTGCAAGCATTTTATATGTACATTTACTGCAATATAGCTTGGCGGTTTTGATAAGTCATATTATTTTTCACGCGTTCATTTGCTCCTTTAACTTTCTTTACGGACAAATGCTCATTTGCAGATGCAACGTGAAAGAGTAACATTAAAAAAGGGTTGTCCACTGAAATGTTCAAGTATGCAACAAAGTTTGAGCACTTGACACTGGTTAGTAAGTATTTATATCATTTTGACATTGACCTTTGACCTGATGACCCGAAATCAATTTGAATCTGGCTCTGACAAAGTACCCTGTAAAATGTGATGAGTGTAGGTATAATGTACATTGAGTTATTTATCGGAAATCGTTTTCACCCGTAAAGTTAGCAGGACGTTTGCCCTGCTGACGCAGGATGCCATAGAGGACATCTGCTGCTCATAATCGTTAACGCTACCAAGTTAAAGACGAACAGTTACAAGCATTCTTGAAGTATTGATCGGCAGCGTTTGATCTACCAGTCAACCTATGAAGCAACATTCGCAAAACTATATTTCCCGCTTCTTATTGGTGGCGGGGGAGGCACAATAACTAAATAATGGTAATAATGACAATGATGTCCTGCTATGGCTCGGTATGTTTCTACACTATTAATGACCAAGGGCAAGTTAAAAATAGTTGTGTGTGCAAATTTGGCCCTTGTAAATTATGAAAATAATGAGAGATAACTTCCGATGCCTGTGTAAAATATGATGTTTACTTGGTGGTAAGAATATACTTAACATATACAAACAATTCAGGGGGCCGACTGAGTCTCATGCAAAAAAAAAAAAGAGAACAATTCATAAAACTGTCAATACTCACATTTTGTACCTCTGCGTAAGTATAATCCGGAATAACTTGATCTGCCATCGAATATTCTAAAGGAACACACTCTTCGCACTTTCTTCCGTATCTATCTATTGTCATGTATCGCGGATGACTGATAAAGTCGCTCAACATTTGCCACTCTTTGTTCCCTTTATGTAAATCGTAATTCTTTCCTTTGATATCTATTTCCCTGTGCATAGCTTTCACTAAATTTTCAGAGACAAAGAGATCGGGATTTCTGGTCCTGCGTTTGCGCCGTACACACACGACTGAGATGATCACTATTAATATAATCATACTTGCCAAGGCTCCTGAGAGGCCAAAAATTATCACAAGGTTATCGCCCAAAAATGAGTCGCCCGTTAGTGTATTCACAGCAGAAATTCCACCATTCTCAACCAAGAAGACAGATACATGAGCAGTACTCAAATGTGCAGGGGGTTTTCCATCTGACGCTACAACAGTAAACTTGTAAGAAACCTCGCTTTCATTCCGACGTGAAAGTATTGTGGCCGTCCTAATCACCCCGGTTGTAGAATCTATAGTGAACATATCGCCACTTTCATCATTGTAATCAGTATTCTGTATATCTAGCCGCACCTTGCCATTAATTCCTGAATCGGCATCAGTGACTTGAACCCTCCCTACCTCAAGTCCTGGAGGTCGTTTCTCAAGCACGTAGAAAACGTAATTATTTTGTGAAAACTGTGGCCGTTCATCATTAACATCAACTATAGTTAGTAGCAAAGTGACAGTGGTACTGCGTGGTGGGCTGCCTTTGTCTGTAATGTGTACCATAACTCTCAAATTTTCTACCAGTTCTCGATCAAAGACTTTCCTAGCTTTTATGAGACCAGTGGACTCGTCTATCTCTAACAACTGGTTGTCAGATTTTGTTAGTCTGTAAACTAAAATTCCGTTGTCTCCAGCATCTGCATCTGAGCAATTAACCTCAGCAACAGTTGCACCAAGTGCATTATTTTCTTCCAGTGTGGCAAAATATGTGCCTTGTTGGCATACTGGTTTGTTGTCATTTTCGTCGAGTACGCGTACGAAAACACTTTCTGTACCAGAAAGTTGGGGAGTTCCATTGTCTTTACATCTGATGGAAAACGTGAAACTTGATTGCCTTTCTCTGTCAAGAACTTTAGCATTAACTATTTTGTACTCCCCTCTATACACGTGGTGGAGTTGGAAATATGTGCTGCTTAACGAGCATCGAAATTGACCGTTGACTCCGGTGTCCATATCGTGCACCGTTATATGGCCCACAAAAGAGCCCGGTTGAGAGTTTTCCGAAATTTGGTACATGCCACCGCCTATCAGATCATTTAATGTTATTTGAGGTCGGTGGGTGTTTATATCAATAACATCAACTTTCACATCTACCGTTGCAGTGTTTGGATGGACACCCATGTCTCGTGCTATTACTGAGAGATGGAGTGTCTTTTGAGCTAATAAGTCAGTCCGTTCTTTCAATGTAATTATGCCATTGATTGCATCAATTGCAAAGAAATCTCCAAATTCACTCAAAGTTAAAGGTGAAAATGAATATGTTACTTGGCCATTCATTGCTAAATCTGGATCAAAAGCATGCACGGTTAGGATATTTGTTCCAACTTCAGTATCTTCCAGAAGATGGACTTCATAAGTGTCATTCACGAACTGTGGAGCGTTGTCATTTACATCAGTGACTGTTATATCCATCAACATGGTGCCGGACCTTCTGGGTAAACCTCCATCATATGCAACGATTGTCAGACTGTAAAATGGCTGTTTTTCTCTATCTAAAGGTGAATCAAGGATAATCTTTACCTCCTTTGGATTCGATGCATGTATTTTGAAATTAGATGACTTCGGAAATATAGAATATTGCTGAATATCGTACTTGCCATAATCTTTATCTTGCGCTGGGGTCAACATTCTATAAAAACCCATACCCGCCCCTTCTGATAGTACAAAGCTCACCTTATCTTTCGGAAAGACAGGGCTATGGTCATTTATGTCCAACACATTAATATTTACCTGTAGAACTTCAAAGTATTGTGATGGCCGCACAGCAACAGCAACTTGTATAATGCACGTCGATTGCTTAAAACATAAAACTTCCCTGTCAATTCTTTTATACGTTTTTATAATGCCTTCAATCTCTGTGATTTGGAACAAGTCCACGTGTGGCGCATCCTTCGATAAAAAGCTGAATCGCAAACTCCGTTGCACGGCGCCGCTGTATTTCGCATGAAGCCCGGAGCCGGTCAGCACGTTGCCTATAGTGCTTCCCACAGGCAGCTCCTCTTGGACACTAAACTCCATCTGGTTTTGACAAAATGCTACTTCCATTCCAGCAGCAAGAACTGCCAAATACAAAAGTCTACTTATTGCATTCATGTCCCCTGCACTGCATACACATCTGGTTATACACCTTAACATCGATACACTGGACGCACGCCGAAAGCCCGATAATACAGCATGTTGTAGAAAATTCACCCTGGCTTCATATTTCTCAAAGTCATGGTTGTCAGCTGAAGATCTGCATTGCAAATTGTGTCACAACAATCCAAGAGAACGGTAAGTGCCGCGAATATATCATGACAAACATCTAAACTATCCTTTTGAACTAGAGATCGACAAAATATAAAGAACACGGAGAGATTTTCTCTCGACGCGATCTCCCTCTGACAAAATGGCGCTGGTCTGCATACATTAAGACCGACGTCATCTGCCCTAGTTTTCATACATTAGGCTCAGCAACTGTGGCGCTATGCCCGATTGATGGCGCTTTTGTCAAAGGACAGCAATAACACTTTGATGGAGAAGCCAATGTGTGGAGTTTGAAATGAGACGCTCTAGTGACAAATGTCTTGGTTAACATGGGAAATTCGAGATTATCCTTATTTAATATAACGATGAGACTACCTAGATACAAAATACCAAAAAAGAGATGGGAAACAGGAACCGCTTGGCTTGCCATTCGTCAAAAACAGCATGGAATTCCAATGAGAGCATCATATTCATAACTTTTAAACTGCACGGTGGCGCAATTATCTTGGCATACTATACGGACGACGTACGTTCAAGCCTAGGTAAAACAGCAATTTATTCTCTGTGCTGTTGATCCTTAAACACGTTACATACAATGTTTGCTAAACAACGTCACGTGCTTCCACGCTACATAATCCTGCAGTCGTTTTCTATTAGAATTAGTTTTTATGGTCTGGGAGAACAATGGAACTACTGAAGACGATGCTGGTTACATCTGCAGACTGGTGTTAAAAAGGGGAAAATGTTTGGGCATCGAAACACATGTAATGAATTATTGTAATAGCTTACAAATGTGTTATATTCAGAATAAAATAGCGTCGTTTCACCATGTGTAGAGCTACACTCTTTATCTTATATAGTTGCCTATGATTTTGCATACTTTCCCGCAGTAAAACGCATAAATCAAGTTGATGGGCAAACTTGCGAACAACAGCATGACCAGCAGATCTTCACGTACTTAAAGTGACTCTCTTAAACATGGTAACCCTTATACATCTGCGTGGACAGATACGAAGCAACAAAAAGAAACAGCTGGAAAAGTAATTAAACCAGCTGTAAGAGCACTACATCAGGGAAACAATGACAAATGAATAGATAAATGGCCATTACTCACATTTTCTACCTCCGAATACGTATAATCCGGTATCATTGGCTCTGACATTGAGTAACCCAAGGGAACACACTCCTCGCATTTCCTGCCGAATCTGTCTATTGTCATATATCGTGGATGGCTTATGAATTCATTCAACATTTGCCATTCTTTGCTAGCTTTCTGCATATCGTCGCTCTTTCTTTTAATGTCCATTTCCCTGTTCATCGTGCGGACCAGATTTTCAGACACAAACTTGTCTAAGTCTCTGGCCCTGTGCTTACGTCGAGCGCACAAAACACCAATGGTAATGATAATGATGATCATACTGGCAAGGACTGCTGAGAGCACAAGAATTATCACAAGGTTTTCAGAAAGGAAGTTTGTCCCGAAAGGACTATTTCGAGCTGAGACTTTGCTGTTTTCAACCAAGAAAACAGTGACCTTTGCAGTAGTTGTGTGAACAGGTGTCCGTTCATCTGATGCAACTACCAGAAACTTGTAATATTCCAAGGTGAAATTCCTTCTGTAAAGTATCGCAGCAGTTCTTATCACACCTGTAGTAGAGTGTATGGTAAACTTGTCCCACCTGTCGCTCTGTGAACCTGAATTTTGAATGGTAAGGCGGAATTTGCCATTGGTTCCAGAATCTGCGTCAGTAACAATTACCCTTCCCACTTCAAGCCCCGGTGGCTGGTTCTCTAACACGTAGAAGACATATTTGTTTTGAGAAAACTGTGGCAATTCATCATTCTCATCGGCTATAGTTAGTATCAAGGTAACTGTTGTACTAAGGGACGGTTTGCCTGCATCTTTTACAAGCAACTTCACTTTCATATTTTGTATAAATTCATGATCAAATATTCCTGTTGCTCTTACCACTCCAGTATTTTTTTCTATTTCCAACATCTGGTGTACTGGATTCATTATACCGAACGTTATTTCTCCATTATGACCGTCATCAACATCTGAGCAATTAATATTAGTAACAGTTGCCCCAACATGGTTGTTTTCCTGTAGTGTGGCGAAGTAAGTTTCGTGAGAACACATTGGTTTATTATCGTTTTTATCCAAAACTGTTACCTTTACAGGCTTTGTATCTGAAAACTGTGGTGTACCACTGTCGCGACAGCTGATTGCAAATGAGTAGCTGGATTTCATTTCTCTGTCGAGGCTATTTGATGTAATAATTTTAAATTCTCCCTCGTACATATGGCGCAAGTGAAATGACTGAGTGCTTAAAGAACACTGGAACTTGCCGTTTAAGCCACTATCAAGATCCAGAACCGATATATGGCCTACAAAGGACTGAGGCGAGAGATTTTCCTCAATCTGAAAGACTCCATCTTCCAAGACGTTATTGAGGTTGATCACTGGTTTGTGATTATTGACATCCTGAACGTATACTTTGACAGTTGCTCTACCAATATTGAATTGAGCACCCATATCTCTAGCAATCACAGACAGAGTATATATCTTTTGTGTTTGCGAATCCAACCTTTCCTTTAAAACGATGCTTCCGCTATTTGCGTCAATGGCAAACAAATGGCCATACTTTTCCAGGGTGAATCGCAGAAAAGAGTATCGCACTTGGCCACTTAAACCAGAATCCGGATCTATTGCTTTGACGACAAGAATTTCAGTATTAACTTCGGTATTTTCATTGACGTGAACCTCATACGTACTATTAAGGAACATGGGGGAATTGTCGTTCACATCTGTGACACTTATCCTTACCAAAACTGATCCTGACTTAGGAGGAGTCCCTCCGTCAAACGCAACTATCTTAAACTGGTGATGTTCTTGTAATTCTCGATCTAGTGCAGTATTCAGGATAATCTCAATTACACCACCATCCTTCGGATCAGCTGCGTGCATTTTAAAGTTGGATGTATTTGGAAACATTGAATATCGTTTAATGTCATACCGGCCTGTATCTCTATCAATAGCTGGGTCCAACATTATGCGAAAACCTACATTTGTTGATTCAGAAAGAGTCAAACTAACGCTCGGCTTACGGAATAATGGCCACTGATCATTGATATCCAATATGTTGATTTTGACTTGTAAAACTTCAAAATATTGTGCAGGTGTAATCGCAACATCTGCTCTAAGAACGCAAGTTTCTTGTTTGAAACATAATATGTCCCTATCAATTCTTTTCGCTGTTCGTATTATTCCATCGTTTTCATTGATCTTAAACAAGTCCACGTGTGGTGCTCTCTTCGACAGAAACTTGAATTGCAGAGACTTCTGGATGGCCTTTTCGTATTTAAAATGTAAACCCGAATCAGTCAGTACATTTCCCACTACACTGTTCACTGGTTGTTCTTCCGCTATATTAAATTGCACTGTTGTCTGTCCATGTATTTCCTGGAGACCAGTGGCGAGCATTACGGTTAATATCAAACGCATAGGTAAGGCCTTCATTTCGAATGCTTACCGATACGGCGACACTCCCGTGCATCGGTGTGCTGCATCAGTAATACAAGCCCAGGAAAACAGTGTATATAAAGCTGCCACAATATCATCAAAATACAGCCAAATTGCTGATTATAAGTATCCGATATTATTAAATAATATATCCATCATCTTGGAAATGTCGTATTTCGCTTATTGAAAACCTTCAGATTTGATCGGAAGCGCGCACATAACGAGATATCCAGAGCTCAATTCTATCGTGCGTCGACGTTCTCTCCCTATCACAAAATGGCGCTGGTCTGCATACATTATCTGCAGTGTCATAGATCTACTTTTCATAAATTAGGCTCCCAGAATGTGGCCCGGGGCCGTTTGGTGGCGCTCATGTGCCAGTCAGACAAGAACACGTTGATCTGGACTTGCGACCATACTGTCATTGTGGCAGGCACAAGGCAAGCAAAACATAACCATCATATTCCTATATACCAAGCTACCTTCCTTGTATAATAAGTTTCTTAATTAAGGATCGCTTGGTATTATAGTGTTCATTTATACTAATTTTGCTATCATAATTGTCATCACATAGGAACAATCCATTTCGAGAATATCTTAATACCAACAATGCACAAAGACTGATCACTTGATTAAGGAGATTAGTTATATATTTAGAGAGAGAGATTCGAGAGACTGATACAAAGGCGAGAAATAATGCTGCGTACCGGGGAAATCTATATCAGGAATTGCCTAGTTCCATATAAGGACCATAAAATCAATGACAGTCACTACCAACATTATGGTGTCGTAGAGGAGCTGGTACACATATTTATACTAATCTTCACACACACACACACACACAGATATATATATATATATATATATATATATATATATATATATATATATATATATATATATATATATATATATATATATATATATTCCCATGATACAAAACTCATAACTTCAACAATGGTCTGGTATATAGATCTATTCAGAATAATAACGGTCAGCGTCTTACTTTCTTCAAAATGTGCTTGTTGGGAGCTGAAACTCCATGCATCACATGGCCAATAAACCATATACAAGATTTATGTTGCTAAAACTAAAATAATGGTCTATTCGGAAAGTGAATAAAGAATGGTAACTTGCATCTGAAGCCCAAATACCTGTGAGATGGGTTGAAGTTCATCAATACACAGGAGCCAGGTTTTAACTAACGTAGCTTAATGCGCAATTTCACATCTTGCAAGCGCTCTACAAATCTTTTCTTTTCTTTTCTTTTCTAAACCTGCCCCCTTGTAAGTCAGAGTCTATACCATGTTTTCGTGTTTTCAGCTACAGACATCCATAACCGATTATTTCTGTGTCAAGACGAAAACAAGCACGAAATATAACAGCAGTGGACAGAACAAAAAGGGATAAAGAGACCTCAAAAGTACCAGACAACGTAAATGTGATTAGGCTATTAGTAGGCAGGGTCATACCAAATGCATTCGTTCCAATGAGTTCATACATTTACTATGGCGCCAGTGCTTGGCCCTCGTTGAACAAGCAAACCAACGGTGTTGTTGACTCTCTGAAATACTTAGTACAGCTTTCGTCTTTTAACCCGAGAGGGAGCACACAACACGAAATAGTCACAATCTTGCTCAAGTCTAGCTATTTTAGTTTTAATCTTAATTGTGTCATTGTCCACATCTGTTGTATAAACATGTGTATACCATTCGGTAGGGAGTTAGCCCGAATGCTCAACTTTCCGGAGTCCTCGGACTGGCTGAGCCCCACAGAGGACATGCATTGCATTCCTGTGAATTATTAATGATTCTCTCTGCTCTGACATCCCAGTGTCACTTGTTTTGGGTTTTATGCACTATGTGTATATAAGTATCACGATGTATATTTTAATTTGCCTAAATATAGGAGTTAAATAAATTGATATTATCATCATCATCATCATCATCATCATCATCATCATCATCATCATCATCATTATCTGATGAAGTGTGCAAATTAGACAGTGTTCTAAGCGTACATTACTGCTCTTAGACACTAAACATACAACATTACATGCTCTGGTATTTGATCTTCAGTTTTTTAATATACTGATGATGGTGATTATGATGATGATGATCATCATCACCATCATCATCATCATCATCATCATCACCATCATCATCATCGTCGTCTTCGTCGTTGTCTTAATCATCATTATCATCATTGTGCCATTGTCTCGACATAATTTACAAGTATGTTATTTATGACACCCACGCGCTATGTTACAATACAAGTTTCTGAGGCAGCGTATCCTTACTGCGAAGCATGCTGCTGTTCTGCTTTTCTAGTGTCCAGTTACACTCCGTACTCCTACTTTTGTGAGTTTCTGCCCCAAAGCGCAAAGCGTGACAGATCTATTTCTTCTTATGTGTGTGTGTTGGGGGGGGGAGAGAGAGAGAGAGAGAGAGAGAGAGAGAGAGAGAGAGAGAGAGAGAGAGAGAGAGAGAGAGAGAGAGAGAGAGAGATTGCCAGTCTTTGGTGTCTTTACAGCTTCTAATACTACAACAGATTCAACAAAACAAGTCGGGTTTGCTTTGCCTACAACGGGGTGATTGTCCACATATTAACTCCATTTTAAAAGTAGTACTTCAAATTGTTTTCTCTTCAAATGCTGAGTAATATTCTGTCGGTTACGAAACTGTGATATTATGATTAAGATTAAGCACAACAATGGAAACATGTACGTTATTGTCATTTCCAGGAGAACTTTAACACATCCAAGAATTGAAAATTGAACTAGGCAGGTACCTGCCCCTAAAGATACCTGCTAAAGAAGGAATATATGACACATGTAAAGTAAGCGAAGGCAAAATTCATTATTCCATGTTTTGAATTTAAAAAAAAGCAATTGTGATATTAACTGAGATGTCTGAAATGTATGTCATTTTCGACAATCTATATTCAGAAGATAAATTGAATATATTTAAGAAAAGTGAATATTAGGAAAATTGTACTTTTCGCTAAACTGTTTATGAGATGCAGAGATGGAATCAGAGGCTCTTTATGAAATATTTATACGACCCTACATGGTTGTTCTTTTCTGTAATTACTGACGATACACATGCCCATGTGAGTAGTAATATACGCCGATATGCCGTGTTGTATTGTATTGTATTGTATTGTGTTTTCAGGCAAAATGCCTCCTTTTTTATGTCTGGGGTGGATGTCATAAAGGTTTGTTCGTAGATTCATTCATTCGTTCATTCATTTATTCATTTTGTAAATGTTTACATTTTACAATCTAAACAGTTACAGACCGGGGAGCTTCATAAGGCAAAGTCCCTCACTTAAATTGTCTAGCAAACTTTGCATTCAGGTTTATATGTAAACCGTAACTTTAATTTCGTTTTTAAATATTATCTTCTGAGGCAAAGTACGATTTAACACGGACACTAAAGTCCTGATCATGTGTTGAGAATTGGTCGACGTTTGTGCATTCAGAAGAGGTTTCAAGAGTCTAAAAAGGTCATCAAGAATCAATTCCACCAATTTGTTGCCACATGGAAAGAGTAATTGCATAGAATTTGTCAAAAAGTGCGCCAAATTCCACTTGAGAACTGCCTACATACTTTTATTGTTATCATATAAATTGTTTTCATGTGGGAATTGCGGGGGGGGGGGGGGATTACGCTATTTGTTTCGCATGATTTAAAATTTATACAATGTCCATGCCTGCATCCGTTAATGACATTTTAAATTTTTTCTAACAGCTGAAAGAGGAGAAAAAAAATCCATATTACATATGAGCCGTGGTATTCTACTTTAATAGTTCTACAATTACTCTCATTAAAACGGGGTTTTGTATGAACTCGACCATTAACTAAACTTCGGAAAAGATAACAGATGGAATCCATTTGGAGGGGGGGGGTAATTCTAAGTGCGAGAAGTTTCATTTTCACTTTTTATGAATGACGCGACAATATTTATGTGTCGCACTGCTCTGTAGTCTCGTTTCCAAGCCATTAGAAAGTGAGATAAGATCTTACAAATATATCACAACATTGAGTCACTAATTCAGTATTGCATATTAAATGCACTCAAGTTATAGCATTAGCTGATATCTATGGTAGCACAGCGATGCTTCTCATTTCTGTGCCACTTCTTTACCTTGATTTGCTCGCATGTAGATCATTTTGTTTTCTACTGTACAAATCTGCATCAGTGTACAAAAACAGTATTTTGCTAGTGCCTACTGTCATACTATTAAAACATCATTTGTCACGTAAACGTTACTTTTGTCATTCAAGTCTGGATGGTTACCACGCTTTATTACAAAGAGGCGAATCACTGTAATCTTTCTTCAATATATAGGAAACCAATCTCAAAACTGTGAAATCTCGGTAGGAGTATGATATTGGAAGTCAATACAGCACAGCCGCGCAGTGCGATGATGGGTGTCACATTTGTCACTATTTCTTCCGTTATTCACCGCTAAAACTGCTGTAGGTGGTCATAAGAAGCAACTGATTATCCCACCCACGTCACCGTACAAAGAGCAGATCCTAGACACACTGTTGCTCTCAAGCTGTATTTTATATATTTTACTTGCCTGTACGGCACCATTTTGGACTCTGAATAAAACATTTCCATCTGTGTCAAGAAGAAAGTCAGACCACTGTTGGTTTTTGTTGGATGTTTTAGGACAATTGCTCGATACCAATTCAGACATAATAACACCAAAGCATCTCATTAGATTAAGACCACCTGGCCAAGAAGACCACTAGCTTTGTGTTTTCCTTTTGATTAACATAAGAAATATTAACCAATTAGGAGTAATTAAAAAACCATACGGTTCTACGTATGAACAAGGTCCATGAACTTTCCAGTTTCCACACTACTAACATGATTGATTTTGGGGGCAAAAAATAACCATAAACCCCTACCAATATATATATCGTTTATATATCCCAGTTTCAATGTGAAGGTTTTGTGCATTAATGCGTCATTTTGTTACACTTATTCCAGTAAGAATATTATTTCCGCTTCCAAATTCTGTTCACATTTTAGTTTTTTGTGATTTTGTTTGTCTTTTTTCAGGGGTGGGGGGTGGGTTGGGGGTGGATGGGGGTTGTTGTTGTGCTTTTGCTTGCATGTTTGTTTGTTTGTTTGTTTTTCGGGGGGGGGGGCGACAGGGCTGTTATGTTTTTGTCTCTTTTTTTTTGGTAAAAAAAAACTATATACGTTCTCAATTTGGACCCGCTGCCTTTGGGCAACATTTCTGATTTCAGCCAATGACATAGATTTATTTTCTGCAGTGCCAATTGTCTCGGTTTATGTACGGACTCCGACATGTCAACTCAGTGAAATTCTCAAACTCATATTCTATTCATTTGAACTTGGATTGCACCTTCCAAATAATCCCATAAACCACATAGTACACCTTAAATACGTTATAATTGGCAACTTTATTTTGATTTAGCAAGCAGCGTTCGAGCCTTATTGTCTGTAATTCGAGCATGCAAATATTTAGCTCAATGGAAAAAAAGGAAAAAATAGCATGTAATCAATATTTACGACACTTCAATACTCTATTATCTGCTACCAAACGTTATGATGATTGGGACCTGCATCAATACTTGCATGTATATTAAAATGGAAGTCACAAGCGCATAAAATCTGCTTATTAGAATTGCGCTGATTTTCTTGTTATGCTTGGAAATTAGCTTAGTTCAGCAGTAAAAATGAATTGATACCTACATAATTATGTTCTATGTTTACAAGATGTGTGAGGCTGAATTCAATGAACCACAAGCTATACACTTATCCAGATCGAATTAAGGGGGCCATCATACGGAATGGAAATATTGTATGATATAAAAGGTTGAAGGGTGCATAACGTCAAACTAGATTTACTTGGTCCACATAGAGAACCTTATGCAGTCAAATATATGCAAAGATGAACAACTAAATAATATCCCGTTGTGCGTTAATTTCAGCACGTTTCACACACACACACACACACACACACACACACACACACACACACACACAAATATGACTCAGAGTTTCTTCGACACACAGATCGACTGTAAATCAACAGTCATTGGGAAATATTTTGGTCATTTAAATACAACAGCTCCGGTAATATGTTTTTTTGTAAACAGTCTTAAATTACTACACACATCTTAAGAACAAAACATCTTACATACACTTGAATATATCTAGAGTAGCTTTGCCATACATCAATTTCTGAATAGACAAGCAGATATGGTAAGCCAAGGGTCTAAGTTAATCAGAGCATTGATTTTTAGTCCCAGCTATGACGGACGAGCAGGCACATAATTTTTGTGATATTCTTTTAAGCTCCGGGGAAATATACAACGGATATATATATATATATATATATATATATATATATATATATATATATATACAGTGAAACTTCATTATAACGACACTCAGACATCCGCGATATTCAATATAATGACACAAATTTTCATGAGGAAAAGTTAATTTTTTTTTTGGTTTTATATATATATATGTATATGTATATACAGAGTGTGTCTGTGTCTGTATGTTTGAAATATACACTGTACTCAAATTCATTCCATCCAGGCACATTGATACCTTTTCATTCTGCGTGGTCGAGGTCAGAGGGAATATCTCCTGATATCTGTTCTAGTGTCTATCAACAGTAATGTTTCGGGGATGGCTTAAGAAATCATTTAGGATTTGCCATTCCTTCGTTGATTCAAATACGTTGTTTTTTAACCTTTTATTAGATTTCCTCTGCAAATTGTTTACTATTTTTTCAGAAATACATATATCTTGGTCTATACCCCGGTGCCGCCGACATCTGAAGACCCCAAAAGTAATGATAGTGATGATGAGCATTACTGCCAAAGCTCCGGAGAGAATGATAATGATCATCATATGATTTGGGGGAATTCCTGCGGTATGGTCTTGTCATTGTCAATTTATCTTGACTAAGTAGAGCAATGGTAACTGTGGAAGTAGAGGAATGCCAGGGCGCCTTGTCATCCGTGGCTACAACGAGCAGTCTGTATGTAGTTATATTGTAATTGGGTAGAATATCTACTGTTCTTAATATTTCACTTTTGGGAATTAGTAGTAAAGGGTATATCTGTTCTGGAAGATGAAGTATTACTTTTACTAAACAGGTGGAATTTGTTGTATATATCCGAATACCCATCTGTCACTTGCACTGTGCCCACTTCCTGGCCAGGTGGCATCTTTTGCAAAATATAGAAAAGATATCTGGACTGTGAAAACTTGGGTGCTTCATCGTTCATATCAATAACAGGTAACACGATTCTAGCAGTGCTTCCACGGCAAGGCTTACCTCTATCCCCTGCTAGTATAACAGTTTCAAAACTTGAAACTTTTTCGCTGTCAAACGATGTAAATGCTGATACCTAACCAGTAAGTGGATTTACGATCAACATGTTTGGTGTAGTTTTAAGCAAGGTGAAAAGCACTGTACCATTTTCTACGGCATCAGGGTCAGTGCAATCAATCTGGAGTACAGGTACACATATGGAGTCCCTATCAATTCTCGTAACCGTTGTAATAGTTCCTCTGGACTCACCAATATTGAAAAGGACCAGCTCTGGACAGGAACCGGAACCGTAAAGACTGTTCTACGACTGGCTCGTATTTCTTGAAGGAAAAAGCTGCGTCGGTACGTACATTGCCCACCTCGCTGCAACAGGTAATTCCTCTGTGATGGTGTACAACAGTGCATTGACTTTAATAGGGGGGAAAAGTCGGGTACTGTGACCCGCAAGTAAATTATGTTTAGTAGCCGGACCCGCAACGGGGGCCCGGCTACCCGCAGCAAAAGCCCTAACTGAAATGATACACAGAAACATATTTTACTTGCTTTTATTCAGGTACAGTAAAATAATTCCACCATTCGACAAGTTTCCTATTCCTGAGAGAAAAAAGAAAAAGAAAAACTATATAAATAAAGAACGTTACAGTGAAAAGGGCAGAAATACACAGAGACCTATAATTTGTTTATTTGTATTCAAAGTAGTAGGGCATTAAAAATTAGATTCGGGACACGACTTTTTGGCATTTCGATGGGGGAGGGGGGGGGGGGAGGTCCCGTGTACCGGGTCCCGAGTCAATGCATTACTGTACACCAGCTTTCTCTGACACACGACAGAAAGACCACTACTATATTGAGCACTGCTAGACCCGACAACATGCCTAACTGTCCCATGGTGTTCTTCAATATTTACGTTTAGGTGGGCGCTCCTTTGCGAGTTTCGATGCAGCTTGTCCTCCAAAGACACATATCTAACACCGTGATACATGTACCGTAATAGTGTTAGTCTTGTGAGCGCCGCCTATATCCATATATAAGTCAACAGCAAACCCAGCTCTGCTCATTCGTTATGGTGTCGTTATCCTCATATCTCAGCCATAAGCGCAACAAAGCAAAATCATTCTGGAGCCGTACTATCAGCTAAATTGGTTACTATGACAGTATAGATTACATTCTTATTCTAACTTCATTTTAGTTACGGTTAAAGCTAATCTATTACCTAGCTGTGCATTTAGGTTGGTCTAAATTCATCTACATCATATATCATCATCATATCATGTAGTACAAGTATGAACACACCAATGAATGCGTACGACAACAATATAAAGTACTTTGTTTCTTGTAGAATATGTTTATGTATGTATGTATGTATGTATGTATGTATGTATGTATGTATGTATGTATGTATGTATGTATGTATGTGTTGGGGAGAGAGAGAGAGAGAGAGAGAGAGAGAGAGAGAGAGAGGGAGAGAGATAGAGATGACCCAATTTACACATTATTATGGGTTGAAGGATCTATGCCAGAGAATATGCCACGAAAGAAGACATTGATTTGAAAAAAAAGTTATACATAACAAAAATTGCAGTTTCTAGCAAACCCAAAACATACTTATTTTCTGTATAAAAAGTGATATATCCATTTCTATACAGTTCAGGTAAAAATATTTCCATTTGCTGATTAAATTCTATTGTAAGGTATTTTCATCTTCATATAATTATTGATTACCTATTTTAGTTCTTTATTAAAACCCCTGTATGCGAGAAAAAGTACACATCTAGATTAAAAAAACAAAACAAAAAAACATGGCAATCGTGGAAGCTGTGGGGCCGCGCTCCGGAGCGGAAGAGCCGCGACGCCGGCAAAACGACTGCGTCGGCCCCGGTCAGTCTACCGGGACCCTCCCAGCCGCCCTCCCCATGTTTGATTGCATAAACATTGAGGACAAGATATTGTTTCAAGACCCCATCTGGTAAACATATACAGTCAAACCTCGCTACAATGATAACATTTGTTCCCAGCAAAATATGTCAGATATCTGAAAATATGAGATAAATAATTCAATAAATAGCAAAAAAAAAAAAAAAAAAGAAAAAAAAAGAAAAAAAAAAAAAAAAGAAAAGAAAAGAAAAGAAAAAGACAGTAAAAGAACTGGACCTTTTGTTCCTAAAACTAGTGTGATTATAAGTATATGCTGGAAATCGTAGATTCCTTAAAATGCGATGCCGATGTAATAGCCACACTTATGAATTAAAACTAGCGTGAATGTTGCAGTGGTAACATATGAAAAGCTGTCATAGCTGATTTAATCCTGTTGTTGTTTGCTTGGTAAATAAATGCTGTGTCCTCCATTCAATTGATTCAAACTCTCTCTCTCTCTCTCTCTCTCTCTCTCTCTCTCTCACACACACACACACACACACACACACGCAGACACACACAGGCGTTCCAAGCTGCTCCAGGAGATCGTTTGGTTAACCACATTTTATTTCCAAAGGTAATATTGGAGCAAGCAAGGCCTACATCAACCCTCAGGCAAACAGGGCCAACGTTATTTTCGTGCATGTGGGTGTAAAAATGTCACAAATGTCACAATATTGTACCTTCAGTAGCGTGGTATTTCCTTTATCACCGTGAAGTATTTTATTTATACTTTAAAAAGTTACAACTGCTGCTGTCGTGGCAGGCGTGGGCACCGCAAAACGAATAGACCGTCAATGTGCACGACAAGGCATTCAATTGGGATTCACTTTCAGTTACCTGTGCACATAAGTAGGTGTGCCCTCCTCCTACAGTATCAGACGCACAGGCACAGTTTGCTACACAATGTTCCCATGTTTGTCGATAGTAATATTAACCCTTAAAGTGCTAATCACTGCTATGGTTGTTTTCTCATTACCGTTAAACTTATCATGGTTAAAAAATTCAAATTTCTCATGAAGATACCTTTCATTCATATACCAGCAAGCTTAGTCTAAAGCAAAAAGTAGTCTTACTCAACACCTTTCCTCGGGACACTTTGCGCGCAATGCGTCCCGAGGAAATCTATTGACTCAACCTTAAATCAGTGCTTTAAGAGTTAAGTGTATCAACGTTGAGTCATGAAATTATCTGCTATTTTTCCACTTACAATTTGATCTATAAATGTCCTCCCTGTTTTGTCATAAATCTCAAACAGTGGGTATTACCCTGAGTCAGGTTGCCTGACAAAAATATCAATAACTCTTTTTGTGCTTCGATGGCGTTTGGAAAGGATAACAGTCTTATATAATAAGTTAAAAGACGGTCCGTAATGAGACACACAAGCAGTTATGGCCAAGGTTATAACAGAGTGTGTCTTCATGAACGCATACTCTGGGAACATTGGTGGAAGTCACATAATGAGGCTACATGTCCTTTGAAAATCAGAACCATAAATGCAGAATAACGTTACCGTGTATTCTTTTCCTTTATTTTTTCTTCTTTTAGCCTTTACACTTCTATTTCCTGAGTCAAATATTAGGGTGTCTTTTTTTAATTGGGTACAGCACTAACTAAGCTATATAATAACACATATCATAGGAAGGACAGTATCTATCTATTGCATGCACATATCCCGCTTCAACTACAAGGGACATTTTCTCAAGAACGTGGAAAGCACATGCAGAGTTGCCAAATGTCCCTCATCATCAGGGACAATCGCTGAAATTAGCCCCTGAAATGACACGTTGAATGTTGGCATCCATTCCCTGCACATGCATCTCGTGGAAACATCTGGTTCATCATTGGTGTTTACTATGGTCAGAAAGATGAGTGCTTTAGCCGCTAGGGCTGTTCATAAAACAGTCATTAAACCTGTAATTTTATAGATTTTAAGGATTCAAAATAATACCATAAGGAACGTCACTACTATCTGCACAATGCACCCAAATAACTATACTTTTTTCTTTTTTTGGGCGGGGGGTGGTTTTTTTTTGGGGGGGGGGGGTGTTTGTCTTTTTTTCTGCCAGACTGTACGCAGTCCGGCATTGTTTTGGTTTGAGGGATTACGACATTAACTACCTCCGCACTCAATGATACTAATTACAGTTTCATATTTCGTTGTCAAAAATACAGTGTCAAAAATTCCTATTCAACCCATTTACAAGTTTGGTGCTACACTGCATATATTTTCCATATATTCTAAATAAAAATACATCGTTTTTATACATATCTTTCTTAGATTTATGGCAATTTCAGCCAATCACTACACGAAAAGCTGTGTACGGCCTCCATGTTTAATTGACCATGCGCAGAACATACACATGCGATCCCGCACACATGTCCGATTATTTCATAATCGCATTGACTCTATAAATTGTCTCCCCTCTTATACCAGTGAAGTCTGGTTCCTTTTTAAAAGGAAACTTGTCTTTTTTTTGTTTGTTTGTTTGTTTGTTTGTTTGTTTGTTTTTTTATTTTTTTAGTTTAACACCATATGATGGCTGACAAAAGGCTGGTGCAGTATAATTGTCATCTGACACATAAGTGGACACGTTCTTTTTAGGAATTAAGTTGTCCGTCACCATTATCAGGCAGTCACTGAAAAATTGTTGCTTGGCCCCTAAGTGAAGCCAAGCACCCCCACTCCACCCCCACCCGGCACCCCCACTCCGTTAGGGATAGCTCTTACTCCGTCCGGCATTTATAGAACCTAATTTTCCCTTGAGATTTTTTTTTTCATTATCCTTATCAACTGGAAACACGTGTCCATGCAGTGCCCAGGCGCCAGGGGAAAAATACTAATGGACCTGCCCATTGTTACTCATATCGGGGCCCATGGCTCCAGCCACCGTAACACTTGGGTTGATGTGCGCACTTTCCCGTGCAAACAATCCATGCATTTTGTTTATAAAGTTGGCCCTGGGCAATATTCTCACTTGAATCTAAAAGAATAATTGCTTACAATACGGATCCAGATTTTGTGAGGATCCCTCTATTGCATATCATGATAGTCGAAGTATATATATATATATCCCTCTATTGCATATCATGATAGTCGAAGTATATATATATATATATATATATATATATATATATATATATATATATATATATATATATATATATATATATATATATATATATATATATATATATATATATGTATACAAAAAAAACTTGTTTCCTGTTGAGAGGAAACAAAAAACAAAAATAAAAAGACTTTTCTTTATATCAAGTGTTCCAATGTCTTGCTCATGTCATGCATTTATCGTAGGAATTGTAACACTCTCACTTGTATCGGGGTATATCTTCCCATTAGCAAGTTGGAGTTATTCATGCTGACTGGGAACCAGTGCTGCCACCCAGGCTGCAGCAAGGAACTTGACAGGAACGAGGGAAGATTCATGCACATAGCAGGGCAAAAAGATCTTCTCTGATGCAAGTAACAACTCAAGAAAGCAAAAATGTTTAAGACAGTTCACTCACGTATTTGAAAACATTCGAGATACTAAGCATATTCAGAAAATTCCATTTGCTTGGTAAATAAGATATTTCTGGATGGTTATGTGACAACTGGTACAAGTGCCCTCAACATGGCAGAGGCATGGGCTGTTGCCTTACAACTGAGGCCAACAGAACAGGTCTGCCGTAAATATAATTAAATATGAAGACCTCTTATTAAAGTCCATATTGTCGTTGACACTCTTCACGAGAACCCGGCCATGTACCAATCAGATTAGAGCAAGTGGGAGTACGTATGACTTAAAGCAGCTTTAATCCCTGAATTTTGTGATCGACCAATATCTGTGTACTGTGGGAGAATGGAAGAGAGAAGGAGCAGATGCACCTGACACACATCACATTAAGTGACTCCCCGCTTACCCCACGCAGCCTTCAAGCACACGTCACATACAATAAAGAGGGCCAGCCACAAGTGACATGGAATATCCACACCACCTTGACAGGATAAAGCTTATTGAGGGGGGGGGGGGGGGTAAGGGGTTTTCTGCACTGGCAGACATGGCATTTTTATTTGCCTTGCTTAAGTACTGGGAGCCGTCTTAATTTCCGTTCTTTGTGCCAACCATTATTTGTACATTTTCTTATTTTCCATACGTTGTACCAGGGTAAAAATATTACTTGTACCAGCGCACTGGGGACTCCCCTTGACACGCTCCCCATATATTGTTACCTTGTTAGGCAATAAGAGAGGACATAGGGGGTTAAGTTCGTATGATGGGGTGACCCATATGGGGCACAGAACAACTGCTTATTCACCACTATATGTAATTCAAATGTGTTTAGTGGTTCTGTATCGCGCAATCGTAACTGTGTATGAAGTGAACTCAAATCAATTTGCATGCAGTTTCAGCTCCCAAATTCGAGTTTACTCCCTATTTGTCACTTTTCTTTTTGTTGATCAGATCAACAAATCATTTTTATTTCCCATCACAAATACATAGTCTGCCGATAGTAAAAAATAAAAATTTACATAATGATTGTGAGGCAATATTTTTATAACGACAACACAGGGTGGAATACATTTATCAGTCATTGCCATTAATTTTATTGAGCACAAGTATCTGATTATAATGCTATTGGACCGAGATGGCCATTGTTTGAGTTGATTATTGTTGTTGTTTGATCTGATCTCGACATGCTACTATGATATCTTTCTAGCCACATCATCCAGTTTATATTTAACACATGTTGTCATCTTGGAGGCATATGTTTACCAGGACACATACGTGTAATAAACGGGACTTTGTGTAGACAATTATTAATACTGATATGTCAAGATGTGATTCAACATGAACACACAGACAACGAACACATCTGTTACTGCAATCCTCAACAACATCACAGGTAATGGCAACTTTGAAATTAATGTATATGAAGATGTTTACCTAAAGAAAAACCAAAATTAACCACACTGGAAAGGGATGCTTGTCGGGTTCTCTGTAATCATTAAAGTGCGGAACAGCAGCATGCTGTATGTTCGGTTATAAACTCCAATCAAAAACAGGAGCAAACAAGAATTTAGTTTTTTTGTTTGTTTTGTATGACGATCTGACAAATTGTAACGTCTGAATTGTTTCTGGTGTTTCGATAGGTTGACTTTACAGGAGGAAATTCCCTCCGGGGATGTGTGCACAGTCATCCGTGATGAAGGATAACCTAATTTTACTCTGCCTTGACTGGAACCCTTCACATGTCGGTCCGTGAATGGCTGATATCAGCAAGGTTTATCAGGCTGTGAGACAGATGTTGCGCAATATGCACACAGTCCATGATAGCTAATGCACATGGGACGTGGCGAACAGACTAGGAAAGGGAAGCAGCTGCATCGATAAAGACATTTTACCAAAAAACGCTTCTATCATTTTAGAAGCACCCAACGGATTACTGTTAGATGTTGCATTCAGTGCGCTCATCTCTAATGCCCAATGATAATAATAATAATAATAATAATAATAATAATAATAATAATAATAATAATAATAATAATAATAATAATAATAATAATAATAATAATAATAAGTAAACATTCCCCAAGGTCGAACAAGATGTGCAAGTACTGCACCAATTCCATAACAGCCCAATGTTATAACAAAATGATATAGGAATAAAAATATGCAGAAAAGAAAAGCAAAAACAAGAGAGAAGAGAAGGAAAGGTAAATAAAGGAAACAGAGAAAAAAATAAGAAAAGAAAAATCACCGGGCTCAGTCACCTTGTATTTAACCCGAGTCGAGGTCATTCTAGATATACATCATTTGGAGCAGGGAGGTGGAAACGACCACCTACCTGCTTGAGCTGGTCCATATTTAAGCACCGAGAGACTTGTAACATTTCTTTTTCATACCTAAGTTGCAACACTTTGACTCAGGTATCTGCCGAGGCGATTGACCAATATCCTGACTTGTTGATATGAATTTACTCTACTTCAAAAGATTACTCGGCATCTCTTGCTCCATGCTTGGGGACATGGCCCTTATTTGAATTACAATTACGCGTATATGGGCACAACACGAAAGTATACCATGGTATGATGAGCCTGTTAAAACTGTTGAGTATTTTGTAAGCTCTACATGTTATGGCTTGGCGAGAGACACTATGAAAAGAATTATTGACAACAACATATATACATATATATATATATATATATATATATATATATATATATATATATATATATATATATATATATATATATCTGTGTTCTAAATAAACACACCATTAACATTATGATCACTGTGCACAATAAACTATGTGAAGAGTACTGACAACACAATCCCTGCACCTTATAGGAAACTATCAATAAAAATATCGCTAACACTTTACACGCTACATTTTCAATTATCATGAAAAACAAGTGTTTCAGTAGCGCACTTTGAGCAAAATTACACGCAATAACAAAATAGAAGTTAAAAACCGCAAAATCCATTAAAAAATCATATAAACAAAAAAACACAAAACAAACAAAACCAAAAACAAATACTGCTAAGGGAAAAAATATACATCTTGAAAGTTCTATATATATCAAAAATACAAAATTTTAACTTCACAGTGTACGCTTCCTCCACCGTACGTTCTATGCACTTGGTCGACGACATTTGTACCACGTAATCTCCTACATATTGTACTAATCGACACTTCGATCAAACCATTTACCTGAGCAGAATAACATACGCACCTCGGAATAAACACGAAAGCATAACTCTGACACTTGCTTCACAATTTACTATAAGAGACATCTACCAATGGTATTGACGTAACCCGTGGCACTACATTCCGGTCGACAACGGCCACTCAGTCCACCTGTCGCCTCCTTTAACTTTCTGTTGAATTTAGTCCTGTCAAAAAGCTATTATTTTTTTCCTTTTGACGGTAGTGTACAAGATCTACATACATCATTTCCTTTTCTATCATTAACGGCTTTCGTTTGCCCATTTACTTCAATTTTAGTCATTTCTTTGCCTGCAATGCAGACCAAGTTCCGTGTTGATACACTCGAAGCGGAGCGGAGTAGACAAAATACGCAGCTTGGATCTGCTTCGGAGGCAAGTAATTTCTATGGAGTCGAAAGAAGCTTCTGAGGACATACGGCTAACTCGCGGTTACATGCGTAGAGAAATCGAAAAGTTATATCCCAGCACCATTTTAACATTTGGGAAACGATTTGAACGCTATCGAATCAGCCGCTTGCAAGAGTTCCGAAGATGTATACCTTGTGACACAGAACAGGCGCGAAAACAAAAATGCCATTGGGCAATTGTATTGAAAGAAGCCGGCCATATATTCCTGATCATTTTACGGCTCGGTAAGCAACTTATATGGCGTCAGGTGGATTGCCAGGTTAGAAACCTGTTAACCCAATGTAATTCCTCTTATACTTCCGTTTCTTAAATGGGAGCCTAACATTAATAGACTTGGGAAAAGAGAAAGGAAAAGCAGACGACATCTGATTCCCGCCCATTATCGACCGGTCTGCCACAGAAAGTGTTAACATTCTGGTTAAAACTTCACAAGGGGCGACACAAACGACAATACCTATCATACCTGCTTTACCACTGTGTGGTGACTCTATTCTGTTGCTCGACGAATAGGCTTTATGCACAATTTGTAACCCCATTTGTACTTAGGCTTTGGCACAGATGGAAAAGCGTCATCTTTTTGTTTACGATCACATGCTTGATTGCTTTGCATTTGTGACATAACCGATCGCAAAGCCACCAGATCAGATCACCACACTGTGGTCGCTGTGAACCTGGATCCGACTGTTACAATTTTGTTTTACTTTACTGAACTACCATTTTTGTACCATTACGTAAAATACAAAATGGGTGATAAGCATTCCCCTGAGAATTACATAATTACCGTGATTTTCAAGGGGGTGGATTGAGCATATGATCCTTGTTGGTGTGCCCGTACACCTGTTTGTAATGGTGGACGGCATAAGTTGGAATTGTGGATAAATTCTGATCATATTCGATATCTCTGATTCCACATATGATCCAACACATCAGAGATTGTCTTAAGCCTACGACGATCTGGGAACGGATTTGCTGGCGCCGGACCCTCCTCGTCCACCTGTCCTGAGCGTTTCATAATCCGTGTAACCCGCAGGGATGCTGGTTCCTGCGTTATCTCCTGCTGGACAGACCGTGGAATATCTTGGTGGCATGACCATATCTGTTAGCATCTGCCACTCTTTCAGAGTGCCTTCCTTCGCTGCACTGCGCATGATCATATCTACCTCTCCTTGCACGACGCGCAAAAGGTTTTGAGACACCGGTCTTCTGTTTCTCTCATTTTTCCGCCGTCGCTTCATAAAAATCACCACCACAATTACAGTTATGATTATTAATAGTGCTAAAACACCAGCTAAAGAGATGATAATGATAATATGCTCAGACAGGGCAAATTTCGATGGTGCCTTCAGAACCATTATTTCGTGCTTGCTGACAATGAAAACGGTAACGTTTGCAGAATTGGTATGCCATGGTGGTCTGGCATCAGTAGCGGTGACGACAAATCGATAAACACTTTTATACTCTCGTACCAGCATAGTTGTGGTTGTTATTGCGCCAGTATTACGGTCAACAGTGAACGCGTCTTGTGAGTCTGTCGAACTATCTAGACTCTTTAGTTCCAGGTGAAATTTATTGTACAGTATGGAGTCAGAGTCACGGACATATATTCTGCCTACTTCTTTTCCAGGCGCCAGTTTTTCAGCAATGTGGAAGGCATAATGAGTTTGTGAAAACAACGGTTTTTCATCGTTTGCATCAGATATGTGGACGGACAACGTAGCACTGGCACTGAATGACGGATTGCCCTTATCCGTAGCGACAATAACTGCCCTTATGCTTCGCAACTGCTCATAGTCAAACGCCTTCGCGGCAGTGACCACTCCGGATGACGGATGGATTCTGAGTAGATGCAGCGACACGCTTTCTAATGTGTAGACCACTTCTCCATTTTGTCCATAATCTTCATCTGTACAATTTACCTGTAATATTACATCACCGACTCTGTTGTTTTCTGATATGGATACCGTGTACACTTCTTTAGAAAATGTTGGTGCGTTATCATTTTTATCTAGGATTGATATCTTCAGCTTTTGTGAGTTGGCCAAAGGAGGCAGTCCTCCATCAATACAATCTAAGTAGACCAAATAGACTTTATGCCTTTCTCTATCAAACTGTGTTTTTGTGATAACTTTAAACTCTGGGTTGTATACAAGAATAAGCTCAAAATTTGAGTTCGTAATCGCGCACTGAAATTCACCATTTGCTCCACTGTCCAAATCCACTATTGAAAGACTGCCAACAAACGTGCCCGGTGGGGAATTTTCATATACTGCAAGTTCCAGGTTGCCCGAGTCTGAGTGGCCATTCAGTGTGGCAATGGGCGGTTGGTTATTAACGTCCTGGACGTGGATTTTCAGGACAGTTTTGACGGGAACGGAACCAGTGCCCCTGTCTTGCGCTAATATTACAAGGCTGTACGAACTTTGCAGATGATACTTTAGGTTTCCTATCAATGAAATGGTGCCAGTGTTCTCCCCAATGGAAAATATCTGTCCGTATTGTTTAATAGTCGCACCTGAAAAAGAATATCGTACTAGTCCATTCACTCCAAAGTCTGGATCAAAAGCTGTCACAGTTAATAAATCTGTATTGATTTCTGCACTTTCGTATATTGTAATTTCATACGTGTCATTTTGAAACTTAGGAACATTATCATTTGAATCCTCAACAACAATGTCCAGTAACAATGAACCCGACTTTGGTGGTGATCCACCATCAAAACTAACAATCATTAATTTGTGTAAATCAGTTTCTTCTCGATCTAAAGCCTTAACGAGTTTTAATTCAATTTCGAATTCGTCCTGATTTATGTGAAAATGGGGTGTTTTGGGAAGCAAACTGTAACGTATGACCCCATTAGCGCCGCTGTCCCCATCTGCGGCTGCGGGGATCATTCCAATCATACCCAGAGTTCTCGATTCAGGAACGGTAATTGTGATCTTGTCTCTCGGGAAAGTTGGCCAGTTGTCATTCACATCTATTATGTAGACTTGTACCTTGATTATCTGGAAATATTGTGGTGGATACACAGTGACATCAATTGTCATGATACATGTTTTATCGCGTGTACATACTGTATCTCTGTCAATTTGATTTCGTATTTTCAATTGTCCAGCAGGCGACAGACTGAAATATCCAGCAGTGCGACCAGTCGCTGAGAGAAAACTGAACTGTAATGATTTTATAACTTCAGGGGCGTAGTTGGTTTCCAATCCCGAATCCTGGACCATATTGCCCACGACTGTCCCGACCGAAAGCTCCTCCAAGATCTTGTAAACCACGCTCCTTTGACCCAGCGTTAAATGTGGCACAAGGCTACACAAAATGACGCAGGAAATAACACTATTCGATGCAGGCATTTTGCGAGCAAGAAGCCAGCGGATTATAATTATGCTACAAGAAGGACCACCAGTGTAAAACCTGGATGATGAAGCCTGTGTCTGTGTCAGGCATGTATTATCATGCACTCCATTCAACAAAATGAAATACAACTCCAGCCCCCCTTGCACTGATGAGGGTTCCAAAACACTGACTGTCAAAACATAGCCACGTGGTCCACTTCATACACCATTTGTATATGCATTGGTGGGCAGCAGCACGTCACGCGCCCCTGTATGACCAAATCCTTTGTGATCGTAATTCCATGTCAGTATTGGTGTGTATGCTTTGTCTGGCTGCTCCAGGCAGATGAATGAATCATACCAGTCGTCACGTGGCCCACTTGCCATGGATGCGTCACAAGCTGGCTGGCAGTTCATTCATGTCTTGTACCATTGCTGGCACACAGCTAGGCACATCTCGTTACGAAGATTTCGCATCAGCAGCCATTGATTTATTCTATTCACTGCATATTTCTGCTGGGTTCGTGCGAGCGATACTCACATGCTGGGATGCGTCGCTTGGTATTGCTGGGCCAAGAGTTTAATGATATGGAAATTCTGTAAAGATATGCGCGTGAAAGCGGAAACATCCGAACAACATGATCAATGCTTACTTAACCTGGCTCATTATAACAATTACCAAATGTTGTGCAGAAATGTACATTGTGGTTTTCTTGATGAAAACGTTGCAAGCAACAACAGGATTTATCAACATTATAAATTTAATATCACATTTTTCCCGTTTAGGCTCAAAGGAATAATTTGTTGCTTCTGCAAATATTGTATGCCAGTCTGTTGTTAAAGCAGTCTAAATGAACAATTAGGAAGTTGGCACATTAATTTTGGTTGCCACGTGACTAACACAAGATGTGACTGACATGCATACCAACCACTGAGACGATCACACGCAATAACGTGGTAGGCTATTTTAAACGGTTTCTCTTGAGATTTTCAAATACACGTTGAAAAATAAAACCAAACAGATCCCATAGCCATTAATATTGAGCGGAAAAAGGAATCACCTAGTATCATATTGGGTCATGCCATGTCTCACAACCAGAAAAAAAATGCTTATGGTTAAAGATGATGAGCTAAATATATTTTGATGTCATAACATCGGCTGCAACACATTGAAGGCAAATGAAATCGCTTGGTAGATTTACATAATATTTAAAGTTAAAGGTACTCACATCTAGAAACGCGTGTCATATGACATTTAAGTTACAAAAATTGAACCTGCGATAAACAATAAATGTATTCGAGTTTTGAAATTCTGCATAATTGCGTCACGTCTTGTAACAAAAACGGTGGAACAGGTTACCCCAAATTTGTTTTAGATAGTCCACACAACTGAAAGAGAATGACAGTTTGAAAATATCATTTAAATGAATGTATGTTCCTTTCTGTGGTTTCACCTGAACACGTGCCCTACCCAATCCGCAACATTATCATCTTGAAGCCTGGTCATCTGCCAGCCTGTCTGGCTTGTGACCAACTTACCATATATTCTGCTTAACTCATGATCACGTTGTCTCTTACTTAAGTTATCAAATCACGTTATTCTCTGCTGAACTCGTAACCAACCCAGCTTTCACTAGAATTGTAATTCAGAAGAAATAAAAACAAACCTTGAGCAAAATTAAAACACGTTTCATGAAAATGACAATAACGTAAGGGTATATCACAAAGTCCAAAAATGCTGATATTACAGAGAATTAATTCGTGTTGTTGGCAACGTATTTCAGGGTAGCTAGTACTCAACAAGGCTCCAATGTATCATTTTACAGATGTTACTTTATTCTATTATCATTATAACTCAAGATTCATATATAAGTGTGTCAAAGATTTTCTTTGTGTTTGTCTTGGTTTAAACATATTTTATTCGGAGAATTACAATTGGGAAGGAGGGCGTAGCCCTATATAAATCCCTCTTGTGGAAAAAGACAAGTTCACAGGGCAGACGTTACAGCACATCCTCTGCGCCGGCACTCGTCGAGTCAGGCACGGATGTCGGTGGCTGTAGGCAACGCGCAGCCGACCAGTCAACGTCGCCCGTGCAGACAAATGAGGGACTGGAGGAGAGGCGTAGCAGAGGCAAAACAGCGAAAAGGTGGACGCCACTACCACAAGGCACAGATAGCGGGCCTTGCACCAAACATAAACTGGTTATACACACACACACACACACACACACACACACACACACACACACACACACACACACACACACACATATATATATATATATATATATACAATTGTATCCACTTTCACAAGTTTCAAGGTATTAATGTGTTTGTCTTGAAATTCTGAAAAGTCAAGCGTTCTTTCGATATTTTGTGATCCTATAAACTTTGCAAGACCCTATCCAGTAAGCTACATTACATGAAAAAATGGGACTCAACCAGCCACATAGACATATATTTTTTATGTTCAAAATAAATAAATAAATGAATGAATAAATAGATTGATAAATAAATAAATAAATAAATAAATAAATAAATAAATAAATAAATAAATAAATAAATAAATAAATAAAACTTTCATTACAACTACGAGAAATGAGTTCAATATTTGTACAGGTATTCATAGTTTCACAAACTTGTAACAAATAAGTTGATTCAACCTTACAAATTGGAAATTTTAATCGTATGAATCACAAACCTTCATAAAACGTTGAAATATATGACTCCACGGTATTTTAAAGTTTCGAGTTTTCCGGGCGCAACTGAACTAAAACTGCTTTCGGTGTATGGTCGTGCAGTAATCACAAGGGAAATGTTGACTGAATGAGCACCAAGTATATACGCCTGGAATAATCAACAGCTTGCGCATGGAAAAAGCACATTGCTTACCTTTAATTTGAATGAAATTTCCGTACGTTTACGCCATCCATTGCTTAATTAAAGTGTGTGTGTCAACACACACTTTTTTGTTTTTCCTTTCTTTCTTTCTTTCTTTCTTTCTTTCTTTCTTTCTTTCTTTCTTTCTTTCTTTCTTCTTTACCAGCTAATTTGTCCGACACTTTTCTCGAACACTATTATACATAGAAACTCCAAACTTGGCATGATTGTACATCCATACAAGGAGTTTGACCGTTTTATATAAAGGGATGAAGATGTTTAAAATTATGCAAATTAGGGGCATTTGAAATTTTAAATCTTGGATATATTCAAAAGTATAATAGATAAAGATGTCATTCCAAATTCTACTAAAGGGTTATTGACCATTGCCCATCTAATCAATTTAAAACAAATGTTGTAGCAATTTAAATTATGCTAATTAGCAGCATTTGAAATTTTAAAATTTGAATATCTTCAAAACTATGATAGATAGAGACGCCATTTTAACTTTTACTAGGGGGTTATTGACAATTGCGCATGTAATAAATCTAAAGCAAAAGTTGTAGCAATTCAAATTATGCTTATTAGCAGCATTTCAAAATTTTAAACTTGAATATCTTCAAAACTATTATAGATATAGATGTCATATCAACTTCTACGAGGGGGTTGTTGACTATTGCGTATGTAATGAATCTAAAAAGTTGTAGCAATTTAAATTATGCTAATTAGCAGTATTTGAAATTTTGAATCTTGAATATCTTCAACACTATAATAGATAGAGATGTCATTCCAAATTCTACTAGGGGGTTATTGACCATTGCGCATCTAATGAATTTAAAACAAATGTAGCAATTTAAATTATGCTAATTAGCAGCATTTAAAAAAATTAAACTTGAATATCTTCAAAACTATTATAAATATAGATGTCATTTCAACTTCTACGAGGGGGTTGTTGACCATGGCACATCTAATGAATCTAAAACAAAAGTTGTAGCAATTTAAATTATGCTAATTAGCAGTATTCGAAATTTTCAATCTTGAATATCTTCAACACTATGATAGATAGAGATGTCATTCCAACTTCTACTAGGGGGTCGTTGACCATGGCGCACCTAATGAATTTTAAATGAAAGTTGTAGCAATTTAAATTATGCTAAATAGCACCATTAGAAATTTTAAATCTTGAATAACTTCAAAGCTATAATAGATAGTGATGCCATTCAAACTTCTACTCCTGTGTTATGGAATAGTTGTACATTATCATACCAGTATGCTTTGAAGACACAGACACTGATTTGCCATGCAGCAAATCATCTTTCCTAGTTAGGGATGCATTTTGACAAGCATTATTCACTTTAAAGTATGTTAATACATAGCGTTTCTTTTGCTTTGTATATAAATAAAAATTCAACATCAACACATGTTGAACCTGCATTTCTCCTGCGGTACACCCTTTCAATATTTTTCCGACTTCTCTTTGAATGCAATGGACGATGTGGCAACAGCGATGCCATCTCTGTTTGGAGATTGATAATCACATCAACCAGTTGACTTTCCTTTTCTCTTTAAACGCATAATACACGGATGCAAGAAAGAATGAAAGTTGGCCCAATGTCAAAGATTGGCCCAACATTGGGCCAACCAGTATTGCTTGCTGGGATCACTATCTTCATCATTATGTTAACCATTAATTACTATTTAAAGTGTGTGTCTCAACACACACTTTTCTGTTTTTCCTAAAGTTCTTTCTTTCTCTCTGCCTCTGTCTGTCTGTCTGACTCCCTCTCCTTTCTTCTTTACCAGTGAATTTGTCCGACACTTTTCTGTGACACCATTATACAAAGAAATTCCAAACGTTGCCTGATTGTACCTTCATACAAGGATTTTTGCCTTTTTATGCAGAGGAATGAAGATGTTTAAAATTATGCAAATAAGGTGAATTTGAAATTTTAAATCTTGAATACCTTTAAAAGTATAATAGATAGAGATGTCATTTCAACTTTTACTGGCGGGTTATTGACCATTGTGCGTCTAATGAATTGAAACAAAAGTTGTAGCAATTTAAATTATGCTAATTAGCAGAATTTGGAATTTTTATTTTGAATATCTTAAAAACTATTATAGGTTCTAGATGTCATTCCAACTTCTATTCCTATGTTATGGACCAGCAAGCATCTGATGAATTGGCAACGAAGGCTGCACAAATTTAAATCATGCAAATTAAGGGAATCTGAAATTTCAAATCTGAAATATCTTCAAAAGTATGCACATAATACAGATATTATACACTGTAGTACTGAAGTACCCATTTTACACTGTTGTAACATTGTCGTATCGATCATACACTTAATACTGCAGTGCCCATTGTACACTGTCGTAACATTGTCGTGTAGATCATACGATGTTGTACTTGAAGTACCCATTGTAAATTTTCGTACCGATAATATACTGTAGTACTAAAATACCAGTTGTACATTGTCATACCAATAAGCTTTGAAGACGCACACAGATTTCCTGTGCAACAAATCATCCTCTCTACTTCCAGTCCGTTTTTCCTTTAATCTTATAACCAGATAATACCAATACTCGCCCTCTTCAGTGAAATACTACTAAAATCACTGAGTATTTCATGTTTGAAATAATTTTACACAAAGTTCAGCCGTTGATTCATGCACAAGCGCAAAGGAAAGCTGTTGACTTATTCCAAAATATGGCACTGAGAGAGTAACATTAGCATGCCGCATTTCTAGAGCCAGTTATGCAGCAGACTTCTGTCATCTTCCCAACCTGTATGTACCGTGTCCCTGCAGTTTGTTCTTTAAAGTTCCCACATACAACTCTTTCTGGGCGACGGCGCAAATTGTAGGAAATACTCATACGCACGTATGATGTGTCCAGTTACATTTGAATAGGCCTACCTTGTGCCAAACTATTCTAAAATTTTCATGAAATCAGCGGGCATTATTTGATAAAACTGTGATGTTTGTTATCAACATGCCCTTACTGTGTGTGTGTGGGGGGGGGGGAGGGTAATATGCCTTTTTTCGTTTCTTTTTGTGACTCCAACCACTTTCGTGCAGTCGATAAAAGGAATGCGTATATCTGGATAATTCTATTCGTTCATATAAGTGTGTTTGCAAAATTGAATGTAAGGTTATCAACCTCTTTCATATGATATTGAAATAAAAATAATTAAAAAAAAATCATATCGTGAATGAACAATAGGAAACACTATTATCAGTTTACGAGAAATGTCCATTCTTATCCAACTTAGAAATAAACAACTGAAACTTTTGTACTGTACACGGACCCATTCGACGATGATTCTCATATTGTACAACACTTGCCTTACGTCTCTTCCTTGTTTTTCTCAAACGGCCATAAATAATTGTAAAACTTCAGTTATTAGGATATGGATCAAAGCAGAAAAATGTTTGGAAACTTTTACGCATTACGCAATAATTTTTCATTAAAATAATCATGATGATGATAATGATGATAATAATAAACTACTACCAAAGGGTGTCATGCATCTGTAAAATACGTTGAATGTGAAGTTGCATGTTTGCAGGGAGTGTTTTTTTCGAGAAGCCATAAGAGTTTGCACTTGCTGCAGAGCCAGAGGTATATACTTGACTTCACGTCCCCATTCTGTTTACAAATGTTGCTGTTCTATAGGACCCCAGCAGAAGATTGAACATGGGTAATCAGCAGAATCGAAACATTATATGGCAGGTGCGTGCAAAAACACAAACTTATTGCATGGTTAACAATGCTTCAGTGTGCAGGTTGATTTCCTGTTTGCTAATGTATAGTTGTTCCGTTTTTGTTTTTTTTATAGGCCAGCTTATGCACACATCGTAATGTCTTGCGTAAATTGAAGTTTTTGGCTTGTTTTTCCCCCACTTTCTGATAATATTTTATTTTAATCAGTGGATACGGCTATGGTAACTTTTGAAAACAAGTTTGGAAGGTTTTATTTTATAGAAATGTGTGTTCCCGTTTTATTTTCCCGACTCCGTCCGCGGTCACGGAATCTGGACATCTCTAGTCAGTTTAACATCACAAAGTCACACAACACACAGAGTCCTGCAAAGTTTTCCATTTTGCTGATTGTAAACTGCAGTTGATTATTTGTTAGGGATGGTTCATCATTTTTGAAGTAGTGCTTACTGTGCGCAAGGGGGAGGGGGTAAATGGGTCTGTACACTTTCACAGAATATGGAAAATAATGGCCAATTTTTGGCCTATTTTGTGCAATTTTGGTATGATTTGATTGGGAAATCATCATTATTAAAGTACTCATTTGGGGGAGGGGGGTCATGGAATTTAGTACCCTATAGGTACTAATTAAAAAATGATGATAATGTTGAACCATCTCTTAATGTGGCAGTTTGCCTCATACCACTGACCCCCACCGCTCAGCTAGCACGTGGCCACGAGACTGCAAGCTACTGGTGTTACACCGGCAGTGAATGTGAAATGAAATCCAAGACATGCCGTGCGAGAGAGGTGTGAAGCCATTTACTGCTAGTACACAAACCGCAGTAGAATAACAATACTCTCTGCAGAGTTTTTGTACATGTATGCGACAATGATTATGATTTTACAGGCTTTTTTCAAAATTCTGTATCAAATTGAGCCATGGCTTCGTCAGCTTGAGAAAACCACCCAAATAATGTAGGCCCGGTGAATCCCCACGGCATGAATCCATGCACGGAAATGATGAGAGGCCTACGGAAATTGAAACAGGTTCACCGTGGAACTTTTGGTGTTGCTGCACCCGGGAGCAACACAATGACCCACGGATACCTCGACGGAAATGCACATTTTTGTATCTATTTCTACTCATGTTACAGAGACAGATGTGACATTTTGACAGCTAGTACTCCGTATACTTGCCATGCCTGCTATCTGCACAGTGTTGCGTTTGCGACGTCTGCACCCCAGCCACTCTGGAGGTGTGAGAAAAGAACGAGGACTCGCGATGTGCGCATATCAAAGTAGCAACTTTAAAAGGCGAAAAAAATATTATTTCGATAGCGCACGTGTAAGGAAAGTAATGGGTATAGATGGAACAGCATATTTACTTCCCACTTATGCAAATTAAACAGGTTGCAATCGTCAAAACCTTCAAAACAGCATGACAATAACCTCACATATCGGACTCGTAGGTATTTAAAACTTGGGTTATAAATTGAAGTACCTACATGTTATGCTTCCATATTCTATAATTAACGCTTTAGTCAAGCAGTATCATGCTTTAGATGTGTTGTCTACAACTGGTTCTCAAGCGCATGCGTTTACAATGTGCAATATGAATGTCGAGGGCTGGAGCTTTAGTAATTGTATTGTGGGATTTCCAAATTTCCATGTGGGTTTCTGGGAGATATTCCTGATATTGTTAATTAAACAAATATTGATGTTTTACATTTCACGACGTGTCATTAGGACAACAACGATGCACACACGACACAGTGTAATTATCCGTGTAGTGTCGACCATAAGCCAACAGCTAAATCAAGCCATGATGTAAATACCATTTGCAAGTGTAGTCCTGGTATTTGTTCGACAACCAACTGTCGGACAATTGGCACGGGTGAGAGGGTTGGGTGTTCTTGAAAATTTTTCCTGCAGTCCTTTATGCAATATACCATACAGGTCCACTTCTTTAAAAAGCAATAGAATGCCTGAAGCTTTTAATTGTTATGGAATCAAAGAAAAGCTACTTACTCTCGAATAAAACAAGCTTCACAATAAATTATATATATATATGTTATGTATATCGAAATACAATGCGGCATGTTTATCACAATTTCTGTAAAGCAATTATGATTGTGGTAGCTATGGTTTTTCGACATGAAGAATCTGAATATGCATATATTTGCCCGACATTCATAGAAAACGGCATATTTCTTATCACATTTTCTGTGAATAAATCTTAGTTGTCATTTATGGTTTGTCAAGATGAAGAACATGAATTGCATATTGATCCCATTTTCACGTTGTCTCATCTTGTAAGCAAAAACTTGTTGAACACTGAATAAAAGCCAAAAACTTACTGTTAAATACTAGTACCAAGACCTCATCCCACTATTCAAGCTCATGTTCTGATGGTCAAGATCACTTTGTTTCTGGAGTACCCTTTCAGTGTAAATCATCTCCGGATCAAAACTGTTCATACAGATACGTACTGTGTACGTCATCTGAGGTACACACACACACACATATATATATATATATATATATATGTGTGTGTGTGTGTGTGTCTTGCCCTAGCATATCTTATATTTTTGTATGTCCTTTTAGTTTGTACATTTCTTTAGGAAGCACCACAAGATTACATGGACATGTGATTCCCCCGGTGTAAAGGGGATAGTCTGGTCCAATAAAGTATCTTTTCTTGTGCTGATGTTGATTATTCGTGGTAGTCACATTTGGTAACAGCAAGCAAGATGTCGTGGGAAATGCTGGTTTTGTTTTTTGTTTGTTTTTTTGTTTTTTTGTTTTTTTGGATGACGAGCAAACACCCAGATCGTTCCGTGTATGTTAGGTTTTTCATGCTTTCATTTGTCTTTCACAATTTTGTTCTATTAAATGTACACCAAGTTACCAACTTCTGACACAAGTACAATAGTAGATTCTGTAGTGCCGGTAACGTCGGTGCTTGCCATTCAAATATATCAACATTGTTCTTCAGGTTAAGGTAAAAGGCATACGATGCTTTTGGGTGATGGCCGGGTTTGGTCTAGTGTGTGCATGTTGATGTTGTTCTTGTTGTGTCTGGATGATGTTACTACACTGTGCTTCATTGTGATTAGGTTCATTTGGGATTTTGAGTAAAATTGTTTTTGCAATTGCCTCTGCATGGACTTGACATGGCTTTCTGCGATTCTACCAATATTTTGATGTCACAGTAATTTCATAATACATGTACTTGTGAGCAAAAATTAAACACAAACGTCCATTGTATGTAGCAAAATACGTATCAAGTACGAATTGCGACACATGAATACTTCCAATTAATGATAAAAAAGCAGCAGCAATCTCCACCAGGCGCTCTCATCTGCAGCACGTGTCAGTGCAAGTTTAGCTAGGCTTCGAGGGGCGCGGCATTTGTCTGTGAGTGAAAGGCATAGGGTCACCTTCAAAGTCAGTGCCTGTTTTAGTAGCTCAGTGTAACATATTGACCATGAAAAGACTTGTTTTAGAATATCTGGATGTTATTTTGACATGTTTGTATGTTTGGGCATGCAGTTTTGAGGAATGCCGATGGATGCAATACAAAACCTTGGCCACAATTCACATATAGCACTCTTCTTACCGTATTCCATTTCAATGAATCACACTAAAGCTTTCATCTTGCGGCGCAGGATGTACTGGGTCAACTACAATGATGCTATTGCAGTAGAATATGTGACACCTTTCAAGTCCTGCTACATACCGGTACATTTCTTTATGTTTTTAGGATACGATCCATAATGCAAACTTTTTCAATTGTAAGTGTGAAGCCATGGTCAACTGACATGGAGGCGTCCTGATTAAGGTGTACAATAGTCGTCTGCTCAATTGTTCAGCCTTCCAGAATTCAGTTGAGTTTGGAGAACGTTCAATGACAAAAACCGTACAAGCATAGGCTATTAAGCGAAACCCTCCAATCTTACCCTTTAGCCCATATCTCGCACACTATAGTACACATTACTACACCATGGCATATCAGAAGTCCACATCAAGTTGCACTCAACTGACGGTAGTTTTTCCTTGAGCAATAAATCTGTGACAAAACTATGTGAAACATAATTTACTTGGGACGAACATAACAACATTCAGGCACCGGTTGTTTCCTGTTTTTCACCTTAGATGAACTTTATTTTGGAAGACGTTTTTGAACTTATTCACAATCCGGCAGAACTTTCTTTCAAAGTATAGTCAGACGTGAAATCCGAACAGATATCGAAAAAAACAAAATACTGAACCAATTCTGCACCCACCTAAGGTTCACGCTACTGGTTTGTTGTTTATTGCTGTTCCCCTATTTGCCAGTGTCAAATCTTACATCTGGACTTTAATAAATATTAAACTACTGACTAAAAAATCACCAAGACAAGCATACAAAAACAGATGTTCAAAATATTGCACAACATACAAATTTGGTAGTTCTTTTTCGGGTATATTTACTTATGCGCCACAAATTCAATCTTGTTATAGTCTCGCTGTTGCAGGTGAACTTACCGGGTGTCAAATAAACACCAGTCTCGTATATGCTGGTGACCAATCTTAAAATGTGTAACATACGATACATGTAATCATCCAATATGCATGCTTGTTGTAAAGCAGTGAGCGGGAACAGGACGCAAGCCGGCCCTGATCAAAGATTTTAATTTGTCCTGAAATGAAGTACAAGACCCAGAATGTGCAGTTGTCTCTCTTGGTCACGATCGAAGATCTGAAGTGCTGTGTTGCTATACCATGTGGTCATATTCAGCGTGCTTGAAGTGTGACTGGTTGTAGACAAATTTAATTTTAGCATTTGAAAATTCTAATCTGATCAGAACTTCATATAAAAATAAAAGCAAAGCTTGCACCCACTATCTAACGAGGTAAAATATTTCTATATTGCCCATTGGAAATTGTGTTTCGTTCTTGTAGGTTTACTGAATGGTTGATTACTTCATGCGGTGCATGAATTTACAAGGTGTTTGAACTCTTTAAGTGTGAACTCTTTAAGTGCCAACTGAGACTAAAGTCAAACTACTTAAAACGAACTGCTCCCAATTATGATAAGGGTGCTTGATTCGTGTTCCTTTTTACAAGACTTTCCATTCATGTACAGTAAAACCTGTCGATGGCGAACACCTTTGGGACCCGGCTAAAGTGTTCCGAGTATCGGAGTTGTGCGGCTGATAGAGGGTCAAGGGCGTGGCCTTGTGGCTACATCCTATTCATGTAACCATTGGATTCACTTGTACATGCACATGCATTGGGTTATTTACCAGCTGTCAAACAGACACACACAAAATTTCAGGAAAAGCAGAGTCTAAGATGGAAACGAACTTAATAAAAAAATTCAAGCCACTTTGGAAAAAAAATATTTATATAAACTTTACGCTAACAGTACATGCCCTTTTCAATATCATTAGGCTATATTACTAATTTTACTGGTGCATGTATGTGTACTTCTACAGTGGTCCCCATCTTACAAGGCCCCTCTAACCAGAGGCCACTCCTCTTGAAAGACCAGCATTCTTGTGCAGAAAGTATATTTCCATTATATTCTCTCCCTCAAGAGAGACCACCCCTCTTATAAGGCCACCTTTTGGCTGCATTTGGGCTGACTTCATGCAGGGAGCCCAATGTACTGAAATACGTACATCTGTGCTACTTGTAGCAGTGTATTTACATGTCCATAATTTGATGACACAAAACATCAAATGTACAACATTAACACACAATATGTGTTACCGTTTATCATACTGTTAAACTTCAGAATGCACTTTGCAGTTTGTTAAGTTTAAACCAGTTTATTGTATGTACACTGGTACAGCTGCAGGTCTCATCATTGAAGCTACACACTGTTGACACCCTTTGAGTACATTGATGCCACAAATTTAATGAAAGTGTTTCATGTAAAAAGAAAAAAACCGTGATTTGATGCTTTTGTATCAAATATCTATGAATTTATCGAAAATTCCTTCGGGGTGGGGGTGGGGGTAGGGGTGGGGAAGTTTTCAGCTTTGATAGGTTAAAAGTTCAATGTCGCTTTGGAACACAAATCAAGTGTTCCGTGTTCAGAGTACAGAGGTGTTCGGGGATTGCAGGTTCCAACACTAGGCTCTACTATTAAATTACATACAAAAAGTTAGGACGCAAAAAGAGTGTCCGGGTAACAGAGGTGTTCTGCCTGGCATGTTTTACTGTAGCAGCATGCCTGTAGTTACATAGAATATAATAATCCATGTCAACAGCTTTCCTTGGCAAGCTTTGAGTGCATTCAGCCAACAGGAGGCCGAGGAAAGCTGTTGACCCAGTCCAAAACTTGGCACTGAAAAAGTTAATACTATGAGATTTGTGTCGCATGTACTGCATTTGACGTGCGCTGCGTTTGTCTTTTCAGTTGTATTTTTGCTGGCAAGTTTCACAAATCTGAGAGTATAGAATTGACTGGCACGCTCGGAAGAATCTACCCAGCTAATACCAGTGCATGCCTTTAATAAATGGTACCCAAACTAACGAAGACTCCCTCCAGAGCATTCTGTGATGAGTGATATGCTGGATGCCAGGTGGTCATACCCGGGTTCAGAAGGTTTGCTTCGAAGTAACCGTTTGGTGATGTGGCCTGCAGAACTGAACTATCTTGTGGCCTGCAGAACTGAACTATCTTGTGGCTTCAGGGTATAAAACAGCATTGCATGAATTCGTGGAATGAAGATTGGATACATTCCCCGGTCTTAACCGTAGGTTCAAAATGAGTATTGTCACACTATTGTTGCTATCCTTGGAAAGCCTAAAACCAGACATAGTCAACTTTACTTTTTAATTATGAGACAAAGTAAAGTCTGTCAGTTGGACATGCCAATCCGCGCACTATGTATATCCCTTAATATTCTTTCAAAAGCGTCAAGCCGGCTTCAGTATCACATTAACTTCATCATGTATCAGTCATGTGATTTGTCTGTCTTGGGGGCATAATAAAACAAGGAACATTGCCATGTTTTGACATGCGTAATAATTCAAACACTGAGATAACCAAAGGTAGCAGAGTATAAGTTGACATGGAAGAGACAAGTGTAGGTCAACAGGGTGAAAAAGCAGAACTCTACTGCCTACTGAATGCACAAAGCTACGTGATGAATATTTTTCTCTTAAGGGCGCGGTACACTTTGCGACTCGTGTGAAAATGTTTATTTTCTGTCTCGTTACCATCTTAAGCCCTATCAAGTGTATTTTCTGAAAAAAAACACCAAGTTTGATTCTCGCACCGAAAATAAACTTTAAGTATCACTATTGATATACCTAAATTCTAATTAATTCCATAAAATTCCACATAAATTTTCAAATAGTACTGAAAAATCACATTTATTTTATAGTGTCAAATGAAAGAACACGTAAGTCTCCAAAACCGTATCTTATTTTTTTGAAAAAAAGGGCTTAGTTTTGATTTTGTATTTTCCTCTTTTTAAAATAAAATTTTGATTTAATGTAAAACTTGCTGGTAGTTTTGAACTAAAACCTTATTTCAAATATGGTTTTGTTGGAAAGAGTGTACAGCATTATTTATATATATATATATATATATATATATATATATATATATATATATATATATATATATATATATATATATATATATATATATATATATATCGTGACGAATACGGACATTATAACCACTTTTGTGAGGTTAGGTTCAATTTTCATGGACTCTTGATGTTTAATGTATTTATATGTTGGTCTGCGTGTAGTGTTTTTGTTTTGTTTTTTAGAATAGTCATGACTACAGTTCGACGGCAGTTTTTCATCTGAAAATAAAAACGTAAACAAAAATGCTCAGGACACGAAGACAGAAGCTGGTAGCGTCATATGCTTCCCACAATGTTAGAATGATGATAAGGTGAAAGAACAGAAGCCAGCAAGGCAGAGACAAGCGCAACGAGTATCACACTATAGTAACACAGATCCACATTCACTCGTCAAATAGAATTCTGTGAAACAATAAGTTGCAAGGTTCCAAAGTTTTATTCCTAAAGTCACGAATAGTTTGTAATAAACTATACTACTGATACCATCAACAGTTAATGACATGTCATTTTGTGGATAATAAGATAAAAGTTAAGCAGATGAATGATCAAGTTAGTGAAGCTCACGATATCAATATTTTGAGTAACATACATGGAAGCTTATTATTAAACATCTTATCAAAATTGTCATAAATTTGACACATATGCAGAACGTCTTGAATATTAAAGGCACACATCACTTACACTAAAATGTACAAAATGTCAGTGTATATTTAGTAGCTTCTACGACGCATCACAGTTACTCAGCAGGAAAATATGGCACTTGCTTAATGCCACAAACATTTACATCCTAAGCATATAGATACCTCTCTTTCTATAGTGAATTAAATCTACAAATGATTCACATCATATTTCAGCAGCAAAATGACACTCACATAATATCACTATCTCTCACATTTTAGACTATCAAAGAACACTTCTTTCACACACTATGAATCTACTCTCGAAAAAATTAGATAAGAAAATTGATAGTCCCATGCAGGGAAGATACATGTCCATCTGATCCAACGGGGAGACAGATAACATTCTGCTTGGAAACAGCTGAACAAACGTACCATTACTTACATTTACTTGTGCATCAACTTAATACAAACCCTGCATGTCATACGGGTTATTTCACAAAGCTGCCCCATTCTTGTCATTTTGTCCAGTCTAACAGTCTCCAGCCTGCAAATATTCGAATTTATATAATCCATTAATAACTCACCGCAATTGTTTATTATATGTTTTGACTCTGATATATATATATATATATATGTATGTATGTATGTATGTATGTATGTATGTATGTATGTATGTATATATATATATATATATATATATATATATATATATATATATATATATATATATATATATATATATATATATATATATATATATATATATGTATATACGCCCACCCATAACAAGCTGCAAAGAAAGAGAGAAAAAGACCCGCACAGGAAGGTATGGTGCTTCGTCCTCGTGCATAATTGGGACCTCATCATTTGCAGCGCTGGTATTTCCGCACAGCGACTCAGAATATATATCTTCCAATATTTGTTGATGTGCTGACTATGGAATGTGCACCTTAACGATTATTACTTCGAATCAAATACAGTGTGACTTATTTACAGCTATATATATATAAATATGGTGAAACCTGTCTATTGTGGACACTTCTGGGATTGGTAAAAAGTGTCCACAGTAGCAGCATCGACAATAGACAGGTGTTTTTAACAAGCAAATTGACCTTTCGGCCCTGGATATATCTGTCCACATTATACAGGTGTGTCCACATTGTTGAGGTGTCCACAAGGGCAGGTTTTACTGTGTATATTTATATACATATATGATTATGGAATGTATACCTTTACGAGTATAACTTCGAATCATATAAATTTTATTTGCGACTTATTTACAGCTCAGTATATATAGTTATCTCATGTTTCGGTCGATTTTAGTGCTTTAAAGCATGTGTATAAATATCATATAGAACAGGCCCTTATGGGCCGTATAATAAAGTCATTAGAAAGTGCCATAATAGGCCTTCTGTTCGGCAGATTATCTATAACCAGAACAGTACCTTGAACCGGACGTACCGATATACCATTTAGTATTATAGGGTAAGCTACTTCTCCGGTAACGATGGAGTCGTCTGCTGTCAGCGAGACTGGTGAATTTCTGCTGGAACATTTATCATCTGGTGCGGCATAACTAAGGCCTTGACAATCATGGAATAAACAGATCATAGCATGGTTTGGTGTCGATAGAAAGACTATCAACTCACACTTGGTACCATTTAGCAGAACTCCTTCACTCATTCTGCATATATGGCACGCACTGCTCGATGATAGCCCTCGTATAGACAACAAACTATGCTATAATATATATATATATATATATATATATATATATATATATATATATATATATATATATATATATATATATATATATATATATAATTTTACATGCATTTGTTTTTAGAGTGCAATACACCGGAAAAGCTGGGTCCAATCCAACAGTTATTCAATAACAAGCTGACTGTGACTGGTGGTTGTCCTCTGCTCAGCTGGCCTTGCATGACCAATAGTTGCTACAAGAAATAGCATTTCAAAATGCACGTGTGCATATTGGAATGACTTTGGCCTGTGCCTTTCTAACATAAATAATCTTGCAACGCAACGCATACAGAAATTGCTGAATGTCCGATCCTCCGTCTACAGGAGACGTAATTAGATGGTTGATTTAAATTATGTCGATTTGCCCTCACCCTGTGACCTTTGTAGAATGTAAAATAGCCCTTCCGCCTTGATAATTTTGTCAGGCTGCGGTCTTAATTTGACTCTGACATATTAAGGCCCGTGTCCAAACAATCGTCGAGTTATTCAAAGTCAGTGAAATTGTCCTACGACCTTGGTAATTTGATAAAAGTCACCCATTGGTACAAATTCAGACAAAGTCACCGCTGCGTGTGCATTTAAGCATTTTATGGATTTTTTTCAAATACAGCAGCATTTCTACTATTTAACCCACAAAATGAATACCCATATAATCAACAGACGAAATAAAGCCTGATTAATTGACCAAAGTTGGTCAAGACTTAGCGTAGACGGTATATCCCTGCCAATTTTAAAGACACTCTAGACATGAAGTCGAAAATGTGGTTGTGGTTGGATGTACGGCCCTTACCATTGACTTGTATGCTTAGTTCATTTGAAAGTCAGCTGAGCTAAAAACTGAGAGCAAATCAGTCAAACTGATAGTCTAGTAGCCAAACTGCCATTGCTTACAGTGATAAAACAAAAAATAAATAAAAAATAAACCATCATGAAGCAGATGATTCATTCATATAAATAGTTTTTTTTTTTCGTTGAAGTTACTAGTTTAGAACAGTTACAGGAAGGGGCCATTAAAAATTTATTCTGAACATGTTTATCTATATATTCATTCTTTTGTACTTTCTGATCATCAAGCCTAAATTTTTTATGCAGCTGGAACTTACAACAGTAGAATCTCCCGACGAAGACCTCTCCAGAAAGAGGCCACGCCAGTGTTAAAACCCCCCATTAACATTCATGGTGATATATGTAATTCGTATTCTGTGTTAAGATCATCCCTATTCAGGGTACTTTTCCCTATTTTTTTGGTTTTTCTTTATAGGGGGATCCTACGGTATAGCATTGGTGCAAACTGTTTGTAAATTGCTTCATTGTGAACAGCATAGTTTCAAAGTGAAGCGATATGCTTACAGAACTATTTGTAAGTTGCTTCATTATGTACAACAGTTTCCCAGGCAAGCGATATGCTTACAGAACGGTTTGTAAGTTGCTTTATTATGTACAACAGTTTCTCAGGCAAGAGATATGCCTACAGGATGAGTGCATATCAGTTTGGCGCTTTGTCTTAGGGCGAAACTTTCATAAATCAGATGTTCAAGAATGAATATCCAAAATGAAGGAGGGTTACCAAAATATAACTTCGCGAATTAACGTATATACTACAAACCGGTACAAAATTTATCATAACACCCAATCTGCTGTGGACTATGTGTCCTCGCTTATTGTCTACAGACATATAAACATGTTCAGAATAAATCTTTAATGCCCCTTCTTGTATCTGATCTAGACTAGTAACTTCCACGAAAAACTCCTATTGATATGATTGAATTATCTACTTTGCTGTCTTCAAGAGGTCACCAGTTTTATCTACTATGTTGTAATTGATGCTTTTCAATGAAAAGTAACGTTATGGATAAAATATTATATCTCCACAACGCGGCCGCGTAGGAACAGGCTGAAGAAAGTAACTTCCGCGTATCATTAAAATAGTAGTGATCCTGCACCTAGCACCATCAAGGTTAAATTTGCATATCACCATAAAAAATGTCCCTCACCTGGTAGTATTACAACCTGGAATCCTGGACAATTTATTCTCAAACTGTAATATTTTACATTGGCATTGATTAGCAATCTCATTCATTTCTAGCACAATATAGTTTTCTCCATTGCACGTTTACATCTCATTTACATGTTTAAATTAACACACGTATGACGAGGTAAGAGTTGGTCCTTTATCATCGCATGTAGCCAGACCGAACAACATAACAAGCAGTACAGTCGTGCGTGCAAATCAACCCTAGTGCCAGCAAAAAGAGGTCGCCTATTGCAGCTGGTCTTTAAACTCCGAAACATTATCACAGAAATAGACACCATTTTACGACAGGGTGGCTTTAAGAAGAGTGCCGGGATGTGGTCTGCACATCATGTACTCCTGTATAAAGTGATTGAAACAAAATAGCCCATGCCCCATGAGAAGACCGTCCACCGTTGCATATATATAATATATATATATATATATATATATATATATATATATATATATATATATATATATATATATATATATATATATATATATATATATATATATATGCAGCCCATTACTAATATTTGTTCAGTTTTGCATCAGTATCTGTTTCAAATTTTGTCACTGCGTACCACACACACACACACACACATATATATATATATATATATATATATATATATTGGCTATGAATAATATAGCATCTATAGACTATAAGGCATTTTCGGTCTGTGTCATACGATGTAGAGAACAGGCCAATATGAGAAAACTGTGCCTGTATGAGTTAAAGGTAGTCTGGTTTCCATGCCACTGGCCACACGTTACACCAGCTTCACGCGGGTACAAGACACATTGTGAACTGGACCAATATGAGTGATGTCACACTACTTCTATCTTTGCCAGTTGGTGCACGGACAGTTGAAGCCATGGACGAATGGAGGATTTCATCAGGTGCGCAACAAGCGACCGTGGTCATCAGATCATATTCTGGCAAATGACGTACCAGGATATGAATTGCTCACAGAGCGACAGTTTTAAGAAGAAATGGTAGGTATAGTCAACCGCACCGATTTAGGTAGTCAATTAATAAAATTATCATTAATCAAGTTTTCATACCGGCCCAGTTGCAGGTCCAAGGTCAGCCGTATTGGCCTGAGGAGAACGCCTCAGGCCAATACGGCTGACCTTGGACCTGTAACTGGGCCGGTATGAAAACACTTGATTAATAACACACACACATACACACACACACACACATATATATATATATATAGACCTACTGTATAAAGTGGGTGAAATACAATACCCCATGCCCCATCAGGAGACCCTCCACCGTTGCGTGCATACATAATATAATATACACACACATATATATATATATATATGTATGCATGTATATATAAATATATATATATGGCGCAAAGACCCATTTACATAGCTACTAAAAAAGTAAATAAACCACATCACAGCAAATCTGTCTCAAAGTTGGGCGTGGTTCCGGTCTTCTTCTGTCCCCTCTCCGTAAAGACAATATCGTCAGTGGCTGCATGCCCATCATTCCTCCTGTGTACAGTCGTGAAAAGGTCTGGCATATTTCATTTGAATTGAAATAAATAATGCATGTATGAGAATATTGAAGTATCACAAGAAGTTATATGTTCTTGCGATACTTTATCAACCTGTTTTTCCAAAAGATGTTTGGGTAGTGTGTATCGCCCTAATTCAATTCACAACTGCCACTCTTAATTGCCCCCCTCCCTGCCCCAACAAATGATTGGAAAAAAAAAGAGATGATAAAATTTGGGACCTGCTACGTTCTCAATGAAGGTATTTACTGGAGTTAAAAAAACGTTCATCATCCCATTTCCCGTTGTTAACACCTACGTTGCTACACTCAATTGATAGTTGTTACGCTGCCCGTGGGCGTTTGGCTGTACAGACTGGGCGAACCACGATCTCAACAAACATTATCGTCAGTTATGACCTAGTGCTCCACTTTCTGTACCCAATGTGGTGTGGGCCAAAAACGAAATTCCACCCGGTCTATGTGAACTTCCATTCAAGTGTACGAACCTCCACACGCAACATGTATTGATTCCAGACTCTGGCGAAACGTTCGCGCAAAGTTAACATGAAGTCACTACAGCAAAGAGATTAAAGTTGATCCATGTCCTTTCTTAGGTGTGCCGTTACGGCTGTAAGCAGTATGCCGCCATTTCCCGCACCGTTGAGCAAATCCCCTGACAAAAAAACAAAAACAAAACAACATATGCTAAGGAAGCGTCAACCACAGCTGTCTGCCAAGTCAGACCAGTGGGACTATGTTACCTACCGTAAATCCTACCAAAGTATTGAATTTTCGCAACATGTATGAGCTGCAACTGCCACCCGTCCCAAACAAACAACACAGCAATGGCCCTACGGACAAACCTAGCCGTTAAGTGTTCCCTCACTCTGCCCTCCGTGATGCGTTGTGAGCTGTGGTGGCGTGATGCGCTCCAGTTCACGGCGATTGGTCCCAATCCGAATACACAAAAACAACGCTTTTGGTGCGCCAGGTCACGACAGATTGTGCAAGTTGAACAGTGTTTTTCTCATAGTTAGACGCTGAAAAACGCGTCTGCCGGTGTTTTTCGCGATCCCCGGATCGGAATAGTCTCCTATCAATACTTTGAACTATCTGCGTTGACTACCCATCGTACAACGGAACACCTGTCCCAGATGTGCAACTGGGAGGCTTTCGGAATGCAGCTAAGAGCAGACTACGTCATGTGTTCTAGATTTCTCATGCATAAATCAGGCTCATACTTGTGGCCCATCTGTCGCTGGATGGCGCTCGTTGCAATTTGTTTTGTCCAAGCGACCCTGTTGTACAGTATCACATGCTGCCAATCGTCTTCACTGTCACGTTAGCTTGGCTCGTTAACATGCAGGCCAAAGCTCTTGATTTGTGCATGAGTGCCGGGCAGAAAACTGACAAAAAAAAGGAGTAACAAAAATGTGTATATTGTACATTGTATTGCGTTAGAACGTCCGAAATACAGTTGTGTCTAAGTTAAATGCCAATAAACCCGAATCTTAATGTACATTATCAAATTGTTTTAATTTTGCAGTGATTTAATTCGGCGTGTTTATGTGTAATTTATTTCCTGCATGTGTGCCCCCCCCCCAAAAAAAAGAGACTGCTGTGCCCTGAAGCGCTAATCGAGTCAAGGTAAATGAGTGAATGGATAAATTAATCTCCAATTAAGACCACCTCCATACAGCAAACATTTCTATATCAAAAGATCACCAATTTACACACCCGTTTCTGTTTAACTTGATTTAATTCATATCCCACATTAAGACCACTGCCCTTTTTAGACCATATTTTTCAGTCCCTTAGGTGGTCTTAGCAGGTTGATTTCATTGTAGATAAATATATATATTCTTACTCAGGTTCTAGTCTGACTGGTGCTTGTCAATCACAAATATGACGGATCTTGCTCTAACCCAGACAAACCGAAAAATGAATATTAATGTAGACTTATGTCATACATGTACTTATATCACTACCGATGGCTTGCAGCATACCTTTTAATTGCGTCACAGTTTTCAGGCTCTGGAATAACACTGCGTGGACCCTACATTGCCGTTTATTTGTGGTACGTTGTCATTCACACCACTAATATACAATATTATCGCTGTTGTGACAGGCCTAGCATGGATGGATGGATGGATGGATAGATAGATAGATAGATAGATAGATAGATAGATAGATAGATAGATAGATAGATAGATAGATAGACAGACAGACAGACAGACAGACAGACATTTAGCTTCGTGGTATTCTAGGTAAAGGCAGATGCCTACATTCGAGTTAAGAAACAACTCTTGGTCGTTTTTTGTTTGTTTGTTTGTTTTTTTTCAAAGAAATAATGCATAGCTCTGAGGAAAAATAACTCTACAGTTTTCTGTATCCGGTATGGGTTTCTGAACAGGGTCCTACAATCATCCAGGGACTCCAAAATGTGTAAACGCCAGATTTGCATTTCGGAATGCCATGACGAGCACACATGATCAAAACCCGCCAATGCCATGCGTAATCGCCCTGTGACATACAGTTACATTAGAATAAGGGAGGGGTCGGAGTTCTTGGCAACAACAGTCAAACACGACAACAAAATGTTGTTCGCCGAGTAATGGCACCTACACATCTTTGAAGTAAAACAATGACAACTGATGTAAGTAAAAAAGATCATGGCACCATTGCATATATAATTCATTAAACAAATTCGTGGATAAAATGTTTGATCAATGGTATTGCAGGAAAACATCTTTGTCTCGATAAATCCTGCATTATACATATGCAAGGAAGACACACATTTTTATTTAAATGATTATTATCTGTTGTGTAGCTTATTTACGTCGGCATCATCAGTGTATTCCGTCATTGCACGATGGTCGGGTTTTTGTGTATACTACAAGTTCATGTTGATTTAATTGTTTTCTTACTCTATGGTACATTGTTATCATGATCATTCTTACTTCATCTACATTATATAACCTCTGGGTACACAAAGCTAAGCAATGACGGCATAAAATTCACTATCCGCGCAACATACGCATTAGGCTCATTATGTTTCTCGACGGACTAACACCATATGTTAACACTCAACTGAAACACACACACACGAGATGAACTTCGTACTGCACAACTATAAAACACTTTTGTGCGAATATTTCACATTCACTATGTGCAACGAGAACATTAACAGAAAACCCACATAAGTACCACACGGTGGCCCTGACCGCCACGAACAACTAGCATAAAGAACGTCCCTAAGCAAAATAACAGCCCCACATTAATGTAAGGCATTCATTCAACATGTTTCAAAAAGTTACCCACGCTTGAGTTCGCTATATGTCCTAAAACTCACTATTTCTGCGACTTGAGCATACTTTGCCTCCATAAAATAAAGCGTTTCACACAGTTACAATGATGTCTATGGACGCAAAAATGACGCTCACTCTTCAGCGGCAAATCTTTGTATAAGTGTGAATTGTGACTAAATACCACGGTAATTCTAGTCGGTACTTTACAGAAAGACTTTGATCTTTCATAATTTGATTCTGCGCAAATATCAGAGTGACATCCAAACTTATTTTTCCGCGTCTGAATATGAAGTTTCGTGTTCATTCTGAAGAAGTCCATGTGGTCCAAAATACATATTTTCAACGATACAACAGCAAACAATCGTCCCAAAATGAAATGTACATAGGCCTACAGAGTAAGAGCCAAACCCGGACTAAACATGCATTTTAATCAGAAACAAGTGCCTCTGGCTGTGCCCAGTTAACAACTTAAATTGAGGTCAAGGGACATAATGTGAAAAAGGGGAAAGAACATCCATTTTAAACATGTTTCAACAAATGTCCAAGTGACCTAAGGCCTAACAACAGTATGTGTGTGGTTCTGATAACTCGACCGATTCCACTGAAAAGGCCCGAGTCCCAAACCTAAATAAATTTGATGAAACATAAAAAAGAGAAATAGTTTCAAGCCATCTTTCCCTAATAAAAATTAATCGACCCTGGCTGAAAAATTTTATCGAGAAAGTGGCCGTGGTGTGCCGTTATTTTGCAGTAAAGAAAACTCAAAGAGAGCATTCTAAAACAACTTGTCTGGAGTGGAGGGTATACTTGGGCCGCGAAATAGCACAGCTCCATAGCCACGGTTCTTCGGTGAAACACCATAGCCATAGCCTCGATTGAAAGATTTTTGCAGTAAGGTCAACTCAAACACAGCATTTTATTTCAGCTTGTCTGGAGGGTTAACGGGCCGGGGAAACAATTAACAACATAGCAACACAAGTTCAATAAGGCATAGCTACGATTGTTCGGTTAAACAGCATGGCCCCGTTTGTTCGATGATCCTAATCGTAATATTTTGCTAGGTTCCAGGTGTCCGCTCTCGGAGTTGCCAGGGCAAACGGTCGTTAAAGTACTTTTAAAACATGACTTATTATATTCACTTTAATCTGCCCTCTGAGTTGTGTCTGAAGCAGTTATCATTGTGAGTTACAAATCCAAATGCGACACGATACCTTAAGCAGGCAAATCATTCACCATTTTGAACATGGTGTAATGCATTGCGGGACAGTCGCACAAAAAACATTTGATTTGAATATCAAAGTGAAGCGCGACCACAGCAATATCATATCATTATTGATGCTCTGAAATATTTGCAAAATATTTACTTTTGGTTTCATATATTATACCCCCCCCCCCCCCAAGATTGTCCGAATACTTTTCTCCTTTACAAACCCCCTGGGTGCAGAATCCACAATTTTCAAAATGACAGCCAAGTCTGTGGGTTAGTCCCGACTAGATATTTTGAAGAAGTAGTGAGTACCCAAAAAATATGTGTGATTAGTGATAACGAAAGCTTAATTTGTCGAATGAATGTACTGTAAAATATATAATGGGACTTTTCTAGTGTGAACATTACCTTAACATGTAAATACAACGCCTTGAGATTACCAGTTGTTGGTGGCGATGGGTCCCAGAATAGGAACACTGTATCAGACACTGAAATCACCCCAGGCGTTGGATTAAGTAGCACCACTACGCACAGGAGCCAATAGCTCCAACTGAGTGAAAGTTGAGCTCAATGGAGAGGGTAGCCCCGATAGTGGATACAAGTTCGAAAGTACCGGCAGGTTTTTATATAATTGGTAAGGGGGGGGGGGTTATCATAGAAGAGAGATACTTACGTTAATGCAATCAGTATATTCTGTCATTTGGGGGTCAGGTTTGGTATATCCTAGGGGTACGGTTTGCTCAAGATGTTCGGAAACCTTGCTTATGGTTGAATAAGTGGAGTTGCTCGTAACGTCATTTAAAACATACCAATTCTTATCAGCAATGCTGCCATCTCCATTCTTCCTTATAATGTCTAATTCTCTGTTGGCAACATTGAGTAAGTTCTCCATAGCTGGCGCACGACCGAAACGTTGTCGTCGTCGTTTTTGCCAGCACGATATAATGATGATAAGTAGAACCAGCAACATGAAGCCTAATGATCCCGATAGTGCAAATATGATGATAAGATGCTGATTTACAGACAAAGATGAAGTGATAGCAAGCATTTGTTCTTCCGTGACAATGTGGACTGTTACGTTTGTCGATGTTTTGTGCCATGGCGGTGAACTGTCCATTGCTGTAACAAGAAATGTGTACACAGTTTTGTAGTCCCGCACCAACATAGTCGTCGTCTTGATAGTGCCTTTTGTCCTGTCAATTACAAACACGTCCTGTGGGTCTATAGGGTGATCGTCCTTGATAGCATACTCCACCTGTCCACCATCATCCAAATCGCCGTCAGTGGCACGCACTCGTCCTACTTCAGTTCCGGGAGGAATTTTATCTAACACTGGAAAAGAGTAGCTGTCTTGGGAAAATTTCGGCGCCTCGTCATTTACGTCCATTACACTTATTTGGATGGTCCCAGTGGAAGTTAATGCGGGTTTACCTGTGTCCTTGCAAAAAACTAATGTCTGAAACGTTTGTAATTTTTCCCTGTCAAACATTTTCAGGGTTGTTACAGAGCCACTGTGAGCATCAATTGATAAATCAAAGAGGACAGCTGAAGGCAAATTATAAACAATCTTTCCATTATCCCCCGTGTCTTTGTCGACACATTTTACAGTTAAAATAGATGAACCAATAGGATTATTTTCATCTAATGCAGCCATATATTTTTTTCTTGTAAATATAGGGGGATTGTCATTTTCGTCCAATACTGAAAGAGTTAAGTATTTGGTGCTTGATAATCGTGGGGTGCCATAATCCTGACAGTGGATGCCGAAGGTAATTTCTGGACTTGTCTCCCTGTCAAAGACATCCGTTGTGACAATTTTATAGTTTGACTTGCCTATGTGTTGCAAATGGAATCGCCTGTCGCTCAAAGAACACTCAAATGTACCCCCTTCTCCACCATCCAAGTCAGAAATTGATATAAATGCTACAAATGTATTGGTTTCAGTATTTTCTTTGATTTGAATACCTTGCATTCCAGACAGATAGGTGATTTTGACTACGGGAGCATGGTTGTTCGTGTCGATAATACGGATTGAGACCACTGTTGACACTGGAACAGAATGGGGCCCTTGATCTTGTGCAATGACGCCTAATTTGTATTCTTGCTTTCCCCCAACATCCAATGTCTTTTGGAGGTAAATGGAACCCGTTCTTTTGTCTACTCTGAATAAATTAGCATAGTTTCGGATGGTGTTTTGTTCAAAACTGTACATCACTTGCCCGTTGAGACCATCATCGTTGTCCACCGCTTTGACCGTCAGCAATTTGGTGTTAATCGGCGTGCTATCGAATATGCGAACATGATAGGTTTTGTTTGTAAACTTTGGGGTATTGTCATTTACATCAGTTACTATTATATCCACGTTTAAAATTCCTTTCTTTTGTGGCAAACCGTTGTCTGATGCAGTTATTTCTAGCCCATAAAATCCCTTTTTCTCTCTGTCTAGTGATTTTCTCAGAAACACCTTGATTCTTCCCTCCCCGGTCTCCTCTTGGAATTTGATTTCAAATTCATCATGACCTGTATTGACCATATATCGCACCCGTCCATTTTGTTCCGCGTCCTCATCTACAGCGAAAGGAAATGTAGCGATCAGTCCTGGACCAGCTGTCTCAGGTACACTGATGCGGACTCTGTCCTTGCTAAATGAAGGAGCATTGTCATTAATATCTGATATTGAGATCTGAACTGGAATTATTTCCAAATACTGTATTGGTTTAACAGCAATGTTGATTTCCAACACACAAGAAGGTAGTTTATGGCAAAGCGTGTCTCTGTCTATTCGTCTGGCAGTCCGCAACACACGGCCATTTTCTGTTATGCTGAACAAGTCGCTATGAGCATCTATGTCGACCACTATGCTGAACCGCAATGTGTTCAATATTGCTTTGCTATATTTTCTGTCGATACCCGACTGCGACGCGACATTGCCCAATACAGTGCCCACAGGAATCTCCTCCTTAACGTCATACTCCAGCTGCTCCTGGCTGACAGTTTTAAGGAGGCTTTCGTAATATGTCAATGTAAATAACAAGACACTTACTGTTTTCATATTCTGAGTGATGTTTTATCTGCTTCCTTGGATTAAACAGAAGTAGCATAGTCTGTATACATTATCTCACAGCAAAGCTTCCATGCAGCACAATGGCGATCCTGCAGGTTTAATACACATGGCTCCTCTGCAAATGAAACGTTGTCGCAAATATCCGTACAATGATGTTTGTGGGGACCTTCACATTGTCATACCACATGAATACTGTTGTAGTTTGAAATCATTATACTATGCAGTGGACGAGTCTGTTTTGATGCAGCAGCTTGAACTGGATCAAACGTTCTCGGACAACTGCAATATGACAATCTCCGCATTGAATAAAATGATGACGTCACCTTTCAAAACGAGAAAGGATCTGTTTCTGCCGTTTGGTGGCGCCAAGGATGCGTTTCGTGGTTGTCTTGCATTTTGAACAAAACATTTGTCCCCAGAAGGTGCAAGTGTTTTTTTTAGAATATTATGTGTATAGAATAAGAAATGGCCACATAGGTTTGCATATCCAGATCCGATAATTGCCGTTTTGCCATAATCATTCATTTAAGAAAATATCTTTCCAGGGTTAATGCTGAACTGTTCGAGATGAGTCGGTAATCTAGATTGGTAAGTGTAATTTGAAGAAAAGGAATATAAGGTCGGTGAATTGGCCGAGCGGTCAGACTGACAATTAACCCGAAGGGTAGGGCTGAATATACAGAATGTGAATTTAGTAAAAGTAAAATAGATTGTGCCGCCCATAATCGTTACTACACACAGTTTCTGGTGTATAACAATTTGTACCGGTCAAGTAACGCCAATGTAACAAGCATTCCTGGCATACGAATACGACCCGGCCTAGTTTAGTAATATTTCAGTGACTTGTTATTGTCAAAAGTGTCCCCAAAAGTAAGATTAACTGTAATCTGCACCTACATGACGCAACACAGCATGGCATTTACCCACTTAGTATAGGTATTTGTCTCATTTCCTTTTTCTTATCCATGCACTCTAAAACCATGTCTTTTGCTTGTTTGTTTGTTTTTTATTTTCTTTTTCAGCAGAGAGGGGTGCATAGGGAGGCACGGTCTAGAAAAAAAGACAATGCAGCTTAGAAATACGAGCCCTTCATTAAATTTACAGTAATTCAGACACACACACACACACACACACACACACACACAAATACATATATCGAGACTTTTTTGTCATAATTCGAAATGAGGAGCTAGTTTTATCATTTGGAATGCGGAGTACAATGTAAGGGATCAGTATTGTTCTATATCTCGTGTATATGGCTTCGTCTTCTACCTGCTAACTAAGTTTGTACATGGGTACTGTACAAAACTCTTGGAGGCGCATACTCTTGGGTCCTTTTGTGCGGCGCTTCCTGACTTTTTCTTGCAATGTCTCATGTAATAAACCATTGTCATTCGGGTTGGTTCAGCATAGAAATATTGCCAGCATGGGGCAGTGTTTCAAAAGGAAAAACAAAAACAAGACAAAAGAATACGAAGCGCGGGTTACTCATCGCTTCTGAATACACTTTTTACTCGTCTCTAATAGACAGAAAGTCAGACAGACAGACAGACAGACAGACAGATAGGTCGGTAGGTGGGAAGGTTGGTATGTAGGTAAAGAGAGACAGGTAGCTCAATGTTACTAATTAAACAAAAGTCGCGGTTATGATAGAACGATATGTTAGAATATCTCAGATGGCTTTATAGTGTCAGTGATTGTACAGGGGCAAACGGGTTTAATCTTTTTTTATGATGGTATGCAGAGAAGGTTTTTTTGGTTTATGTTTTTGTTTGTTTGTTTGTTTTTTCTTTGAAACCCGATATATCTTGCTGCATATAGCCTTTTCCCTGCGATTGAAGTATGATGCTCTAGTGCGTTCCTTGCAGTGTTTGACACTTTATTTCGAGATGGAAAGCAATCCGAAAGAGATCCGTGTTCATCTAAAGCAAATGAACTCAGCAAAGCTATGTTTAGCAGGATGAGAAAAAACGAATTTACGTTCCATACAAAATAAGTTTAAATTCCCCACAACAATAGTGATGCGCCAGGTTTTAATCTCTGCTTACCAAAAAGGGTAAGAAAGGAAGTCCTTCTCAGAGAGACCACTCTTGACCTTTGGGCTTGTGTAGGCTCAAATAAAAATAAGGTCTGCAATATAGTCTCCAGAAAAATGCCACGAACTGTTTCAATCAGTGACATGGTTATTCAACCCAACAGACCTACCTCTCAAACATCGATTCCAATCCAGACGAGTCACGCAGCAGACCAAACAGGCTGCTTTTCAATAATTTTGCGTTGAGGGGGGGGGGGGCATTTTGTATATTAGCGATATGCGCCCAGATTGGACATCCGCCCTATACATCATGGGGCCCCCTAGCTCCGTTGCGTCAGGTGTGAAAGTGAAGAGTTAGAAATGCTGCTCAATTGTACAGCAAGTTTAAGAGGTATATTGGAAGAGTGAACTGAACTATTTACTGAACAGCAAAATCCTCATGAAGTTCCAACAAACATACAGGCCGCTGAATCACATGATTTGCCGATATCGGTGTCAGCGCCATCCCGTATTCATGAGGTCGCACCGAGGCGCGGGATTCATTATGCTCAGAGAAGGGTGATAACCTCCAAGAACAAGAATTTCTCCAGAAATCCTCTTGAAGCTGTCCGCCTTGGCACAGCTATAATAATTTACGGTACTTCAAAGCCCCCCACCCCCACCCCACTTGGTTGTGTTCCTCAACGAAACCTCTCTTTCTCCTTTTCATAGTGTATACCACGCTAGAGGCAACCGTAAACAATTTTCTTATTCACTTTTACATCGTCCACATGAAAAGTTTCCTACGTTGAAACGACATTATTCAGGAAAATGCATTCCGAATTTTCGGGTGATTTGTATCTCGCTACCTTAAGGTTTGTGCTACTAGAAAAAGAAAAATTCGTATGGGGCCAGTGAAGCCATGAGTGTTAATCAGTGGAAGTAATGTATATAAGGCCACAGATGATAAGGCACGTGAATGACTTATTGCGGAACATTATAATACATCTAAGTGAGAAGTTGTGCGCAAGATGTGTCAAAATATAACACATGCTTTATGTTATATCCGCCTGATGCACAGGCCTTACACAACAAACAAACGTAGTAGAAGTTTTTGAAGAAAACCTTAGTCATGAAAACAATAAAACTGTATCAGGCCTGTATCAGGCCACTAAACTTACTGCAGGAGAGGTACTTACGTTGACGCAATCTGTATATTCTGTCATTTGGGGATCAGGTTTGGTATATCCTAACGGAACGGTTTGCTCAAGGTGTTCAGACACTTTACTTATAGTTGAATACGTAGAGTTACTTGTGACGTCATTTAAGACATACCAGTTTTTATCAGCAACACTGCCATCCCCGTTCTTTCTGATAATATCTAGTTCTCTGTTGGCAACACTGAGTAAGTTTTCTATGGCCGGTGCACGACCGAAACGTTGTCGTCGGCGTTTTTGCCAGCATGATATAATGATGATAAGTAGAACAAGCAACATGAAGCCTAATGATCCTGCTAGTGCAAATATGATGATAAGATGCTGATTTGCAGACAAAGATGAAGTGATAGCAAGCATTTGTTCTTCCGTGACAATGTGGACTGTTACGTTTGTCGATGTTTTGTGCCATGGCGGTGAACTATCCATTGCTGTAACAAGAAATGTGTACACAGTTTTGTAGTCCCGCACCAACATAGTCGTCGTCTTGATAATGCCCTTTGTCCTGTCAATTACAAACACATCCTGTGGATCCAAAGGGTGATCATCTTTAATACCATACTCCACCTGTCCACCATCATCCAAATCGCCATCAGTGGCACGCACTCGTCCTACTTCAGTTCCGGGAGGAATTTTATCTAGCACTGGAAAAGAGTAGCTGTCTTGGGAAAATTTCGGCGCCTCGTCATTTACATCCAGTACAGTTATTTGAATGGTTCCAGTGGAAGTTAATGCGGGTTTACCTGTGTCCTTGCAAAAAACTAATGTCTGAAACGTTTGCAAATTTTCTCTATCAAATTTTTTGAGAGATGTTACCATTCCACTGTGAGCATCAACTGATAAATCCAAGAGGACAGATGTGGACAAACTGTAAATAATCTTTCCATTATCCCCCGTGTCTTTGTCTATACATTTTACAGTTAAAACAGATGAACCAATAGGATCATTTTCATTTAATGCAGCCGTATATTTTTTACTTGAAAATACAGGGGGATTGTCATTTTCGTCCAATACTGAAAGAGTTAGGTATTTGGTGCTTGATAATCGTGGGGTGCCATAGTCCTGACAGTGGATGCCGAAGGTAATTTCTGGACTTGTTTCTCTATCAAAAACATCCGTTGTGACAATTTTATAGTTTGACTTGCCTATGTGTTGCAAATGAAATCGCCTGTCGCTCAAAGAACACTCAAACGTACCCCCCTCTCCACCGTCCAGATCGGAAATTGATAAAAATGCTACAAATGTATTGGTTTCAGCATTTTCTTTGATTTGAATGTCTCGCATTCCAGACAGATAGGTGATTTTGACTACGGGAGCATGGTTGTTCGTATCGATAATACGGATTGAGACCATTGTGGATACTGGGATAGATTGAAGGCCTTGGTCTTGTGCAATGACGCCTAGTTTATATTCATGCGTTCTGCGGACATTCAATGTCTTTTGAAGGTAAATAGAACCCGTTCTTTTGTCTATTCTAAAGAAATTAGCATAATTCCGTATGGTCGTTTGTTCAAAACTGTACAAAACGTGCCCGTTGGGACCAGCATCATTGTCCACTGCTTTGACTGTCAACAATTTGGTGTTAACAGGCGTGCTATCAAATATGCGAACATGATAGGTTTTGTTTGTAAACTTTGGGATATTGTCATTTACATCAGTTACTATTATATCCACGTTTAATGTTCCTTTCTTTTGCGGCAAACCGTTGTCTGATGCAGTTATTTCCAACCGATAAAATGCTTTCTTCTCTCTGTCTAGTGACTTTCTTAGAAACACCTTGATTCTTCCTTCCCCGGTCTCCTTCTGAAATTTGATTTCAAATTCATCATGACCAGCATTGACCATGTACCGTACTCGTCCATTTTGACCGGTGTCATCATCTACAGCAAAGGGAAATGTAGCGATCAGTCCTGGATCAGTTAACTCAGACACACTAATGCGGACTCTGTCTTTGCTAAATGAAGGTGCATTGTCGTTAATATCTGATACAGAGACTTGAACTGGAATTATTTCCAAATACTGCATTGGTTTGACTGCAACGCTAATTTCCAACTCACAAGAAGGCAGTTTATGGCAAAGAGTATCTCTGTCGATTCGCCTGGCAGTCTGCAGTACACCGCCATTTTCTGTTATGCTAAACAAGTCGCTATGAGCATCTCCGTCAACCACTATGCTGAACCGCAATATGTTCAATATTGCTTTGCTATATTTTCTGTCGATACCCGACTGCGAGGCGACATTGCCCAATACAGTGCCCACAGGAATCTCCTCCTTGATGCTATACTCTACCTGCCCTTGACTGACAGTTTCAAGGAGGCTATTGTAATATGTCAATGTAAATAACAAAACGCTTACTGTTTTCATATTCTGGATGATGTTTTATCTGCTTGCTTAAATTAAATACAGGTAGCATAGCCTGTATGTATCGTCTCACAGCAAAGCTGTCATATGGGACGATGGCGATCCTGCAGGTAAAATGCACACAAATCCTCTACAAATAAAACGTCGCAAGTATCCGTACAATGATGTATCTGGAGAAGCGTTCATGGTCATACAACGTGAATCCAGATGCACTTTGCAATCATTATACTCTCCACTGGTCAGGTCTTTCTTGGCACGCTTGTTTCAACCGAATCAAACGTTCTCGGATAACTGCGATATGGCCATTTTCTCATTGAATAATATAATGACGTCACCTCTCAGAACAAGAGAGGATCTGTTCCTGCCGTTTGGTGGCGCCAAGGATGCGAAGCATGGGTACCTTGCATTTGACACAAAACATTTGCGATATCCGTAGCAAGATGTGTGCTTATCACTAAAATATCATATTTATAGGATAATAAACAGCCATGTAACAATGTACATTTCAGATTCAATAATTACCACATTGTTTTCATTTTTTCATTAAAAAGAATTCTTTACAGAGTTAAGGTTGCAGTGTTAGAGATGCATCGGTATAATGCATGTGTAACTGCAATTACAGGAAGAGATATACAGAATATATTGAGTCTTTGGCACACAAGTTCGTTGAATTGACCAACGGATAGCCTTACTTATCGGAAGCGGAAGGTTGAAGCTACAGAATAGGAAATTAGTAAAAGGAAAATTTTGTCCCTATAACTATTTGTGAGCAGGTGGTCCAGTATTGTGAACTCGGTTTGATTAGATTATTTTATACATTGACAGGACTGTCTATGTTCTTTTGTAGATTCAGGTGTAGCTAAATTTATATATGTACACTCTGTTACATGATCTTTGATTGCCAAAATATATGTAAAATTTTGTCAATCACACATGCTGTAATGTATCTATATGGTGTCTGAATTCTCTTCATTTCATGCCCATAATTGTAATGTAATTTGTATGAAAAATCAATAAAGAACAAATTAAAAAAAAAATTTTGTCCCTATGATTATTACTGTTCTCATTTACTACTGTATAAAATACTGTATCTGTCAAGTAATTTTGTTGCGTGACAAGCATGCTGGTAGGCGAATAAGACCTGGCCTAATCTATTAATGTCTCAGCAACTTGTTAGTTCATTGTTGAACGAACCATTGAAACAAAACGTTGATCTGCACCTACATGACGTAACACAACGTGATATTTACACACTTATTTATAGGTACCAATCTTACTTGCTATTATAAGGCATGTGTTTTCATCAGAATATTGTGCATACAGGGCGGTGTGTGGTGGAAAATACGAAGAGGGCGCCTCGCTTATGGCTTTTGAATTTCCGTTTTAAAATCTTCTTTAACAGACAGACAGGTAAACACAGAGGCAGACAGATAGGTAGCTCGAACTGCCATAATAATCAAAACTTTTATGAGAATATCCCGGATGGCCCTGTCGTGTCAGCGAATAAGCAAGGGTAAAAAATAGGATTTTTCAATGCGGGGGCGGGGGGGGGGGGGGGCATTTTATTGTGTAGATGTGTGTTTGGTTAGTTTGCTTTTATTATGTCTCCCGGTGGAAGCCGGGGGACATATTGGTTTAGTGCCCGTTTCTTCCGCTTCTTCTTCTTCTTCTTGTTCATGTTTTTCAACACTTGGTTTCCGTGCGATAAGTCTTGAAGGACTTGACAGAATTTGATGAAACTTGGTAGGATTATGTATCTAGGCAAGACCTAGGTTGACATTGTATTTGGGTGACCTTGGCCTAATTTTCAAGGTCACAGGGTCACTTATGTGAAATTGGTTTCCATTCGATAAGTCATGAAGAACTTCATAGAATTTGATGAAACTTGGTAGGATTATGTATCTAGGCAAGACCTAGGTTGACATTGTATTTGGGTGACCTTGGCCTAATTTTCAAGGTCACAGGGTCACTTATGGGAAATTGGTTTCCATGCGATAAGTCATGAAGTACTTGATGGAATTTGTTGAAACTTGGTAGGCTTATGTATCTAGGCAAGACCTTGGTTGGGATTGTATTTGGATGACCTTGAGCGAATTCTCAAGGTCACAGGGTCACTTATGTGAAATTGGTTTCTGTTCGATAAGTCATGAAGAACTGGATGGAATATAATGAAACTTGGTAGGATTATGTTTCGTGGTAAGACCTAGGTTGGGATTGTATTTGGATGACCTTGAGCGAATTTTCATGGTCACAGGGTCACTTATGTGAAATTGGTTTCTCTGCAATAAGTCTTGAAGAACTTGATGAAAATTGCTAGAGTATTGTATCTAGGTGAGAGCTAAAATAGGATTGTAATTTTCAAGCAAACTTGGTCATTTGTAATTTGTGATCACCTGTAGCTTATTCAGAGACGTAAGTGTTCCACCGGGAGACATTTGATTTTCTGTTGGAAAATCAGTCTGTTCTAGTTTCATTTTGTAATTAACTCGACATAGAGGCAAACAGCATTCCCCCCAAGGGACGCATGGTAGGCCAGTTAATTCCTTATGGTGTTTGAGTTTTTACTTCAAGAAAGAAAGCAATTTGAAAGAGATCCGTATTCGTCTGACACAGGTAAACGCAGCAAAGCTGTGTTGAGAATGATGAAAGCCTGTATTCACATTACATATGAATGGGTTAACTCCTCATCACAACAGTGTTGTGAGTGGTTTAAATCTTTGTTTATAAAAAAAGTCTGGGAAAAGAAACTTTTCGAACAGACCATTCTTGGCCCATTGTGCTTTTGCTGGTCCGAATTAAAAAAATAACAAAAAAAAAACACACGCGATTTTTCTCAAATGAATAAATAAATAAATAAATAAATAAATAAATAAATCAATCAATCAATCAATCAATCAATCAATCAATCAATCAATCAATCAATCAATCAATAATTAAAACTAAATAACCCACCTCGTAGGCTGTTTGGAAATTTGAGGTGTTTGTTCAATCAAATGGGCCTACGTTTCAAAGATCTTTTCCAGTCCAGGAGTTTCACAGCAGACCAAACAGGTTGCTTAACGATAATGTTGCGGGGGTTGCGGGGGGGGGGGGGGGGTCGGCTGCAAGATGCAGATAGTAGTGGTATGTGAACAGATTAGACACAAATTGTATATGGATATTGAGACACACCAGCCCAATTGCTTTACACAGGTGTGCACAGTACGAAACGCATCTCATTTCTACTGTGTTTTTCAGGAGCAATATTGGGAGAAGGAACTGAACTAATTGCCGAATTTCAGAATCCGCAAAAGTTCGAACATCGAAAAGAAAAAAAAAGAAAAGAAAAAAGAAAGAGAAACTGAATCCTACACTTTGCCTTTATTCGTGCCAGTGCCCTTCCGAATTCGTAGGGTTATATTACCGCGCGGGATCCATTGTGCTCAGAAAAGGGTAATGTTCTCGGAGAACAAAACTTTCTCCAGAAAACCACTTAGATGTTCTCCACTTTGGCAAAAATGTGATGTATTTTAGGTAACTGAAAACCTCCGAGATTGCCTTTCTCAACGAGCCCTACATTAGCGGCCTTCAGAGTACATCCGGGGTTCTTCACAAAGCATAGTACAAGGTATCTGCACCTAAATATCAGTAAGGAATATAGCCATAGAGCATCCAGTGGACGTCTTTGCAATTGTAGGGTTAAAGCAGTTTAGCTGTATCTGCCATTTATATTACAAAACACGGCCAGAAACTATGTAGACATTATTCTGAGGCTCGTGTTCGGTGAATATTTGTGTTCATTTATGTGTGTCTGTTTGCTTGTATTGATAGATGTAAGAGGCGTTACATGGAGGAAGAACCTTTCTGGATGTTGAAAAATCCTTCCCGTGCATGAAGAACGCCATCTATGGTACAGTAATCTTAGGGCAAATAAACAGCCTAGGGGATCCTGAGAGAATTTAATTTCATTTAGAAAATCGTCAAGTACGTGTATTTCTAAGATGGAACCAGTCTACAACACTACTGTCATTACAATGTTCGTATAAAAACATAAGATACAATTCCATTGAGACGTGCTGCTGCCTAATGTCCATCATAAGACAAAACCGGACCAAATCTTAACCGTTCAAACGAAATGTAAAGGCGCTATCGATATATACACATATGCATGATAACCTTAGCCATTTACATTCCAATTTGCCCCACACATACTTCACACTTCAGCATTACATGGTACTGCTGACAAATGGCTTACTGGTCTAGTCACGTACTCATGTTGTGCGCGCTATGCCTCTTTCTTTTTATCAAAAGTCACTGTCATAATTTCCTTTCATACTGGGATCAACAACAAAAACTGCAAACCTCTGCATTATGTATATCAACGCAGTGGATGTGAAAAAAAACAAACAAACAAAAAGGCAAACAAAGAAACAAAAAGTATTTTTACTTGGGAACAGTTTAAAATTTCGTGACCTGTACAATTATATTTCGTGTGAATTTAATAATCCTTACCCACAAACGTCTTATGGGCTAAATACCGAGACCTGGGAATATGCATGACAAATTAAATATTTTTTTGATTCCCGAAAAATATTGCACGTGCGCGGGAAAGAAATAACGGTGCATGCAAATGAAATAATATTGTTAGTTATTTACCACGTAATTCATATTGTTCTAGCGCATTTTGTTTCATTTCAAGGCTACGTTATTTATTTGGCTAGAAATTTGTAACCTTAAACAACTTTATAGCATATAACCTTTCATTTTTTTTTCCCCTCACATATTTTGAGTTTGATTCCATGCAATGTTTGTTGCAATGAAACGACATTTCCAATTAAACGAAATGACTTTTTACTAAGTGTCAATTAGGAGTCTCCGTAAAATCTACCGTGACATACAGTTTGTCTGTTGGAATTAAAAAGTGCCCTATGTAAAACACATATGGCATTTTATCATATGGCTTCCGGGACAAGGATAACTTGCATAACTATATGCAATGAACCACATTCGGCTCAAAGGTACAAAGAATTTCCACATACAACAATAAACACATTTTAAAGATTTTGTTGCTTGGGCAGGAAAAGAAGTTGGCGTGGGTGAGTGCAGTCATAAGTGTTAATCAGTGGAAGTAATGAAGAGGAAACAAGAGGCGAAAAAGGCGGAAAATTTTTTTGCAGATTTTTGTATGAAGTTCTATGCTACACATATTGAAAAATATCCTTTGCAGAAGAGTTGGTAAGAAAACCTTAGTCATGAAAATCATGAACCTGTATCAGGCCACTATACCATATGGAGGAGAGGTACTTACGTTGACGCAATCTGTATATTCTGTCATTTGGGGGTCAGGCTTGGTATATCCTAACGGAACGGTTTGCTCAAGGTGTTCAGACACTTTACTTATAGTTGAATACGTAGAGTTACTTGTGACGTCATTTAAGACATACCAGTTTTTATCAGCAACACTGCCATCCCCGTTCTTTCTGATAATATCTAGTTCTCTGTTGGCAACACTGAGTAAGTTTTCTATGGCCGGTGCACGGCCGAAACGTTGTCGTCGGCGTTTTTGCCAGCATGATATAATGATGATAAGTAGAACAAGCAACATGAACCCTAATGATCCTGATAGAGCAAATATGATGATAAGATGCTGATTTGCAGACAAAGATGAAGTGATAGCAAGCATTTGTTCTTCCGTGACAATGTGGACTGTTACGTTTGTCGATGTTTTGTGCCATGGTGGTGAACTGTCCATTGCTGTAACAAGAAATGTGTACACAGTTTTGTAGTCCCGCACCAACATAGTCGTCGTCTTGATAGTGCCCTTTGTCCTGTCAATTACAAACACATTCTGTGGATCCATAGGGTGAACGTCCTTGATAGCATACTCCACCTGCCCACCATCATCCAAATCACCGTCAGTGGCACGCACTCGTCCTACTTCAGTTCCAGGAGGAATTTTATCTAACACTGGAAAAGAGTAGCTGTCTTGGGAAAATTTGGGCGCCTCGTCATTTACATCCAATACAGTTATTTGAATTGTTCCAGTGGTAGTTAATGCGGGTTTACCTGTGTCCTTGCAAAAAACTAATGTCTGAAACGTTTGCGATTTTTCTCTGTCAAATTTTCTGAGAGACGTTACCAATCCACTGTCAGCATGAATTGATAAATCCAAGAGGACAGGTGTAGACAAACAATAAACAATCTTTCCATTATTCCCCGTGTCTTTGTCTATACATTTTACAGTTAAAACAGATGAACCAATAGGACTATTTTCATCTAATGTAGCCAAATATGTTTTACTCGTAAATACAGGGGGATTGTCATTTTCGTCCAATACTGAAAGAGTTAAGTATTTGGTGCTTGATAATCGTGGGGTGCCATAGTCCTGACAGTGGATACTGAAGGTGATTTGGGGACTTTTTTCTCTGTCAAAGACATCCGTTGTAACAATTTTATAGTTTGACTTGCCTATGTGTTGCAAATGAAATCGCCTGTCGCTCAAAGAACACTCAAATGTACCCCCTTCTCCACCGTCCAGGTCGGAAATTGATATAAATGCTACAAATGTATTGGTTTCAGCATTTTCTTTAATTTGAATGTCTCGCATTCCAGACAGATAGGTGATTTTGACTACGGGAGCATGGTTGTTCGTATCAATAATACGGATTGAGACCATTGTGGATACTGGGATAGATTGAAGCCCTTGGTCTTGTGCAATGACGCCTAGTTTATATTCATGCGTTCTGCGGACATTCAATGTCTTTTGAAGGTAAATAGAACCCGTTCTTTTGTCTATTTTAAATAAATTTGCATAATTCCGTATGGCCGTTTGTTCAAAACTGTAGAATACTTGCCCGTTGGGACCAGCATCATTGTCCACTGCTTTGACGGTCAACAATTTGGTGTTAACAGGTGTGCTATCAAATATGCGAACATGATAGGTTTTATTTGTAAACTTTGGGATATTGTCATTTACATCGGTTATTATTATATCCACATTTAATGTTCCTTTCTTTTGTGGCAAACCGTTGTCTGATGCAGTTATTTCCAACCGATAAAATGCTTTCTTCTCTCTGTCTAGTGATTTTCTTAGAAACACCTTGATTCTTCCTTCCCCGGTCTCCTTCTGAAACTTGATTTCAAATTCATCATGACCAGCATTGACCATGTATCGTACTCGTCCATTTTGGCCGATGTCATCATCAACAGCAAAAGGAAATGTAGCGACCAGTCCTAGAGCAGTTGACTCAGACACACTGATACGGACTCTGTCCTTGCTAAATGAAGGTGCATTGTCGTTAATATCTGATATAGAGATCTGAACTGGAATTATTTCCAAATACTGCATTGGTTTGACTGCAATGCTGATTTCTACCTCACATGACGGCAATATATGGCAAAGAGTATCTCTGTCGATTCGCCTGGCAGTCCGCAGAACCCCGCCATTTTCTGTTATGCTAAACAAGTCGCTATGAGCATCTCCGTCAACCACTATGCTGAACCGCAATATGTTCAATATTGCTTCACTATATTTTCTGTCGATACCCGACTGCGACGCGACATTGCCCAATACAGTACCCACAGGAATTTCCTCCTTGATGCTATACTCCAGCTGCCCTTGACTGACAGTTTTAAAGAGGCTATTGTAATATGTCAATGTAAATAACAAAACCCTTACTGTTTTCATATTCTGGATGATGTTTTATCTGCTTGCTCAAATTAAACACAGGTAGCATAGCCTGTATGCATAGTCTCACAGCAAAGCTGTCATATGGGACGATGGCGATCCTGCAGGTAAAATGCACACGAATCCTCTACAAATAAAACGTCGCAAGTATCCGTACAATGACGTATCTGGAGAAGCGTTCATGGTCATACAACGTGAATCCAGATGAACTTTGCAATCATTATACTCTCCACTGGTCAGGTCTTTCTTGGCACGCTTGTTTCAAACGAATCAAACGTTCTCGGATAACTGCGATATGGCCATTTTCTCATTGAATAATATAATGACGTCACCTCTCAGAACAAGGGAGGATCTGTTCCTGCCGTTTGGTGGCGCCAAGGATGCGAAGCATGGGTACCTTGCATTTGACACAAAACATTTGCGTTCTTCGCTGCAAGGTGTGTTCTTATCATTAAAATATTATATTTATTGGATAATAAACAGCCATATAGCAATGCACATTTCAGATTAAATAATTGCCACATTGTTGTAATTTTTCTTTAATAAAACTTCTTTACAGAGTTAAGGTTGAAGTGTTCGAGATGCATTGGTATAATGCATGGGAAACTGCAATTACAGGAAAAGATATAGAGAATATATTGAATCTTTGGCACATAAGGTCGTTGAACTGACCAATGGATAGTGTTAATTTATCCGAAGTGTAAGGTTGAATCTACAGAATAGAAAATTAGTGAAAGTAAAATTTTGTCCCTATGATTTATGTTACTGTTCTCATTTACTACTGTATAATAAACTGTCACTGTCCAGTAATTTTGTTGTGTGACGTGACAAGCAATCGTGGTATGCGAATAAGACCTGGCCTAGTCTAGTAATGTCTCAGTAACTTGCTAGTTCATTTTTGAACTGACCTTTGAAATAAAACTATGATCTGCACCTACATGACGTAACACTCCATATTTGCCCACTTATTCATAGGTGCCTATCTTACTTGCTAAGGCATGTGTTTTCATCAGAATATTGTGCACACAGGGCGGTGTGTGGTGAAAAATACGAAAAGGGCGCCCTGCTTATGGCTTTAGAATTTCCGTTTGAAAATCTTCTTTAACAGACAGACAAGTAGACACAGAGGCAGACAGGTAAACAGACAGATAGGCAGGTCGAACTGCCATAATAATCAAAACTTTTGTGAGAATATCCCGGATGGCTCTGTCTTGTCAGCGAATAAGCAAGGGCAAAAAATAGGATTTTTCAATGGGGGGGAGGGCATTTTATTCTGTATATGTGTGTTTGGTTGGTTTATTTTAATTTTATTTTGTAGTTAACCCGACATAGAGGCATACAGCCTTCCCCCCTAGGGAGGCATGGCAGGCCAGTTCATTCCTTATAGTGTTTGAGCCTTTAGTTCAAGAAAGAAAGCAATTTGAAAGAGATCCGTATTCGTCTGACACAGGTAAACTCAGCAAAGCTGTGTTGAGACTGATGAAAGCCTGTATTCACATTACATATGAATGAGTTAAACTCCTCATCACAAAAGTGATGCGAGGGGTTTAAATATCTGTTTATTAAAAAAAAGTGTGGGAAAAGAACTTTTCGCAAAGACCGTTCTTGGTCCATTGTGCTTTTGCTGGTCCGAATAAAAAAAAAAAAAAAAAAAAAAACACGCGATTTTTCTATAAAAAAATAAAAATAAATAAATAAACAAAATAAAATTCCCACCTCACAGGCCGTGTCAAAATTTGAGGTGTTTGTTTAATCAAGCGGACTCACGTTTCAAAATTTGTTCCCAGTCCAGGAGTTTCACAGAACACCAAACAGGTTGCTTAACCATAATGCTGCGGGGGTCGGGGGTCGGGTGCAAGATTCAGATAGTAGTGGTATGCGAACAGATTAGACACATATTGTATATAAATATTGAGACACACCAGCTCAGTTGATTTACACAGGTGTTCACAGTACGAAACACATCTCATTTCTACTGTGTGTTTCAGGAGGAATGTTGGGAGAGTGAACTGAACTAATTGCCGAATTTCAGAATCCGCAAAAGTTCCGACATCGAAAAAAAAAAAAAAAACAGAAAGAAAAAGCAACTGAATCCCACACTTTGCCGATATTCGTACCAGTGCCCTTCCAAACTCGTAGGATTATATTACCGCGCGGGATCCATTGTGCTCAGAAAAGGGCGATGTTCTCCAAGAACAAAAGCTTCTCAAGAAAAACTCTTAAAAGTTCTTCACTTTGGCAAAAATGTGATGTATTTAAGGTACTGAAAACCTCCGTGGTTGCCTGTCTCAACGAACCCTACATTAGCGGTCTTCAAAGTACATCCGCGGTTCTTCACAAAACATAGTACAAGGTCCCTGCACCTAAATATCAGTAAGGAATATAGCCATAGAGCATCCAGTGGACGTCTTTGCAATTGTAGGGTTAAAGCATTTTAGCTGTATCTGCCATTTATATTACAAAACACAGCCAGAATGTACGTAGACATTATTCTGAGGCTCGTGATCGGTGAATGTTTTTGTTTATTTATGTAAATCTGTTTGCTTGTATTGATAGATGTAAGAAACGTTACATGGACGAATACCTTTCTCGATGTTGAAAAACCCTTCCCGCGCATGAAGAACTCCATTTAAGGGACAGTGCCTTTGGGCAAGTAAACACCATAGGGGATCCGGAGAGAATTTAAGTTCATTTAAGACACCCTCAAGTACATGTATTTCTCAGATGGAACCAATCTCCAACACCAGTGTCATTAGAATGTTTGTATAATAACATAATATACGATTCCGACGAGACGTACTGCTGCCTAATGTCCATCATAAGACAAAGCCGAACGGAATCTGACCCGTTAAAACGAAATATCAAAGCGCTGTCGATATATACACACATGCATGGTAATCTTGGCCATTTACATACCAATTTGCGCTAGACATACTTCATTCTTCAGCATTACATGCTGCTATTGACGATTGGCCTACTGGTCTAGTCACATACTCTTGTTGTTCGCGATATACCTCATTCCTTTTATTAAAAGTCACTGACATCATTTCCTTTCCTACTGGGATCAACAACAAAAACTACAAACCTCTGCTTTATGTATATCAATCCAGTGGATGTGAAAACAAAACAAACAAAAAGCAAACAAGCAAACAAAGAAACAGAAAAAAACTTTGTTTTCGGGGAAAAGTGTGTGCTCAGTAACCTACTAGTTCGGAAAACAGTATTTTTTCTTGTTTTAAAATTTCGTGACATGATATTTCGTGTGGATTTAATAACCCTTACCCACTAGCGCCTTATGGGCTAAATATCGAGACCTGCGGATATGCATGACAAATTAAATGTTTTAATTCCCGAAAAATATTGCTCGTGCCCGGGAAAGAAACAACAGTGCATGCAAATGAAATGATATTGTTAGTTAATTACTACGTAATTCATATCGTTCTGGCGCGTTTTGTTTCCATTCCAGGCTATATTATTTCTTTGGCAAAAACTTTGTAACCTTAAACAAGTTTGTAACATATTTCCTTTCATTTTTGTGTCCCTTACATATTTTGAGTTTGATTCCATGCAATCTTTATTGCAATGAAACGACATTTCCAATTTAACGAAATTATTTTTTACTATGTATCAGTTAGAAGTCTCCGTAACATCTTCCGTGACATACAGTTTGTCTGTTGGTATCAGAAAGTGCCATATGTAAAACAAAAATGGCATTTTATCATATGGCTTCAGGGACAGGGATAACTTGCATAACTATATGCAATGAACCACATTCGGCTCAAAGATACAAAGAATTTCCATATACAACAAAAAACACATTTTAAAGATTTTGTTGGGCAGGAAAAGAAGTTGGCGTGGGTGAGTGCAGTCATAAGTGTTAATCAGTGGAAGTAATGAATAGGAAACAAGAGGCGAAAAAGGCGGAACATTTTTTACAGATCTATGTGTGAAGTTCTATGCTACACATGTTGACAGATATCCTTTGCAGAAGAGTAATTAAGTCATGAAAATCACGAACCTGTATCTGGCCACTATATCTAATGCAGGAGAGGTACTTACGTTGACGCAATCTGTATATTCTGTCATTTGGGGGTCAGGCTTGGTATATCCTAACGGAACGGTTTGCTCAAGGTGTTCAGACACTTTACTTATAGTTGAATACGTAGAGTTACTTGTGACGTCATTTAAGACATACCAGTTTTTATCAGCAACACTGCCATCCCCGTTCTTTCTGATAATATCTAGTTCTCTGTTGGCAACACTGAGTAAGTTTTCTATGGCCGGTGCACGGCCGAAACGTTGTCGTCGGCGTTTTTGCCAGCATGATATAATGATGATAAGTAGAACCAGCAACATGAAGCCTAATGATCCTGATAGTGCAAATATGATGATAAGATGCTGATTTACAGACAAAGATGAAGTGATAGCAAGCATTTGTTCTTCCGTGACAATGTGGACTGTTACGTTTGTCGATGTTTTGTGCCATGGTGGTGAACTGTCCATTGCTGTAACAAGAAATGTGTACACAGTTTTGTAGTCCCGCACCAACATAGTCGTCGTCTTGATAGTGCCCTTTGTCCTGTCAATTACAAACACGTCCTGTGGGTCTATAGGGTGATCGTCCTTGATAGCATACTCCACCTGTCCACCATCATCCAAATCGCCGTCAGTGGCACGCACTCGTCCTATTTCAGTTCCAGGAGGAATTTTATCTAACACTGGAAAAGAGTAGCTGTCTTGGGAAAATTTGGGCGCCTCGTCATTCACATCTAATACAGTTATTTGAATAGCTGCCGTGGAAGTGAATGCAGTGTTGCCATGGTCGTTGCAGTAAACTACCGTTTGAAAATGTTGTGACTTTTCTCGGTCAAATTTTCTTAGAGTTGTGATGACACCACTTTGTGCATCAATTGACATATCCGTGAGAGCGGACGCAGGCAAACTGTAGACCACCCTCCCATTGTCCCCCGAATCTTTGTCTGTGCATTTTACACTTAAGATAGAGGAACCAATTGAATCATTTTCCTCCAGCGTAGCCAAATATTTGTCAGTCGTAAATACGGGAGGATTATCGTTTTCGTCTAAAATTGATACAGTTAAATATTTGGTGCTTGATAATCGCGGGATACCATAGTCCTGACAGTGGATGGTAAACGTTATTTGTGGACTCGTTTCCCTGTCGAACACATCCGTTGCCACTATTTTGTAATTTGATTTTCCTATGTGTTGCAAGTGGAATCGTCGATCGCTCAACGAACATTCAAACGTACCTCCCTCTCCACCATCCTGATCGGAAATTGAAATAACAGCCACAAAGCTATTGGGCTCTGCGTTTTCTTTAATGTGAATTGCATTATTTTCTGATAAGAAGCTGATCTTGACAACTGGTGCATGGTTATTAGTATCTATGATGTGGATGGTGATTACTGTTGAAACGGGAATAGAATTCATACCTTGGTCTTGTGCGATGACACCTAATTTATATTTCTGCTTACCTCCATTTTCCAATTTCTTCTGCAGGTAAATCGCACCTGTCCTTTTATCCAGTCTAAATAAATTAGCATATTTTCGTACTGTTGTTTCTGTAAAACTATAAAATACTTGCCCATTAGCACCCGCATCATTGTCCACTGCTTTGACTGCCAGCAATTTTGTATTTATCGGTACATTGTCGAATACACGCACATCATATGTTCTATTTTTAAATTTTGGGAGGTTGTCATTTACGTCCGTCACTATGATATTCACGTTCAACGTTCCTTTCCGCTGTGGTATACCATTGTCCGATGCAATAATTTCGAGGCGATAGAATGCCTTTTTCTCTCTGTCCAGGGTCGTTTTCAAAAATACTTGTATTCTGCCTTCCTCCGTCTCCTTTTGAAATTTGACTTCAAATTCTAGATGGCCAGAGTTGACAGTGTAGTGAAGACGTCCGTTTTGACCAGCGTCATCATCTATAGCGAAGGGGAATGAAGCAATTAATCCAGGATGTCTCAATTCTGACACACTTAGGCGTACTCTATCTTTGGTAAACGAAGGTGTATTGTCGTTGATATCTAATATAGAGATCTGAACTGGTATAATTTCTAAATATTGTGTTGGTTTAACAACAACACTGATTTCCACTACGCAAGAAGGAAGTTTATGACAAAGCGTGTCTCTGTCAATTCGCTTTGCAGTCCGGAGTACACCGCCGTTTCCTGTTATGCTGAACAAATCGCTGTGAGCATCTGTGTCGATCACTATGCTGAACCGCAATATGTTCAATATTGCTTCACTATGTTTTCTGTCGATACCCGACTGCGTCGCGACATTGCCCAATATAGTGCCCACAGGAATCTCCTCTTTTATACTATATTCCAGCTGCACCTGACAGAAAGTTTCACGAACACTGTTATGATATGACAGTACAAATATCAAGACACTTACTATTCTCATTTTCAAAGACGATGTGTTATCTCCGCGTTTGATTTGAATGTAGGCTGCCAGTTTTCATCCTGTTGGATAGTAAAGCTTTTATGCATAATGCGAAGAAACGACGAGGCTGAAAATGAATACTTTATACATTTAAGGCTGCATATATCCGTGTGATAATGTTCCTGCTGAAAGGGATACCGCCGAACAATATGACTCCAGCTATGTTCTACATTATGCAATGGAAGACAATCCTGAAATTGCGGTCCAGCACGGGGGATTTTCACCAGGTGACTGCAATATGGCGGTTTCTGTTCTGATTAAAATAATGACGTCATCTGTCAGGCTTCATAAAATATATTTATGCCGTTTGGTGGCGCCAGCGATACGCATATGGGTGCGTTGCATTGTGCACAAAACATTTGTCGTTACAACATTCAGGTCTGTCCCACAGAGTAAATTTTTATGGTAATATCGCAAAGTAACTGGGAACCTATGCTCAATGAGTAGAAAACAGAATAATGACCCAGCAATACTTAGGGCTTTGCCCTTTAAGAAAAGTCCATTAAATTGTTTGACATCCAATCAGTCTGCGAAAGTCAAGAAGGTTTCGCATAAGTAATTAATATTATATGGCTCCTGTTATAATCTGGATTAAATCTGCACATTCTTTGAGGAAGAGCTGTGCGGTATATCAGCTCCCTCTGTAAAATGACTTGATCTTTTAATATTGACGCCATAGTGAAGATTACCTACTCCATGTGGCCTGCTGGGAACCGTCTAACACATTAAACTCTTACAATAATAAAAATCATAAGAGTTATTGTTATCATTGTTGTTATCATAACCATAATTATCATTATCACTTTTATTATATTCTGTAGATTTCATTCAATTGAAAGTTCCTCTAAAGGTACAATACTCAACCAATGTCTGCCCACAAAAATGTTGATACACATTTTTATATAAAATGTTCTCGTAGTAGTAGTAGTAGTAGTAGTAGTAGTAGTAGTAGTAGTAGTTGCAATGGTATTAGTAGCAGTAGTAGTATTTTATTGACATATGGGAGTCTCTTTAGACTCACTTGTCATACGTATTCGGTGCCAATACAAAAGATACAAACAAGTAACCTGTGCATCGAGACTAACTATGAGAGTGCAAATATAATCATGTCATGATAAAACCGTGCTTCAACAAAGTCCCGTTTGTAAGAGTCGCACCAGGAAACTTAATATTCAGGCAGTTATGATTTCATGAAATACCTATGCAGAAATCGTCCCAGAGCGAGTAAAATGCCATTTTCATTTCCCTTCATTTAGTAAGCAAACTATTCATTTTTCACAGCATCAAAGTCCACAAAATTTTCGCTAGTTGTGGCAAATAGAATTTGTCTCCCGTTGTCGTATTTTGGACAATTTATGAGGAAATGTTGAAAAAATTCAATAGTGTCAGACGAACACTACAGGCGTTTCCTTTCATCTGCTGCAGTGATGGATCTGGTATGGCGACCCGTTTCGATTCTTAAACTATGTGAGCTTAGTCTAAACCTGGCTATGGCCTGTATATAACACGAGACAGTACAATGATAAAAAGATTCCATACAAAATTCAGACTTAAAAAATTTGCAAAACCGTAGCTTTGAATCCGCATTCAACGCTTCAAGTTGAGGATTTATTACGCTTACATGCTGATCGAATAATCAATCTTTCAGATTTCGGAGAGACACCGTTTCACTTTTTTTTTACATTTTGATTTTCTCAGAGTGGGTGCATATTGACACCTCTCAACATCTCAGACACCATTGTACACCAGTTCTTTTGACCATAGCTGTGCAAGGCTAATTGGGCTGTATAGGCACACTTAACTACGTTATCTACTGGAATTATGTAACCATTTATTGATCATTGCAATTTTTTCTATTGCAGATATAGAGGGAACCGTCCGGTATCAGCATATGTACCAATTGTTGACGTTTGAGCACGGACACGAAGCAGTTATTTTAAGGTGGAAGATCTGAAGCAGGCACCTTTGGATAACATCTAATCACTTTTTCATATTTTTGAAAAGTCTGATACTTAAACTACATGCTCCCAAAAACTCAGATGTGTTAACATAAAATTTATATGAGATAATTAATCTCAAAACTTTTGTTTACACTAAAAAGTTAAGCAGTGCCGGGCACATGGGTTTGTTTGCATGGGCATGATAATGAACCATGTCATTGTTTGCACAGTTATTAGTCCATGACCCCTGGGAACCAATTGAGCTATTGACAAGGGTCACTCACAGGAAACCATTAGCCGTGAAGAGAAGAATGGGCCAGTTCAGAGTAATCACTACAATTGTTCTGATTACTTTGAAATTCTCCATTGATGTAAAAACAAATTAGCATAATCCACTTACTGGTCCCCAAATATGGAAAGCCGCATGTGAACCCACACCCAAGCAAGGCAAGTGTGGAATTCCCAAGTTTAAAAAAGTTGAGATTCAAGCCACAAAATATACTTTTGCTTCATGGCAACATCACAGAGGTAAAGCTACAGTTTATTCCACACAATAATTACTTCATGAATAGTAATCATTCTACAACCGTTCCTTCTCTAATTCACGATGGGAAACACATACCAGATAGTTTGTCCAAAGCTGAAATATTCAACCCTTTTTTCCTTGAACAATCTAAAGTTGATTCTTCCTCAGCATCATTGCCAGAAATTACCGACACTCCAGTGCCGATCATCGATAACTATAACGGAAACAGAAGTCCTAGATATACTTTTAAGTCTTGATACAAGCAAAGCTTCTGGTCCTGATGGGATAAGCACAAAGCTTCTCAAGGAAGCCGCACCTGCTATCTCTCCATCACTCACATAATTATTTAACCTTTCTCTAGTTAATAAAAAAATTCCTTTAGCTTGGAAACAAGCAAACGTTTCTCCCCTTCATAAGAAAGACCCTGATAATTTATGTAACAACTACAGGCCTGTGTCACTACTTAGTTGCACGGGGAAGGTATTCGAGAAAATAGCCTTTAAGAATGTTTTCAATTTCTTTAGACGTAACACTGTCATATCTGCTCTCCAATCAGGCTTCATCCCTGGTGGTTCAACCATAAATCAGCTACTTCTTCTATATCACGAACTATGTCTGGCTGTCGACCAACAGAAAAAAGTTCGAATAATTTTTCTAGATATAAGTAAGGCATTTGATAAAGTTTGGCATCCCAGTTTGTTACAAAAATTAAGGAAAGCCGGTATAATGGGAGATCTTGTTGCTTGGTTTACAGACTATTTACATAATCGTTATCATCATATGTGGTCGTTAATGGTCAGTCTTCCATCTGGGGTAAAATTTGTGCTGGTGTAACGCAAGATTCTGTTTTCGCTCCTCTTATGTTTCTGATCTACATAAATGATATTGTTAACGTTGTCCGTTCTAACATAAAAATGTTTGCTGATAATACCTTTCTCTATTTGATAACCCTGACACTGCGGCTCGAACTTTGAACATGGATCTTTCAGATTTTGACCAATGGTCTAAAGATTGGCTTGTCACGTTTAATGCTTTGAAAACAGATTCATTGCTCATTTCTCAAAGGGCTCAAACTCCTATTCATCCCCCAATCCTATTTCAAGGTCATGTTTTGCAAGATGTAGCTCAACATAAACATCTCGGAGTTACATTGCGCTCTGATTTAAGATGGTCAGACCATGTTGCTGACATATCTAACAAATCAACCAATGGAATTCCCAAGTTTAAAAAAGCTGAGATTCAAGCCACAAAATATACTTTTGCTTCAACTTCTGTTTGCAGCTGAAGAATGTGCACACTCCGTCAAGAATATCAACGCTATGAAATTCCCATCAATTAAACGTAGAGTGCTTTATCTTAATAATCTCGCTCATACAGTAAAAAAATCAGAAGGACGAAAGTGATTTGACAGCAGCATTGCCAGGTCTGGTTACCGCCAATAACTTTGGTCTCTCATAGCATTTGACCTATATTTTACATGTGTATGTGAGACAAGCCTCTATATCAAAAGTTTGGCAATTTAAAACTTGTCTTAAATAATCACATTGAATCGAGCAGACTTGATTGTAGCCGCACGCATTTAACCCATTTGGGCGCAAACAGGAAATCAGATAATGATATACCGATCAGCAAAATGTTTTCATCCGTAATGCTTAACGAAGAGCGAATGATTTGTATAGCGGTGCAGACATGAGCTTTTGTGGGCAAGGGTAGAAACATATTTGATAGTCCAGTGCGAGGGTGAAATCTCACACAAGGTAACACCAGCAGTATATTACCTTTGGCGTCACATAGATTTACAAGCGACTTAACATATCACGTTCACAATTCTTTCATGATACTGATAAGGAAGCAGTAAATCTGTGGAGGAGAGATACTTACGTTGATGCAATCTGTATATTCTGCCATGTGGGCATCGGGTTTGCTATATCCTAATGGAACTGTTTGCTCAAGATGTTCAGAAACTTTACTTATGGTTGAATTTGTAGAGTTGCTTGTGACATCATTCAACACATACCAGTTTCTATCAGCCACACTGCCATCTCCACTTTTCCTAATATCCAACTCTCTGTTTGCAACATTAAGTAAGTTTTCTATGGCTGGGGCACGACTGAAATGTTGTCGTCGGCGCCTTCGCCAGCACAGTACACTTATGATGATTGTAACCAATAACATGAACCCCAAGGATCCCGACAGAGCAAATATAATGATGAGATGTTGATTAGTGGTCAAAGATGACCTAATGCTAAACATTTGTGCCTCCGTCACAACATGCACTGTTACATTAACCGAACTTTTATGCCATGGCGGTGTACCGTCCATTGCTGAGACGATAATCTGGTAAGACGTTTTGTAATTTCTGACCAGCATTGTGGTGGTTTTAATAGTGCCCTTAGTTCTATCAATTACAAACACGTCTTTTGGATTAAAACGTTGTTCCGTATTTTCTATGATATATTCAACAGTTCCTCCGCTGTCTGAATCTTCATCGGTGGCATACACTTTTCCTACCTCAGTGCCAGGAGGAATTTTGTCCACGGCATAAAAGGCATACCTAGGTTGGGAAAATTTTGGCGTTTCATCATTCACATCTAAAACAGATATTCGAATAGTTGCTGTCGAAGTATACGCAGGTACACCGCAGTCTTTAGCGTATACCAGTGTCTCATACACTTGTATTTTTTCACGGTCAAACTGCTTTACTGCAGTTATCAAACCACTGTTGGGATCAATCTCTAAATTCGATTGCGCAGAAATTGGTAAACTATATAGAACTCTTCCATTATCACCTGCATCTTGGTCAGTGCATCTTACAGTTACTACAGAAGTACCAATTGCTTTATTTTCTTCAACTGTGACTGAGTATTTATCGTACGTAAATTTAGGAGGGTTGTCATTTTCGTCCAAAACAGAAACTGTCAAGTATTCTGTGCTTGCAAGCCGCGGAGTTCCATAGTCCTGACAACGTATGCTAACAGTTAATTCCGGGTCGGTTTCTCTATCAAATACATCCGATGTTACGATTTTGTAGCCTGACTTCCCCATGTGTTGCAAGTGGAATCTTGTATTACCAAGTTTACATTCAAAGGTTCCCCCCTCTCCACCATCAAGGTCAGATATCGCAATATAAGCCACAAACGTGTGAAGTTCAGCATTTTCCTTAATTCGAATATCTTTTGTGCCTGACAACAAACTAACCTTTATTTCAGGCGCGTGATTATTGGTATCTACAATGCGAATTGTCACAATAGTTGAAACTGGAATAGACTGTGGCCCTTGGTCCCTTGCAATTACAGATAATTTATATACTTTTTCCCGACGAAAATCTAAATTCCGTTGTAAATAAATCGAGCCAGATGACTCATCGAGCCTGAATAAATCAGAATACTTGCGAAGGGTCAGACGTGCAAAGCTGTACCGCACTTGCCCATTGGCACCAGCGTCACTGTCTACCGCAGTAACCTGAAGTAATTTTGTATTCATCGGGGTACTGTCAACTACACGTACATCGTAAGATTTGTTCTTAAATCTTGGAATATTATCATTTACATCTGTAATAACGATATCGACATTCAATGTTCCTGTTTGTGGTGGCATACCGTTGTCTGAAGCTGTTATTTGTAGCCGGTAAAATTCTCTCTTCTCCCGATCCAGTTGGGTTTTCAATACGACCTGGATGCTGCCCTCACCCATTCCATTTTCTTCAAATTTTACTTCAAATTCCGACAAGCGAGAGTTGACGGTGTACTGAATACGTCCACTTTGGTCTGCATCGTCATCTATTGCCACTGGCAGAGATGCGATCAATCCAGGAGCCGTTGTTTCAGACACGCTAATGGTCACTCTATTCTTAGGAAATGAAGGTGCATTGTCGTTTATATCTGATACAGATATTTGAACAGGTATTATTTCAAAATACTTCATCGGTTTAACAGCAATGCTGATTTCCAGCACGCATGAGGTCTGCTTGTGGCAAAGTTTGTCTCTGTCGATGCGTCTGGCAGTGCGCAGTACACCGCCATTCTCTGTTATGCTGAACAAATCACTATGCTCATCTACATCGACCACAATGCTGAACCGCAATATGTTCAATATTGCCTTGCTATATTTTATGTCGATACCCGACTGCGACGCGACATTGCCCAAAACGGTTCCCACAGGAACCTCCTCATCCACTGTGTAGTCCGGTTGTCTCTGACCGAATATTTCAACAATCCATCCGTAATATGTAAACAGAAGCAAGGCAATACTTACTAATTTCATTTTTCAATTTGATGCCTTATATTTTCCACGTTATCCCCAAACAAGTACGGCGATTCATTCTTGCACAGAAAACCTTGGAACCATAATGTTCTTGACGCTTGCCACTTATTGCACCATTTTTTTCACAATCCTTATCACTTCGTGCGTAAGGAATAATGCAAGTAAAAGCATGTTTCTTTCCGATAATCACTGAATCAGCCTTTCTCTGTATGTTGTCATGCTGGAGCCAATACAACCATTGCAAATGGACTGAGGATATTCATCTTCGGTGGCTGCAATATGGCGCTTCTCTGCTGGAGTAAAATTAATGACGTCACCGACTTGAGCTACATTGACATTAGTTGCCCGTTTGGTGGCGCCATGGAGTCGACCAAATGGGGTCCAAAAAGTGTTATGAAATGTACGTTCTGATCGCATCTTACACATCGTATAACACTTTTATATGTTTTTTTGTCTTTTGTAATTAAGACTATTTGTACACAAAATAACTGCACACAGTTTATGAACGTTGTCAACTTGTGTAACCTTATTTATATTATATTATTCCTCATTGTTTAGTGTGTTTTATAATGTTTTCGCTTTCTAAAGTCAAACTATCACTGAAAAACATCGCAAACAATTAAAAATAAATCAAATCCGGTATAGCATTTGGTAGATCGATGGAAGGAACCTTTTAAACGTTACTTGTATTGCTTATCAAGCGTTTCGTATTCCAGTTACACATAGCATCCCATGGAAAATAATAAACAGTTTAATTGCTTAGTTTTTTCCAAACTGGAGAATCCATTTGATAAACTTCCAACTTATTTTTTCCGTGGATGTTCTATTTTTACGATGAAAAAGGTATGAATAAATAAATGAATCGAGGAAAGAAAAGGAATTCACACAATATCAGTGTGGACTCAATTTCCGAGAATAGTTATTTTCAGGTAAGACCAATCACGTGATGTTAAAAACAAGTTCAGATTAAACATAACAAATCAAGGTTGTTAGCTGCATGGATACAGGCTTGTTGAAGACTTTCAAAATGGGATTCCCGTTGTTCTTTACTATTCTTTATCTACTTGCGTCAAGAGCAGTCTATCAATACTTTCCGTAAATTAATCGGCATCCCTAACATGTGAAATTAGTAATAATTAGTTCTAAATCACCGTGAACCTTTTAAATGAAAATACGTTCAAAACTCTTAAGTGTCCGTGTCTATGAAAAATAATGTATAAGGGCCTCCTAAATATTCATGTTTTTAATTTATTCTAAAAGTCGCGTTGGTGACCTAATTCTGGAAAAAGTTATTCACACAAGGTTTCGTCCTTTTTTCGATCGTATTTTAAATGAAATTGTTAAAACCAAAGACACACACCTCAGAGACTGAAATATTATAAATGAGTGCGTATTGATGGAAATACTGCGCCCATTTGCCAATCGTGTGCCTGAGTAATCATGGACACATCTGCAACACAAACTAATTTACCATGCAAAGCCTGAATATAGATATTTAGGGCACGTATAAATTATAAAATCGTACTCAATATTCCTACGGAAAGAGTTCAAACTTACACAATAGCAACCACAAATAATGTACATATCTTCCTGCAACCTAACCACGCCTGGAAACTCTTTATTAATACTCGGACAATATTAGTTAAATTACACGTGTATGATCGTGCACGATGAACTGAGACTTTAAAGCGGCGCTCTGCAATTCTGTTTCTTAGTAGCAGTCTTCAGGGCTAGTAAATGTGGCATTTTACTAGCACACTGTCGAAGAAAGTTTGTCCATCCATGCAATATATTTTTTTCAAAACTCCAATTTAAAGTTGCCCCCAGTGCCAGTGCTATGCAATTCTAACTTGCCCTGATTGGAAGTTGACTTGTCTCAGGTTTCTGTACATGCAAATTAATGAGCACTGTATAAGACAATGCAGATCTCTGGGGAAACAGGGATTCCCTCAAATGTAGACATATTCGGATGGTGTATAGCACAGAAGTGCCCATTATTCGGAAAGCACAATGATTTTTTTTTCTGAATAGCAACGATCATTAACATAGAACAGACACAAACAACAGAACTAAGAGAGTGGTATCTGAACAAAGTATTGAACGAGGTAATAAAATGAATCCTATCCTCACGAAAAAGTTTGATGTACACACCAATTGTGCAGATATGTTACAGTTGGCACTGCATCCCCAGTTACGCTTAAGTGATAGTAAGACCATACGCATATTCAAAGAGGAGAGGTACTTACGTTGATGCAGTCTGTATATTCTGTCATGTGCGAGTCAGGTTTGCTAAATCCTAGAGGAACTGTTTGCTCAAGATGTTCAGAAACTTTACTTATAGTTGAATATGTGGAATTGCTTGTGACGTCATTTAAAACGTACCAGTTTCTATCGGCCACACTGCCATCTCCATTTTTCCGAATATTATCTAGCTCCCTGTTAGCAACATTCAGTAAGTTTTCTATGGCTGGAGCTCGACTGAATCGTTGTCGTCGGCGCCTTCGCCAACACACAATACTGATAATGACCAGAACCAACAACATAAACCCTAATGAACCAGAGAGTACAAATATGATGAAGAGATGCTGTTGTGCTGACATTGCCAGCATTTGTTCCTTTGTGACAATATGTACGGTAATATTTACTGAATTTTTGTGCCAAGGCGGTGCGTTATCTTTCGCTGTGACGGTAAATTTGTAAGACCTTTTGTAATCTCTGACCAACATGGTTGTAGTCTTTATAGTGCCAGTCGTCCTGTCGATAACGAATACATCCTGGGATTCCACACGCGCTATCCTTTCCTCTATGGCGTACTCAACTGTCCCGCCACTGTCCGTGTCCTCATCCGTGGCATACACCCTGCCTATCTCAGTCCCCGGTGGAATTTTGTCAATGGCGTGAAAAGCGTAATTTTCTTGGGAAAATTTAGGAGTTTCATCATTTACATCCAGTATATTAATTTGAATGGTTGCTGAAGATGTCAAAGCTGGTTTACCGTTGTCTGTGGCATAAACCAACGTTTCATATGTTCGCATTTTTTCACGATCGAATTGTTTTATAGCTGTTACTAAACCAGTGTGCGAGTCAATTAACAAATTCGAGCTCGCAGACTTTGGCAAACTGTATATGACCCTACCATTGTCCCCAGTGTCTTTGTCACTACATCTTACTTTCACAACCGATGAACCAATTGCGTTGTTTTCTTGCAGAGCTACGGAATACTTTCCATTCGAAAATCGGGGTGGGCTATCATTTTCATCTGAAATAGACACAGACAAATATTTTGTACTTGACAGGCGAGGACTGCCAAAGTCATGACATCGGATGCTTAACGTAATTTCAGGGTTTGTTTCTCTGTCCAGTCTATCCGCCGTGACTATTTTATAATCTGAATCACCTATGTGCTGTAGATGGAACCTTCTGTCACCCAAAGTGCACTCAAAAGTTCCTCCTTCTCCACCGTCGATGTCGGAAATTGAAATATATGCGACAAAAGTATTAAGTGCGGCGTTTTCTTTTATGTGGATTTCTTCAGTTTCGGATAAAAAGCTGACCTTCACTTGTGGTGCGTGATTATTTGTATCAATAACACGGATCGTGACAATGGTCGTAACCGGAACAGAATGTAAGCCTTGGTCTTGTGCAATTACTGATAATTTATATGCCTGCTTACCTCGAAAATCTAAATTCTTTTGCAGGTAAATTGACCCCGAAGACTTGTCTAGTCTGAACAAATCACCGTATTTTCGAACTGTAGTGCTTGCAAAACCATACATAACTTGACTGTTAAGTCCGGAATCATTGTCAAGCGCAGTGACTTTGAGAAGTCGGGTATTTACCGAAGTGCTGTCAAATACGCGGACCTCGTAAGACTTGTTTTTAAATTTGGGTATATTGTCATTGACATCAGTTACAATTATATCCACCTTTAACGACCCTGTCATTCGTGGCGTACCGCTGTCTGATGCCACTATCTCTAACTGGTAAAATTCTGTCTTCTCCCTGTCTAGCGAAGTTTTCAAAAACACTTGCATTCTACCTTCTTCGGTCTGCTGTTGCACTTTGATATCAAATTCTGTAAAGCCAGAATTGATGGTATATTGAATATGTCCATTTTGGTCTAAATCATCATCTGTAGCGACAGGAAGCGAAGCGATGAGCCCAGGATCTGCCGCTTCAGAAACACTGATTCTCACTCTGCTCTTGGGAAATGTTGGTGCATTATCATTTATATCCGATACCAATATCTTGACTTTTATAATTTCAAAATACTGCTTAGGTTTGATAGCAACACTGATTTGAAGTGCACACGGTGACTGTTTCTGACAGAGTGAGTCTCTGTCAATTCGTTTTGCAGTCCGCAATACCCCGCCTCTTTCTGTGATGCTGAACAGTGCACTATGAGAGCCAATATTGCCGACAATGCTAAACCGTAGTGAGTTCAATATTACAGTGCTATATTCTCTGTCGATACGTGACTGTGATATCACGTTGCCCAATACACTCCCCTCCGAAATTTCCTCCGAAATTTTATACTCCAATTGTCTTTGGCCAATGCTTTGTATAATGATGTCAGAATGTATCAGTGAGAACAGCAGAATACTTACAAGTTGCATTTTTCTGTTTGAAACATTATAATTCCCATTTGACAGTTAATGCTGTGAAGCCATTCGACATTTCTTCTTTGACGAAACCTTTCAACATGACGTCTGGACTGTGTGCAGCTGTATTCGCTCGAAATTTCAGATAATATACAACCACACAATAACTGCATACGAAGCACCCAAATACACTATCCTGTTTGTATTGCACATGGTACAATAACAACGTCTTCGTGGGAATAATTGAAGAATACAAGCAATATCTCCTTCCTTGATTGCAACATGGCTGCTGCCTGAATAAAAAATGACTGACGTCATGTATGCGGGATGAAATTCAACATTCACCGTTGGGTGGCGCCAATGAAAAACCGCGGGTTTGCTATTTAATAGGCACAGTTTGACTTGCAAGACTTACTTTGATGTAAGGTAAAACGACATAACCGGGCACAACACCAAGAGCAATAACTTACGCTACCTGCTGCATGTAATTAGTTACTCACGGATCAAGTGTTGAAATCAGTTTGAAATACTAAAGAATTCTCTCAGTAAAACAGTATATACAATTATTATTATTATTATCATCATCATCATCATCATCATCATCATCATCATCATCATCATCATCATCATCATCATCATCATCATCGTCGTCGTCATCGTCATCATCATCATCATCATCATCATCATCATTATTATTATTATAACACTATTTTCAAAGTTAGGGGTATGCTCTTAAATTTGAGACATGAATGGATATATAGGAGAAAGCCACATAGTTCCCAATTTAAAGCATATTTATGAAAAAACTCAACACTAGTGTCCGTCGTGCTAAGAGCACACATATATTTTAAGTACTTTAGTTTAATTGAAATAAAACAAAATAAATATATAAAAAATAGATACACAAACAGACACACAAACAAAGGAACAAACAAATGAGATGAATAAATAAATAATCTAAATAACACAAGAGGAAAATTGCTGTATATTTTACCACGTCTTCTATACCAGTATTGCACAATCTCTATGGAGTGTATTCCACCACTATGTACCCAGTACCAATGCCCTTCTGGGCACCTTCGAAATGTGGACACCTCTCTAACGTGAAGAGTATTGTCGACAAGAAAACATTTGTTCGTCATTTATATCTTAACAAAAGCTTTCTAAAGTGGACACCTATCTATTTTGTTCTGTGAGTCCCCCTTTTTTTTCGTACCAAGTGTTACTATCTACATTTTATTACACAGTGTTGTAAAAAAGAACCCAAAAAGGAGCAACAGTTTCACTCCATATTCATCAGTTGTATCACTACCTACTCCCTGAGCGTGGTTTTCGCGAAACTGCTTAGACAGATTAATTTCTCTTCTCAAACTTTTGAATCGAGCAGTCGCTTCGTGCCAAAACGGGCGCCATTATTCTGATGACAGATATGTCACGTGTTTGAGATGGAAACCTCCTATGCTTCATATACATATGACATTCATAGAGAGCAGCCTTGGGCCTGATCTAAAGTTCTCGGATTATTCCGATTCCCATTTTTGATATCTATTCCTCGTCTACCTACGTCAAGGAAAGTCTAACAATTCTTTAAATAACTTTATCCATGTTTCGCAGATGGAAAGCTAGAGTAAAAAACACCGTTTGTTTTAGGAAGAAAATCCGAACCCTCGGGTGTTGCTTTTGTTTAAAAGAATGTTTGGTCTCTCTTAATATTTATGTTTTCCATCTATACTGAAATTATATTGGCACGGTTTTGATATTGCGTGTATGAAACACAAATGAATATATAAAAACCAAAATACATGATATAAAAGTGGACCTGATTCTGGTAAAAGACACACACACATCAGAGATTGAAATCGTTTACATAAATATATATTGAAGAAAATACTGTGGCAAGCAGCCAATCACTTGTCTAAGCTGAGCATGGTTATGCCTGCTACCTATTTTACCGTTCGATGCTTGAATATAGAAATTTTGGAAGGTATCAATTGTAAAATCGTATTAAAATTCCAACGGAAAGACTTCAGAGTTTTACAATTGCAAACATAATAATATTCATACATCCCTAATGCAATGTGACCACGTATGACAAATCTTGGCGATCTCCCTAAACAACATTACCTATATTACAACTCTATGATTGGGAGCACTGAAACAGGATATACAAGACTAGAGAACACATTTCTAAGAAATAGGGATTTCTTGCAATGTACACATATTGGGATCGTGTATATAGCAGGGAAATGCCTGTTATTCGGAAAGTGAAATGATTTTTTTTTTCAAAATCGCAACGATCACGAACATAGAACAGACCAAAAAAACAAACAAACAAACAAACAAACAAACAAACAAAATCGAACAGTGTCACCTGAACAAAGTATCGAACGAGGTAATAAAGTAAAACCCATCTTCCCGATAAAGTGATGCAAACACTAATTCTCGTATGTATAATACAGTTGACACTGCATTCCAAGTTAAGCTTAAATGATGTTAAGAAGATATCTAATGCTAATAATGACAGAAGTAGGGGACATATTCAAAGAGGAGAGGTACTTACGTTGATGCAATCTGTATATTCTGTCATGTGCGAGTCAGGTTTGCTTAATCCTAGAGGAACTGTTTGCTCAAGATGTTCAGAAACTTTACTTATAGTTGAATATGTAGAGTTGCTTGTGACGTCATTTAAAACGTACCAGTTTTTATCGGCCACACTGCCATCTCCATTTTTCCGAATATTATCTAGCTCCCTGTTAGCAACATTCAGTAAGTTTTCTATGGCTGGAGCTCGACTGAATCGTTGTCGTCGGCGCCTTCGCCAACACACAATACTGATAATGACCAGAACTAACAACATAAACCCTAATGAACCAGAGAGTACAAATATGATGAAGAGATGCTGTTGTGCTGACATTGCCAGCATTTGTTCCTTTGTGACAATATGTACGGTAATATTTACTGAACTTTTATGCCAAGGCGGTGCGTTATCTTTCGCTGTGACGGTAAATTTGTAAGACCTTTTGTAATCTCTGACCAGCATAGTTGTGGTTTTTATAGTACCCCTTGTCCTGTCGATAACGAAAACATCCTGGGGCTCCATACGTGTTAACCTTTCTTCTATGGCGTACTCAACTGTCCCGCCACTGTCTGTGTCCTCATCCGTGGCATACACCCTGCCTATCTCACTCCCCGGTGGAATTTTGTCAACGGCGTGAAAAGCGTAATTTTCTTGGGAAAAGGTAGGCTTTTTATCATTTATATCAAGTATATTTATTTGAATGGTTGCTGAAGATGTCAAAGCTGGTTTACCATTATCTTTGGCATAAACCAATGTTTCATATGTTTGCGTTTTTTCACGATCGAATTGTGTTATAGCTGTTACTAAACCAGTGTGCGAGTCAATTAACAAATTCGAGCTCGCAGACTTTGGCAAACTGTATGTAACCCTACCATTGTCCCCAGTGTCTTTGTCACTACATCTTACTGTTACAACCGATGAACCAATTGCGCTGTTTTCTTGCAGAGCTACGGAATACTTTTTATTCGAAAATCGGGGTGGGCTATCATTTTCATCTGAAATAGACACAGACAAATATTTTGTACTTGACAGGCGAGGACTGCCAAAGTCTTGACATTGAATACTTAACGTAATTTCAGGGTTTGTTTCTCTATCCAGTATATCTGCCGTGACTATCTTATAATCTGAATCACCAATGTGCTGTAGATGGAACCTTCTGTCACCCAAAGTGCACTCAAAAGTTCCTCCTTCTCCACCGTCGAGGTCGGAAATTGAAATATATGCGACAAAGGTATTAAGTGCGGCGTTTTCCCTTATGTGGATTTCTTCAGTTTCGGATAAAAAGCTGACCTTCACTTGTGGTGCGTGATTATTTGTATCAATAACACGAATCGTGACAATGGCAGTAACTGGGACAGAATGTAAGCCTTGGTCTTGTGCAATTACTGATAGTTTGAACACTCTCTGCCCTCTAAAGTCTAATTCCTTTTGAAGATAAATCGACCCTGCAGTTTTTTCAAGTCTGAATAATCTTGCATACTTTCGAATAGTGGAACGTCCAAAACTGTATAATACCTGTCCATTGGCGCCTGCATCTCGATCTGTTGCCGTAACTGTCAATAGTCTGGTATTGCTCGGCGTGCTATCAAGCACGCGGACCTCGTAAGACTTGTTCTTGAATTTCGGTATATTGTCATTAACATCCGTAACCACTATATCAACAGCTAATGTTCCTGTTTTTGGAGGCGTTCCACGATCAGATGCAACTATTTCCAACCGATAAAATCCTTTCTTCTCTCTGTCTATTGAAGTCTGCAAATATATCTGTATTCCACCATCTTCACTTTCCTCTTGAACCTTGATCACAAATTCCGTAAGGCCGGAGTTGATAGTATATTGAACATGTCCGTTTTGGCCTGCATCATCATCTGTAGCGACAGGAAGAGAAGCTATCATACCAGGATCTGCCGCTTCAGAAACACTTATTCTTGCTCTGCTCTTAGGGAATGATGGTGTATTATCATTTATATCGGATACAAATATCTTGACTCGTATAATTTCAAAATACTGCATGGGTTTGATAGCAACACTGATTTGCAGTAGACAGGGTGACTGTTTCTGACAGAGTGAGTCTCTGTCGATTCGTTTTGCAGTCCGCAATACTCCGCCCCTTTCTGTTATGCTGAACAGTGCACTATGAGAGCCAATATTGACGACAATGCTGAACCGTAATTTGTCCAATATTGCTGTGCTATATTCTCGGTCGATACGCGACTGTGTTATGACATTGCCCAAAACGCTCCCCTCCGAAATTTCCTCCTCAATTTTGTACTCCAGTTGTCTTTGACCAACGCTTTGAACAAAGATGTCAGAGTATGTGAATAAGAAGAGCAGAATACTTACTGGTTGCATTTTCCTATATAAAATATTGTATTTTCCATTTGACTGTTAATTTCTATGAAGCCATTGTACATTATTTTGTCAACGGAACCTTCAGCACGATGCTTGGGATGTCTGGTGCCACATTTGCACGAAATGTCGATTGGTATACATCCACACATTGACTGTATTTAAGCAAGTGAGATATACTCTTCTTATAGTGATGTCCGTGATATAGTAGCATCAGCTTCTTGGCAATAATTGAAAAATACAGGCATAATCACCTTCGTTAACTGCAATATGGCTGCTGTCTGAATGAATATGAGTGACGTCACCTCACGAAATAAACTCAGCACACGCCGTTGGGTGGCGCCAATGATATGAAAACCCCGGGTTTTGCATTTACAGCAAACAATTTTTCGTTAGTACTTAATTTTGCTGCAGAAATTTAAATGCGCACCCGGACCATATACCTAAATCAGTAACCTACATTTCCCACTTTCACTTATCGGTAACGCATGGGTCAGGTTTTTTCAACTTTTGGACAGAAAAGAATTTCTTCAGTATAATCGCTTTTATATAGTGCAGGAATTCCAGATGTAACGGTATGCTTGTTTATTTTCCCATATTTATCTACAAGTCACATCCTACACAAAACCAGCAAAAGCTTTTTCATTCCAATGGAACGTCGTCTTTTCCTCCTTTTTCCTTATCAAATACAGAAACGTCTGATCGGGTCATAGGAAATTCAAAGGGATATCAATATGCATCTTCTCTGATATATGGATTTGCTGATATTTCATATCATTTACCTGTCTTATTTATTATCATCAGCATCGTCATAATCAGCATCTTCATCATCATTCATCATCATTATTTTTAATATTATGGATGTAAAAGTTATGGGAGTGTTTTGAAACATCAGTGACAAATGGGTGAGGGTAAACCAGCATTGGTCCAAAGCATTCTAATGACAAAAATAAACTTTATCGCATTATGTGTTACATGAGGTCCGAGAATTCTAATGAAGTGCTCTACGTTCTCCAAAAAGCACTAAAATGACATCTTCTGTTCCAATCTTACAAGTCGCAACAATATACACTCGGATACAACGGACCTAGTGATGTAGCAGTAAAAATACCCATGTGGACACTGTCTTGGTGTGGACATCTTTACGACATGGACAACGTTGTCCAGAAGAGAACGTTTGTATCGTCATTTGTATATCCATCAACTCTCTTCACACTGGACACAAATCTCTGTATTGTGTGCACTTTCTGGTAGTAAGCCCTTAAATAACGTATATGGTGTGGACACACCCCATCTTTCAAGTGTCTCATCGTTAACCCGTCGATCTGCTGTTTTATGCTATAAACAATATTGTAGCCCAGACATTCTACTCCATTATGGAACAATACATACCCAATTTCCTATTTCAACCCATTGTTACACTTAAGCGATCACGCATATCAGCTACCACACATAACAAAGATATGAGGTTTAGTACAAAACTAGACCAACTTAATACGTTTATATGAGTGAAGTTACTGGTTGTTGCTAAATCAGCCAAGTTAGGTATGTGTATATACTCAGAGCTTCATTGGTGCAAGTGGGCACCTGCTTACTCTGGATATCTTTGTTACTCTTAAATGTTTCCACGATAAACACATTATACAACACGTACTTGTACCCAAAAGAGCTTCACCACTTTCTTGCTTTTTACCCAGGTTAGTTTACAATAAAGCTGAATGGACTGATTTTTTGAAAAAATAGTGCTGGCAAAGGTATTTTTAATCATTATCAGTACGAAACGCTCACGGATGTAAGGCTACAAAAGCATTTAGTGGGAAGGTACTTACGTTGATGTCGTCAGCATATGTTGCTAGTTGGGGATCGGGTTTGGTATATCCTAATGGAACTGTTTGCTCCAGATGTTCTGAAACTTTACTTATAGTTGAATATGTGGAGTTGCTTGTGACGTCATTCAACACATACCAGTTTTTGTCGGCCACACTACCATCCCCATTTTTTCTGATGATATCTAACTCCCTGTTAGCGACATTGAGTAAGTTTTCCATAGCTGGTGCTCGACCGAATTGTCGTTGTCGTCGTCTTCGTCGCCAGCATGCTACAACAATGATAACTAACGCTAACACCATAAAGCCCAATGATCCAGCCAGGGCAAAGATGATGATGAGATGCTGTTGGACTGACAAAGATGACGAGATTGCCCACATTTGTTCCTCTGTTACTACATGGACTGTGATATTTGCCGAGGTCTTGTGCCATGGTGGAGCTCCGTCCGTCGCTATAACGGTAAATTTGAACGATGTTTTGTAGTCCCGCACTAGCATGGTCGTAGTCTTGATAGTACCTGCTGTTCTGTCAATCACAAACATGTCCTGCATATCACCTGCGTGGTGCCTGTCCTCTATTCCGTATTCAACTCTTCCTCCGCTGTCTATGTCTCTGTCAGAAGCATATACTCTTCCTACCTCAGTCCCTGGAGGAGCTTTGTCCAAAACGTTATAGTCATAGCTTGGTTGGGAAAATGTTGGCACTTCGTCATTTAAATCTAATATATTTATTAGAATTGTTGCAGTGGAAGTCAAGGAAGGTTTCCCATTGTCTTTGGCCCAAACTAATGTTTGATAGGTTTTCATTTTTTCCCGATCAAACGACTTTAAAGCAGTCAACAAACCAGTTCTAGAGTCGATACTTAAATCCAGAAGTGAAGATTTTGACAAACTATACAGAAGTTTACCATTTTCACCAATATCCCAGTCCGTGCATCTCACTCGGAAGATAGATGTCCCAATTGGGTTATTTTCCTCCAGCGTAACTATCATTTTCTCACGTGTAAATTGCGGTGGATTGTCATTTTCATCTGAAATGTATACCGTCAGGTATTTCGTACTTGAAAGTCGTGGAGTACCATAGTCTTGACACCTGATGCTCAGAGTTACTTCGGAACTTACTTCTCTATCAAATGTGCCCGCTGTGACAATTTTATAGTCTGTGTTTCCGATGTGTTGCATATGAAATCGCTTGTCCCCAAGTGTACACTCAAATGTCCCTCCTTCTCCCCCGTCAGAGTCAGAAATCGAAATATAAGCCACGAAAGTGTTCAGTTCGGTATTTTCTTTGATGCGGATTTCTTCGGACCCAGATAGAAAACTGACCTTTACTTGAGGTGCGTGGTTATTTGTATCTATGACGCGTACTATAACAACGGTGGTAACTGGGATAGCCTGCAAGCCTTGGTCTTTTGCTATCACAGATAATTTATACCGATGTTTCCCTCGAATATCTAATTTCTTCTGCAAGTAAATTGACCCCGTTGTTTTATCTAGCCTGAATAAGTCGCCATATTTCTGAATAGTAGTGCGAGCAAAACTATAAAATATTTTCCCGTTGACTCCTGAATCATTGTCGACGGCTGTCACTGTTAGTAGCTTCGTATTAACTGGTGTGCTATCAAATACCCGCACTTCGTAAGATCTGTTTTTAAATTTAGGTACGTTATCATTAATGTCCGTTACAATGATGTCTACATTCAATGTCCCTGTCTTTCTTGGATAACCACCATCCGATGCCACTATCTGTAACCGATACAATTCTTTCTTTTCTCTATCAATCGGACTTTTCAAAAAGACTTGAATACTAACTTCTTCGCTCTCCTTTTGGACCCTAATGTCAAATTCTGCAAGACCAGAGTTTACAGTATACTGAATACGGCCATTTTTGTCTATGTCATCATCTATAGCGACAGGTAGGGAAGCAATAAGTCCAGGTGATGATGCCTCAGACACGCTGATGCTCACTCTGTTTTTGAGAAAAGAGGGTGTATTGTCGTTGATATCTGACACATGTATCTTGACTCGTATAATTTCAAAATATTGCATTGGTTTAACAGCTACGCTGATTTCCAGCGAACAAGATGTGTGCCTTTGACAAAGCGATTCCCTGTCGATTCTCTTAGCAGTCCGTAATACGCCGCTCTTCTCTGCAATGCTGAACAATCCATTATGACCCCCTTGATTGCTGACGATGCTGAACCGCAATGTGTTCAATATTGCAGTGTTATATTTTGTTTTGATATGCGCTTGCGATGCCACATTGCCCAATACGGTGCCAATCGGAACTTCTTCCTCTATTCTGTATTCCAATTGCCCTTGACCTGCTGCGTGTGACAGGGCATCGTAGCATGTCAGTATAAATAATAGTCTACTTACTTGTCGCATGATTGTACATGGGAAGGTATATTTTCCATTTCACAGTTAGACTAGTGCAGCCATTGTATACTATGTATGTTGTCGCGAGTGAAAATCTTTCTGGGCAACGTTTGACGTTCCTACGGTGAAATACGCTTTATCAAAAAGTCCCAAAATATACAATACATACTGGTACATGGAGAAATGTTACGTAATGACTCCTCGGTGCTCTTCATTGTGTAGTAGCACGGTATATCCGCGTACTGTAGCAAAAGGTGGAGATTCTCATCATGATACTGCAATATGGCGGTTCTCTCTGAATAAATGAATGACGTCATTTACCCGAGATACAAAGAATCTGGTTATGCCGTTTGGTGGCGCCAAAGATTCGAACAAAGGTTTCTGAAAAATTGGCGTCAAGAGTTTAGTGATCAGGTTGATCATTTAAAATGCAAGTCTCGCATGCACTGTACCTTCAGGTACCCGTAATGTTTGCTGATTACAATACACTGTGTTATTTTGAAACGAGTGTTTGGACTTCAGGAGGACAGAACTGACATTCCCCAATGGCCGAGAACGAGTTTTTATGCCGACGACATATAATCCTATCTGTTCATCCCCGTTACCACAGTACGTGTGTGATGTAGGTGTGCAAGTGTGCGTGTGTGGGGGGGTGGGGGTGGGGGTGGGGGTGGGGGTGGCAGCAGTAATGCTGTTACGAATTTCATTTATATATATATATACAAGATCTGATTAGTTAAGAAAGGGAATATGTTATCAATATAATGTAACCTCAATATAATATTCTATGCAGTAAAAGGTAGGCCCGTTTCATTTGCCTGTAGGACAAGTGACTTGTGACAATCTTGATTCCCTACACCATGGACATACTGCACCATAATCGCGATAAAATGAGCGTCATTTAGTATAAAATGGCGTTTAAACTATCTTGATATATACTGAAGCCCGTATGTGACATAATCTGTATGTTTCATACCATAAAATGTAGGTGCGTTTCATTTTTTTTTTTTTTTTTTTTTTGGAGGACATGTTACTCACGACTATCACAGTGCACTGAACAACGTACTTACTGCACCCTACTCAGGATGAAATGAACGTCTTTTAGGATACAAAGTCGTTCACACTATCTTGATATACATTGCAACTTACATATGTAATATGTCCTTCAGTATTAAGTCAAGCAATATTCCAATTGAATGATCCAACAGAGTTCTTATATGTAATCTCAGGCGAAGACGCAAATCTTTGCTCAAAACCGAATGCTGATTGTATCATCCACGTACATTATCTTTAACTTCAATTTTTGTGACGTAGTTTTGGTCTGTGAAACATTAAAAAAAAACACGCGATCAACACGGCTAAACGACTGATATTTTCTTGGTACGCTGAAACATTCAGTTTAAATGTGTATTGCTGTTACATGCACATATCACATATATATATCAAATTTCGTGAATTTTGTGACAGTGTAAGGAAGGAGAAATTAGATACCGCGCGAAACTAAAAGCTCTTGAGTACTCATGTTGTGGGACTTTTTTGCAGATTGAATATAGTATGGGCCTTGTTCCTATCCATGCAGGTGTTAATATCTTCAGGCACTCCGTAAAATATGTTTCATGAGAATTCTTGTCAATAATACTCCTGAACTTAATGAATACATCAAAACCATACCAATGCTGCAGTAACTATTTTCATTGATGCCAAAATAAAGACAAAAAGCTACTTGGAGTACATATCATAAAAACGGGGTAAGATTAACTTGTCTTGCATTTTATACCTATTTTCAAATGTAAGTATACACCGCTGAGACAAGTACGTTACTGCCAACAGTTAGAAGTTGACCCTGCACAATTCCACTTTTGTATCAGTCCGGAGTCATCACACGTTTAGAATTTCCGAACAGCCGCATTTTTAACTTCCAAACTCATTCTTTTAACCTTTCATATGCAAAACGATATGTTTGATGCACCTGGTGCTAACGTTTGCAAAAAGAAAGAAAGAGAGAGAGAGAGAGAGAGAGAGATAGAGAGAGAGTGAGAGAGAGAGAAAGCTGATTTGATGGCAAGAAAGCTTAGGGTGACCGTCCAAACGTTCTCAAATTCCACAATTGGCCAAAAACAAACGACCCCCAAAAAACAACACAAACAAAAAGTGCTTTAAGTTTTGTCTTAAAAACGGGGTTTCGGACAGAATCGGAATAATTGGACCATAAAACACATATAAGGCATAACATGAAGATCTGTCAATTGCATAAAATGGAACTACAATATGCTTTGACATTAAACTATGTCGCAATCATTTCAGTAAACTTGTGCATAGGTATAATGTACTATAGAGGATATATACTTATGTTGACGCAATCTATATATTCTGTCATTTGGGGGAGGGGGGGTCAGGTTTGGTATATCCTAGGGGAACAAATTGTTCAACATGTTCCGAAACTTTATTTATGGTTGAATACGTCGAGTCGCTGGTACCGTCATTTAATATATACCAGTTTGTGTCAGCTACGCTGCCGTCACCACATTTTCTTATGTTACCCAACTCTCCATTGGCGACACTCAGCAAGTTTTCTGTTGCTGGCGCACGGCTGAATCGCTGTCTTCGACGCCTCTTCCAACACACTGTACTGATTACTAGAAGAACCAACAGCATAAAACCTAATGATCCGGACAGTGCAAATGTGACAAGGACGTGCTGGGTGGCCGACATAGATGACGTAATCGCCAACATTTGTTCCTCTGTGACTACATGCACTGTAATATTGACTGAACTTTTATGCCACGGCGCTGCACCGTCTCTTGCCGTGACAACAAATTTATAAGACATTTTGTGGTCTCGAACCAGCATGGTTGTACTTCTGATAGTTCCCTCTGTCCTGTCAACGACAAATACGTCTTATGGGTCTGCACCACGCCCATTATCATCTATAATACATCCCACTCTTCCACCACTGTCTAAGTCTGCATCAGTGGCAAAACCCGTTCCTATTTCAGTCCCTGCAGGGATTTTGTCCAACACATGAAACGCGCAGGTATACTGAGAGAATTTGGGCACCTTATCCTTTATGTCTAGGAGTGTAATAATGATCGTGGCTGAAGAAGTCAGTGACGGACTACCCTTATCTCTGGCGTACACTATCGCTTGATACGTTTTTTTTGTTTTTGTTTTTGTTTTTGTTTTTGTTTTTTTTTTAACGGTCGAATTGCCTGAGAGCCATTACCGCACCCGTATTGCTGTCAATTGTTAAATCTGAATGTACTTGTTCATATCATTTTCTCCTGAGTCCGGATCGACACACTCTACCCTTAAGACTGACACACAAACAGCGTTGTTGTCATCAAAACTAACAGAAAACCTGTCGCTTGTGAACTCAGCTCGATTGTCGTTCTAATCTTAAATTGATACAGTCATGTACTTGCTGCCTGACAATCGCGGAATACCATAATCTTGGCATTGTATGTTGAATGATATCTCAGGGGTGTTTTCTCGGTCAAACATCCCTGACGTTACAATTTTGTAATCTGACTCAACTATGTGTTGCAAGTGAAATCTTTTATCATTCAACGAACATTCAAATGTGCCTCCTTCTCCACCATCGCGGTGAGAAATTGAAATATAAACTACAAATGTGTTAAGATCGGCATTCTCTTTGATGCTAATACCAGGTGTACTAGATAAGGCGCTGACCCTTACTTCAGGTGCATCGTTATTTGTATCGACGACACGAATTTTACCAAATGTAGTTCCTGGTACCGAATGTGAACCGTGGTCCTTTGCGATAACAGATAGTCCATAAATGTGTCTGCCATAAGTATCTCGTTTCTTTTGCAAATAAACTGAACCACTTGCTCTGTCTATTCTAAACAAAGGAGCATATTGCCGAAGCGTACCTTGTGCAAAGCTGTATGACTCTTGCCCATTTGCTCCCAAATCTTTATCCACTGCTGTGACTTTCAAGAGGTTTGTGTTTATGGGTGTGTTATCAAAGACTCGCATCCCGTAGGATCTGTTTTTGAATTTAGGAATTCTGTCATTGACGTCAGTAACAATAATATTCACGTCTAACCTGCCTGCTTTCTGGGGCGTACCATTATCCATAGACAAGACAGTTAAACGGTATGTGTTTCTCTTTTCTCTGTCCAGTGGGGTTTTTAAAACCACCTGAATTCTACTGCCTTCGTTCTCGTCTAAAACTCTTATCTTAAATTCTGCTGGCGCGGAACTGATCGCGTATTGTAAATGTCCATTTTGGTCTATGTCATCATCTACAGCGACAAGGATGGGAAGCTATAATTCCAGGAAGTGACGCTTCAGAAACGCGAATTGTGACCCTGTGTTTTGGAAATGACGGCGCATTATCATTTATATATTATTATCTTTACTCGTACAATATCAAAATACAACATTGGCCTTACTGCTATGCTTACGCCCAATACTCAAGACGTTTGTTTTAGACAAAGCGTATCCCGGTGAATTCTTCTTTCAGTCCGAAATACGCCGCCGTTTCCTGCAATGTTGAACAAGCGGCTGTGAGCTCCGACGTCGGCAACAATGCTGAACTGCAATGTGTTTAATATTGTTTTTCTGTACTTTCTTTCGATACTAGATTGCTTTGCAATGTCGCCTAATATGGTTCTTACTGGTACTTCCTCTTGTATTTTGAATTCCAATTGTCCTTGACCACAAATGTGAACAAGTACAAAGTAGAATGTCAGTGTAAAGATCAAATTACTTACTGGCTGCATATTCTTTCTCTTTGAATATTTCTTCCATTCGCATTAAACTGCATGCTGCTACGTCACATCTTATTGAATGATAAAACAACGCATACAAAGGATGCCACCTATCGACCGTAATGTTCTTGGTCGCCAGCTATGCTTCTTTACGCGTTATCTCAGTACGCTGGGATATGCCACGCATTAAAAGATTCGTCCACTTTGCCGTCTACACGATATGACTTGTTCAAAAAGTGTGTGTACTTATGTCTCAGTGGCTTCAATATGGCGAATGTCTGACTGAATAAATAAGTGACGTCACCTACTGATGATGTGCAGTTTACTTGTGCCGTTTGGTGGCACCAAATGAGGCCAGCGCATGAAGTTTGCAATGCACTCTGGAGCATCTTTCCCTTATTTATCGCAAATACTGGTTTGTACACTGAAGAGAGAAACAGAAAAAACTCCTAAAGTTCTCACGTGTATGTTTGGATAATAATGTCAGTGCTAAATGATTCAGGAGAGACTGTCGCTACTGGGCAAGTTATTCTTATTGAAGTAAGGGTTTCATCTGAGAAGCTTGTAATTAGTTTCCTGTAGCTCAAAATGAGGTTGTTTGAAAGTCAAATTACGAAAGAAACGTTTAAAACTAAACTGTCTTTAACAGATGCGTAAAGGACATACAAAGCAGACCCGCTTAGATCAAACAACACGCGTTTAGCTATAAAATATTGTATAAAACTGGGCGTGGCGCCATGGTTGGCAAGTACATTTAATATGTATCCCATAAATATTGTTGTCCATCAAGTTATCTACATTCCTGTATGAGGTCTCATCCGACAACAGCTTACTCAAACCATAGGGATTCCTTGTTAAATAAGTCTAATTTAAAGTCGAATTGGTTTCTGGACAAAATATTAGTGCAAATACATTGTTTTCGATTCTGACTGCAGGGGCCAAGAAATGATAATTAGCATTTTCCATGAGAAAAAAATATTATTTATATGCGCACAACGGAAAACCGTAGGTACAGAACATAAGGAGATGTCAAAATACATCACTTTTGTCAGAGATTTCTCGCTTGAATTGCCAATCATACATGTGTATCTCAACACAAATTATGTATGTTTCACACTCGTCTTCTATTTAAAAAAAGAAAGGCGTCATTCAAGATTTATTGTGACTTCCAATTTCAATTACGTGGTGTGAACATGTTTCATTCGCGTACAATACGCCGTGTCTAACAGATCCAACCCTAATATCATATGGTTCTACTAGAGTGATCAAAAGTGCCTTTGTAAATTACATAATAACAACATCACTTTGGAAGTCAATTTGGTGGTCAGTAAAGTTTATTGGTAACCAAGAAGCTGCACCCCCCTCCCCACATAAACTGCTACTCACTTAAAACAATTTGAGTATGATTTTATGTTTAATCTTTTAAGCACAATCGGATTTATATCATTAAAATGTACAACATAATATTTCAAACTGGTACTGCACGACCAGCCACGCGGAGGATCCATTTGATATAATATTTGGAAGGAAGATAAAAACCGAAAGCGTTACATCGTGAAATCTAATTATACTCTGGAGAGAGAAAAAGTGATTTAGGCATATTTTGGAGAGTTTGTATGCAAATTAAAATTAAATAGGGTGGTTCCCATAATAGCGGGAACTGTCTGTCTTAAAGAGAGTCGCCCTGATCGAGAGATCACGATGCATTTCAGTATAGTTTCATTATATCTCATCTTGCTTAATTAAAGAGAATGAGGATAGCTGCTACCACCAGGTGGCTAATTGTATGGTAATTATATGCATAGGGAGGCAGGCTAGTGTACATACATGTGACCCCTTTGTCAGCGTAAGAAGCAGGTAACACCTCAACCAGTGGACCTTGGCCAACAGGCCTGGCTCACAGAGTTCAAAGAAAAGCTAATTATCAAATGACCATGTAGAATGACATCGCAGATAATGAGCCCAACCAAAAAGTAGAAAGTGGCCCACTTTTTCTGCCCAGTTCCTATTAGCTTTAACCCGTATTAAGTACTCTTGCTAGCATGATGAATTATAGCACAGCTGTTTCATCCAGTATAAATAAATTCAAATAAGAAAATTTCAATATTTTATCAGCTGCAGGTTAGAGGGTAAATTCTTACACAATTCTAAGCTTGTGTTGAAGTAGGCCATCCTGAGGAATATAAAATCTAACGTGCGTAAGAAACCGATACAACAGTATGAAAAAATCAGCAATGTATCATTGGTATAAAGATTTCAAGCACAAAAATACGTATGTTCACAGCCCATTTTGCTACCTACATATGCTATGTCTCATAGCAAGGAGGTGCCCTCATTGATAGAGATAGCAAAAAAACAGTTGTCAACTATAAGCTGTCAACAGGGCACGGAATTCTGAAAAAAATGCTATAAGATAGTTTAGACATAAGCGCACAAGATAGTGCTTTGTTCTTGAGGCCCCATCAAGGTTTCAACCCATCAAGGCTCTACAAATGAAATTTATGGTAGTGATCAAATGTTTCGTGCATTTGTCGTTGGTGCAAATATAAAACAAAATTGATATATACCGACCGCAAAAATGTTAATATGTCTTTTAAAAATCAACAGAGACACTAGAGGAATACTTACGTTGATGCAATCACCATATTCTGTCATTTGGGGGTCAGGTTTGGTATATCCTAGTGGAACAGTTTGTTCAAGATGTTCCGAAACTTTACTAATAGTTGAATATGTGGAGTTGCTGGTGACGTCATTTAACACATACCAGTTTTTATCAGCCACGCTTCCGTCACCATTTTTTCTTATATTGTCCAACTCTCTGTTAGCAACATTCAGTAAATTTTCTATAGCTGGTGCTCGACTGAATCTTTGTCTTTGACGCCTCTTCCAGCAAATTATGCTTATCGTGAGAAGGACTATAAGCATGAAGCCCAAAGATCCAGATAGTGCAAATATGATCATGAGATGTTGCTTTGCTGACAAAGATGAGGTAATGGATAACATTTGCTCGTGGGTTACTATATGCACTGTAACGTTTGCTAAACTCTTATGCCATGGCGGCGAACTGTCTCTCGCGGTCACAGTAAACTTGTAGGCAGTCTTGTGATCCCTGACCAACATCGTTGTTGTCTTGATGTTGCCCTTTGTCCTGTCAATTACGAATATGTCTTTTGGGTCCATAGAACTTTTACTTTCCTCTATGGCATAATCAACCGTACCTCCATCATCTAAATCATCATCAGTGGCATATACTTTTCCTACCTCACTCCCCGGAGGAACTCTATCTAAGACATGAAAGTCGTAGTTGTTCTGTGAAAATTTCGGCACAACGTCGTTCACGTCCAGAATAGCTATCACTACCGTTGCTGTAGACGTATATGATGGCTCTCCATGGTCCTGTCCAAATACTAACACTTGGTACGTCGGTTTCTCTTCACGGTTGAATTCCCTTGAAGCAGTTATTAGTCCTGTATTCGCATTAATTTCCAAATCCAAGAGTGCAGATTTTGACAAACTGTATGTAACCCTACCGTTTTCCCCTATATCTTTGTCGGTGCATCTCACACGTAATACAGAACAGCCAATTGCGTTGTTTTCTTCCAAATTTACCAAATATTTCTTGTTGTGAAAGGAAGGTGGAGTGTCATTCTCGTCTTCGATGGAGACTGCAAGGTATTTTGTACTTGATAGACGTGGCGTACCAAAGTCTTGACATCGAATGCCGATAGTTACCTCAGCTCGTAATTCTCTATCGAATACGCCGGCGGTTACAATTTTATAATCAGAATTCCCAATATGTTGTAAATGAAATCTTCTATCAGTTAGAAAACATTCAAACGTGCCCCCCTCTCCACTGTCCAGGTCGGAAATTGAGATATAAGCGACAAAAGTATTGAGTTCAGCGTTTTCTTTAATACTAATTTCTTTGGTTCCACCCAACGCACTGACCTTGACCAGTGGTGCGTGGTTATTAGTATCGATGACACGAATGTTCACATTAGCTGAGACAGGTATAGCGAGAGGTCCCTTGTCTTTAGCAATTACGGATAACTTGAAGATGTGCTTTTGCTTAAAATCTAGTTTCTTTTGCAGATAAATTGACCCTGTCTCCTTGTCTAATCTAAACAAATTCCCATAGTTCCTGACAGTGCTGCGTGCAAACTTGTAGGATACTTGTCCATTTGCACCGGTATCCTTGTCTACTGCTGTCACTGTCAACAATCGTGAGTTGACGGGGGTACTATCAAATACTCGCACGTCGTATGACTTGTTTTTAAAGACAGGAATGTTATCATTCACATCTGATATAATTATATTCACCTCAAGGTGTCCTGTCCTTTGCGGAATACCATTGTCTGTGGCAGTTAGTTTTAAACGATAATTGCTTTTCCTTTCTCTGTCCAGTGAGCTTTTCAAGAAAATTTGAATCCCGCCTTCTTCTATCTCTTTAAGAACTTTTATTGAAAATTCATTGTAGCCCGAGTTTATTGTGTACTGTATCTGTCCATTTTGGTTTATATCATCGTCCACGGCGAGAGGGAGAGAAGCGATAAGACCCGGATCTGCCGTCTCAGACACACTGATGCTTAGCATAGCTTTCGGAAAGAAAGGCGCGTTGTCATTTATATCAGAAACAAAAATTTTTATTCGTATAATTTCGAAATACTGCATCGGTTTTACGGCAATACTGGTTTTAAGTATGCAGTGCGAGTGTTTCAGACAAAGCGTGTCCCGGTCAATTCTCTTTGCAGTCCGCAACAATCCGCCATTTTCTGCGATGCTGAACAAATGACTGTCAGCTCCGACGCCAGTGAGAATGCTGAACCGCAATGTGTTTAATATTGCTGTGTTATATTTTCTGTCAATACCGGAGTGCCGTGCGACGTTTCCCAACAGTGTCCCAACAGCAATCTCCTCATCTATCCTAAATTCCAGTTCTCCTTCACCACAGCTTGGTGTAAGGCCATAGTAAGATGTCACAATAAACAATAATGTACTTACTTGTCGCATTTTCTTGTATGATCTGCTACATTGCCAGTATCCATGGCATCTTGCAGAAATAATATGCATGTCCTAGATATAATAGTGAGTTTCATATCAGCTTCATTGGCTTCATGTAAAATCCAGTTTTCTATTTTACTGTTTTACTGCATGTTGAAGTAATCCTTCAAATTAAACATTAATTCCGTTTTATCCTAAAGGAAGTATCAGTAGTGATCTTTCAGCGCACAATGCATAGAATCATTCCTCATCATTGACTGCAATATGGCGGTTGTCTGACTGTCTAAAGTGTGACGTCATTGGGCAGGGCTGCAAGGAGACGGTGCCGTTTGGTGGCGCCAAGGTTGTGGAATGACAGTCTTGCCAAACACTGTCCAGCAAGCAACTCTCTTTTACGAATGGAACCCAATGTGTCTTGTGGTTTATGCATAGCCAATGAGTATTAAACTGACCCAGATACATCTCACAAAAAAACTTTTGGATGAATCGCACAGTGATTTCTGTCGGTTAACCCTGCCTCGCACACACATAATTTTCTTCTCGTACTGTATGCATCCGCAATATATGTATTTCTTTCATTACGAATAATTTTTATGGTGTGATAAAAAAAATGTGTAATTGTTCCTCAAGTGGAGATACACCACCTTAAGTTCAAGCAAGTATACGTTTTGGGAATGCTGAATATGTTTTAGTTGTTGACATCTAGTGGCGCGGCTAAAACGACGTTCAATCAGATTTTTTTTTAATTAATTACGAATGCATGGTTGCCTAATGGAATGGTTTTATCAACTTTCTGTACACTCATAGAAGACGCCACAAAATTAACTAAATATCTAATCTCACGTATCGTCTATAATAAAATATTTCTTTGTACGAACAAGATACCTTGGCATGTATTAATACATTTCGATAACGCAAAATTATGCTGCAGTTCACTTTGTCCAAAGTTGTAATATAATGTTCACTCACACAACCAATTTCCGTCACCTTAGGTTTGCAAATTAGGTGCCTCTGCTAACACGCATATACAAATGACTAGCTTAAAAAGCCAATAATGCCTATGATATAATAGTAAATGTAACCAAGTGTACAATACTGCAGGCCAGAACAGTCAAATTCATGGCCATGAACTCGGCTATCCTGGCTTGCAGTAAACTTTGCGCGTTAGTTTTATTTTTTATTTAGTAATTGCTGTATTGCAAAAATGCTTAAAATAGATAATGTATCAATACAACAGTTTTTATTTCTGAAAACAGTTGAAAGTCCCAAGCGCACTTCACAAAAGTAGTACCCAAGCTCTACAAGAATGATATGGATTTCTACTAGGATGATATAGATAAAGTTAACACCCAATCCATTTTCTTATTTTAGGACTGATACAGCTGTAAGTATTGGAGTCCGCTGTCGTCAAAAAGCTTTTAAGTTTTGTGATGAGGACACAAAGCGCGTTTTATGTTTGACAGATGTGTTCAGAAACAACCCTGCCAAGCAAAATGATGGCATCGACGTGTTTACATGTGCTATTTTATATGTATATATATATATATATATATATATATATATATATATATATATATATATATATATATATGTATATATATATATATATATATATATATATATATATATATATATATATATATATATATATATATATATATATATATATATTGGAATGTTTTCGTCCATTACTTTCAATATGATTCACATCAATCCATTTACATTCGGATGCAAAAGGGAGCAAAATATAAACAGTTTTGCTGCCAGCCATAGCCGCCCCTCCGATTTCCAAGGAACAATCGTTAATTTCTTTCTGTCTCTGATCTGCAGACATGTTTGTATTTTACACCCCAATGATGATGCTTTGATGTACAATGCAGATATTCTGAAGGTAAACGTTTATTACTTTACGAATTTGAAGATGCGTGGTTTTTGTGTGTGTGTGTGTGTGTGTGTGTGTGTGTGTGTGTGTGTGTGTGGTTTTCTGCGTGTATTTTTTTCTGTTTGTTTTTTGTATTTGTTTTGCTTTTTGGTTTTGGTTTTTTTTTGTTTTTTTTTTTTTTTGTTTTAATTTTTAAAATTTGCAGGGATGGACTCCTCGATAACAATACGTGTGAAAAGGAAGGCTGTAATGGAAAATCGGATTACATAGAGGTCCGTTGAGCTATTTCGGCGATTTTAATCTACACCCATGTATTTTGACTATACAGATATGTTTCCCGCTAAAGCTATTTCTATGACAATCAAAATGTACCCAGACAATGTTTCTAAACATTGTTCCCATGGGTAATATGCAGCAGATAAGCGCGAGAAATACCTTTGTGGACGTGCCTGATACGAACATGGACATAATATGTCCTTGCTAGAAACATCAATGTAAAGGAAAACGAAAATTTGTTCGTTTGCAATAATGAGGGGCTCCAAGGGATATTTGCGTGATACGTTATTATCTATATTTATATCATTTTAGCCTGATTCGTGATTATCTGATTATAAGTATTTGCGTGATTCGTTATTATATATTTATTTCTCGAGCACTCACTGTGAAATCAAAGATTATTTAACATGATTCGTGATTATATGTATTTATTCACGTAATTGTAATTTTTTATGATTTGGAATTAGCCGTGAAAGTACATTTAAAATAAACTTTCTGTGAATCGTGATCACACACCCCTCCACCCCCACCCCCTTTTGAGGGCCCTCAATAATACAAAGCGCAAATAGATCCCAGAACAAACCACAGGCTACTTCTCCTTCATTCCAGGTCCCCTGTTTAACCAATACAGGGGTCTCTGTCAAAATGCCTGGATACACTACCACTTTCTTTGCGCAGTTTATAAGTAGCAAGATAAGTAATCGTGTGTACATGTGTATGCATTCATAAATAACAATTGATAACCGGATGGTTTTCGTATTAATAGGTACCATGAAATGCGCATTGCATTTTTGTAATAGATGATAACAATGGTATAAAGTTTGTCCAAAGTAATTACGTTACGGCAGAATACAAGGCAAATTCAACGGTATATATATATATATATATATATATATATATATATATATATATATATATATATATATATATATACATATATATATATATATATATATATATATATATATCTTGTACACAGAAGCAAGAGGCGCACTAATTTGCATATTCTATAACTATGTTCACGTTTCTGCTTTCACTTAGACCCATCTGCTAGTGCTGATGTGCATAAAGTTGCATACTGTTACGATATTCTCATCTTTAGTCTGGAAATGTGCGCAGCAAGTGATAATGGAGTAAAATCAATATGAAACACTGTGTCCAAACGAAAGAAAAGACATATTACATTATGTTTTCAAATGTGTATCACAAAAATTGTTTCTTGCGGTGGTACCACTAGTTTTTAAAAAAGAGAGGTACTTACGTTAATGCAATCTGTATATTCTGCCATTTGTGGGTCAGGCTTAGTATATCCCAGTGGAACAGTTTGCTCAAGATGTTCCGAAACTTTACTTATAGTTGAGTATGTAGAGTTGCTTGTGACGTCGTTCAACACATACCAGTTTTTATCAGCAACACTGCCGTCCCCGTTTTTTCTAATATTATCCAGCTCCCTGTTAGCCACACTGAGCAGATTTTCTATAGCAGGAGCACGACTGAATCGTTGTCGTCGTCGCGTCCGCCAACATACTATACTGACGACGATGACAATCAAGAGCATGAAGCCCAATGACCCAGAGAGGGCAAATATGATGACCAAATGCTCGTGTGCTGACAAGGGGGACATAATATCCACCATCTCTTCTTCTGTCACAATATGGACTGTTACATTAGCTGATTTTTTATGCCATGGTGACGCACCGTCAATTGCAGTGACAGTAAACTTATACATAGTCTTGTAGTCTCTTACCAACATGGTGGTAGTCTTGATGATTCCTGTTCTCCTGTCTATTACAAACACATCTTGTGGGTCGTCTGAACGTTCCCTGTCTACTACAATGTATTCTACCCGTCCTCCGCTGTCCAAATCACCATCGGTGGCATAAATGCTTCCTACCTCAGTCCCTGGAGGAACTTTGTCAATGGCATAAAAAGCGTAATTTTCTTGTGAGAATTTTGGCGTTTCGTCATTAACGTCCAAAATAGTGATAAAGATGGATGCTGTGGAAGTGAATGATGGTTTCCCATTATCTTTGGCATAAACGTGTGTTTGGTACGTATTACTTTCTTCACGGTCAAAGGATCTCAAGGCAGTGATCACACCCGTGTGAGCGTCAATAGCCAAATCGGAAATGGCCATCTTGGACAAACTGTAGAGTAGTCGACTGTTTTCTCCCGTATCCTGATCCGAGCACCGAACACTCAGTATGGATGCCCCAATTGAATTGTTCTCTTCCAGGGACACTGAGTATTTCTGATGTGTAAATTCAGGCGGATTGTCATTTACGTCCTGCAGAGAAACACTTAAGTATTTGGCACTTGATAAACGCGGAGTACCAAAGTCCTGACATTGAATGCTGAAGCTTACTTTGGGACTTTTTTCTCTATCAAATATCCCAGCTGTGACAATTTTGTAGTCTGACTTCCCTATGTGTTGCAAATGAAATCTTGGGTCACTTAAGGAGCACTCAAATGTGCCTCCCTCTCCACCATCTAGGTCTGTAATTGAAATATAAGCTACAAATGTATTTTGTTCAGAGTTTTCTTTAATTTGGATATCTTCCGTACCGGATAGGGCACTCACCTTTACTTCCGGTGCGTGGTTGTTAGTATCGATGACGCGAATTTTTACTGTGGTTCGAACTGGAATCGAATAAAGGCCCTGATCTTGTGCAATGACAGATAATTTATACATTTGTTTTCCCTGTACATCCAAATTACGTTGTAGATAGATAGACCCTCGATTTTTGTCAAGTCGAAATAAATCAGCATACAGACGGATGGTTTCACGGGCGAAAGTGTAGGATATTTTTCCATTCACGCCTTCATCCTTATCCACAGCCGTTACCGTAAGTAATCTTGTGTTAACCGGGGTACTGTCAAATACACGCACCGTGTAAGACTTGTTGAGGAACCTAGGGATATTGTCATTTACGTCTGTCACGATTATATTCACTACTAGAGATCCAGTCATTTGGGGCACACCTCTGTCTGTCCCGATAATTTTAAGATTATAAAATCCTTTGTTTTCCCTGTCAAGTGACGATTTCAAGACTATTTGGATTGCCATTTGCTCGGTCTCTTCTATGATTTTAATTTCAAACTCCTCTGCTTCAGAGTGGACGGTATAGCCTACACGCCCATTTTGATCTATATCATCATCTATCGCTACAGGAAGAGAAGCAATCAGACCAGGATCCGCGGCTTCAGACACCTGTATACTCAGTCTAGATTTAGGAAATAATGGTGCGTTATCGTTAATATCAGACACAAATATCTGGACTCGTATAATTTCAAAATACTGCATTGGTTTAACTGCTATGCTGATTTCCAGCATGCAAGTAGGCTGTTTGAGACAAAGCTTTTCCCTGTCAATTCTCTTGGCAGTCCGTAATACGCCGCCATTGTCTGTGACGCTGAACAACTGGCTATGAGCTCCAACGTCGTCTACAATGCTGAACTTCAATATGTTTAATATTGCTCTGCTATGTTTTCTGTCGATACGTGACTGCAATGCGACGTTGCCCAATACAGTTCCCACTTTCATTTCTTCTTCCAGTCTGTACTCTAGTTGTATTTGGCCATATGTTTTAAGAAGACTACTGCATATTACCAGAACATGGAGTAAATTACTTACTGCTCGCATTTTCCTGGATTTTGGGCTAGAATATCCATTTGTCAATCACCACAAGCAGCCGCAGCTTATTATGTTGAATGTTCAATCCACGAAATATCACTTTCACAGTACCTTGAACCATGTGGCCTCGGGACCTGTTTCCGCTCTTTTTTACAAATTGTAGAAAACAACTTTTACGTAAAAAACATCTTCTTAATCAGGGATTGGTACATGCGTCGTCTACGTAGTATATACCATAACCTTTTGCCCAAACATCTCACCGTAACCTCGAGACAATCATATTCCTGGGATGCAATATGGCGTTTCTCTCTTCGAATGCACGCTGACGTCATGTGCCTGAGCTACCCAGAGTTAGAAAGGCCCGTTGGGTGGCGCCAGGGTTCAGGTATATAGGGAACGTGTGTGTGTTGAGGGCGGGGGTACAAATATTTATAAGTCCCTTACAAAACAGAACACTCCTATCAATAAAATAAATATAAAGGTTAATATCAACTAACAAATAAAAAGCCATTTAGGTAGCGTGCTAATCACAGTTTTGGAAACAATTGTATTAGTTTTCAACAGAGATATGGAGACACAACGTAAATATGTGTATATGTGTGACAGTAGCTTGAAAAATAAAAGGAAATTAAAGTGTAGTAAAAGTAAAATTAGTGGCCTGATCATTAGATATTTTGCCTGTGTATAACTGCATGAAAATACCATTGACTTGTAAGAATAACTTTTGTTCCGACGATGTGCATAAAAGAATTGAACAATGTACGTTGTCGTTGTTTTGCCGCAGTCATAAATTAATGACTCACACATGCAGTCACATCATAAAAGCATTGCAGGCCCATCAAATGTAGTGGTGACCAATGTGCACTGATACTTTTCCTCATAAACTCTGACTAAATGATATTAACCAAGATTGCATCGATCGACCGTTTCATTTTGTTAAACCCTTGGCTAGACGGAAATACATACAAATACAACGAATGTACTTACTGTTTTATACTCATTTCTTCACGCAAATGGTTGAAGCGAAGTTAATAATATGCCCATTATAAGTATCTCATTCCTGAGTTATACCACGATCAAGTTCAACAATGAAGAAAGAAATATCATATTGTATGTATGTCAAAGATGCCCACATGACTTTGCCATCCTCTAAGATGCCTTCCATCAAACGGCACAATATGCCGCCTAGTGGCATCCAGTTGCAATCATGATCAATTAATATAGAGCACCATATATGTACTAACATACCCATTATAAACATGTTCCATAGTGATAAGGTTTTTCTGATTCACAACTGTCACAAAAAAATAAACAGTCCTTGTACTCTGAGTGACACTGCTAAACAAACCTTTAAAAGCACTTCCTTGAGAGCACGCTACGAAGTAACTGGAGACATGTCAAAGGTCTTTGACATGGCAAATCAGTCTTATTTATCATGACTTTAAAGAAGTAACACGTAGCTGATGAGATAACTACCTACCAGACCGATCCAGTATATCTGTTACCTAAATTATCATGGTAGAATCAATAAACTTGGTGCTCCCCAAGGATCAACTCTAAGACAATTGCTTAAAGTTACATGGGGAGTGTGTTCAATGATATATATGTTAGTAGTTATTGGACACTGATGCATGTAATCTATTACACATATTTTGACACACTAGCATACATGTCTACAAGTAAGAGCAACAGCCATTTGAAATTGCATCAAATGACATCAGCAGTTCTATCCCGACATGATCTGTTGTGACTGGTACACTGTACTCCAACGATACGTACAAATCAGTAACATTACTTACATACTAATAACATGAAGTTAACCCTTCAAGTGCTAATCACTGCTATTGTCGTTTTCACATTTCCGTTAAACATAAGATAGTTAAAAGATTCAAATTCCTCATGTAGATACCTTTCATTTAAACAGAAGCAAGCTGTTACTTAATATTTGGTATCCGTTAAAGTTGTCTAAGTAACAAACCAACATATTTCGCATTGAAATTTAAGCACACAACAAGATTATTGTAAATGGCCACAAAAATATCAACTTTGTCTTTTTATCGGGGGAAACTAAATATGCTGTTATAAAAGAGAGCTACTTACGTTGATGCAATCAGTGTATTCTGTCATGTGGGGGTCGGGTTTCGTGTATCCTAGAGGGACAGTTTGCTCGAGATGTTCCGAAACTTTACTTATAGTTGAATACGTTGAGTTGCTAGTGACGTCGTTTAAAACATACCAATTTTTATCAGCCACACTGCCGTCCCCGTTTTTTCTGATATTATCCAACTCTCTGTTGGCAACATTAAGTAAGTTTTCTATTGCTGGTGCTCGACTGAATCTTTGTCGTCGACGGCGTTGCCAACAAACTACACTGATAATGATCAGAACAATTAACATGAACCCCAATGAAGCAGACAGGGCAAATATGATAACAAGATGCTGGTCTGTGGATAAAGAAGACATCATATCCAGCATTTGTGCTTCTGTAACAATATGTACACTGACATTTATTGAATTTGTATGCCACGGTGGTGCACTGTCCGTCGCAGTGACAGTAAATTTGTAAGACGTTTTATAATCTCGAACCAGCATGGTGGTAGTCTTGATGGTGCCCGTTGTCCTATCAATTACAAATACATCTTGTGGATCGACTGAATGTTCCCTTTCGGATATGGCATACTCGACTCTTCCACCTTCATGTAAGTCAGCATCGGTAGCATAAGCGTTTCCAACTTTAGTTCCGGGAGGAACTTTGTCCACGACAAAGAAGTCATAGCTATCTTGCGTAAATCTTGGGATTTCATCATTTACGTCCAATATATTAATTAGAATTGTGGATGTGGAAGTAAATTTGGGCTTTCCATTATCTTTGGCGTAAATCAGTGTTTGATACGTCTGTGCTCTTTCACGGTCAAAAGGTCTCAATGCAGTTATAATCCCCGTGAAAGTGTCGACCGCTAAATCGGAAAGGGCTGACTCAGGCAAGCTGTATTGCAGCTGACCGTTTTCACCTGTATCCTCATCTGTGCATTCGACGCTCAATACGGAGGCACCAACTGCATTGTTCTCTTCCAAAGTAACTGAATATTTTTCATTTGTAAAAACAGGAGGATTATCATTTTCGTCTAAAAAGGAGACAGTTAAATATTTAGTACTTGACAAACGCGGAGTACCAAAGTCTTGGCATTGCATACTGAAGCTTACCTTCGGACTTTTTTCTCTGTCAAACACCGCGGCCGTAACAATTTTATAATCGGACTTTCCTATGTGCTGTAGGTGAAATTTTCGATCACTTAAAGAACATTCGAAAGTTCCCCCTTCCCCACCATCAAGGTCAGTGATCGAAATATATGCCACGAAAGTATTTCGTTCAGAATTTTCTTTAATACGGATTTCTTTCATGCCGGAGAGTGAACTGACCTTTATTTCCGGCGCGTGATTATTAGTATCAATGGTATGAATTTTGACTATAGTGGTCACAGGAATAGAATTTAGTTGGCCATGATCTTTGGCTACAACAGATAATTCATAAATTTGGTTCGTTTTGACATCTAGGTTACGTTGTAAGTAAATTGATCCATGAATTTGGTCCAGCCGAAATAAAGTACCATATTGTCGGGCAGTTTCGCGTGCAAAACTATATGATACCCGCCCATTTTCTCCTTCATCATTGTCCATTGCCGTTACTGTGAGTAATCTTGTATTAACTGGAGTACTGTCAAATACCCGCACAACATACGATTTATTTCTGAACTTGGGAATATTATCATTTACGTCCGTCACAATAATATTTACTTGTAATGACCCTGTCTTTTGAGGTACGCCATTGTCAGAAGCTAATATTTCCAAATTATAGAAGCCGATTTTCTCTCTGTCAAGCGATGTTTTTAAAACTATTTGGATTCCTCTGACTTCGGTTTCTTTGAGTATTCGGATCTCAAACTCTTTTGCACCAGAGTTGGAAATGGTATAATCTATATCACAGTTGTTCTCTATGTCGTCATCGATAGCTACAGGAAGAGAAGCAATCAGCCCAGGAACCGCGGTTTCAGATACCCTTATACTCATCCGCGGCTCGGGAAATGATGGAGCGTTGTCGTTGATATCCGACACAAATATCTGGACTCGGATAATTTCAAAATACTGCATCGGCTTCACAGCTATACTGGCTTCCAGAATACACGTTGATTGCTTGAGACAAAGCGTATCTCTGTCGATTCTCTTGGCAGTGCGTAATACGCCGCCATTGCGTGTAACGCTGAGCAAATGACTATGAGCTCCAATGTTATCTACAATGCTGAACTTCAATATGTTTAATATTGCTCTGCTATATTTTCTGTCGATACGCAACTGAGATGCGACGTTGCCCAGTACAGTTCCTATCTGCATTTCTTCCTCTATTTTGTATTTCAACTGCACCTGACCCAAAATTTGAGCAGGATTACCATAGCACATTAGTAGATAGAGTACGATACTTACTGGTCGCATTTTACAGGATGAAGGACTAGATGTTCCATTTGTCATTTACGGCCGTGAAACACAGCACATTATTCTGAATGCACAATGCACATGAGAAGAATTCTGTGACGCCTGGAATCCCCTGATTTTCCAACTTGTTTCCGTGTTTCTTCCTGATTGCAAAACAATACTTGTATATCGAAACCTATCTTGTCATAAACTTAGGTTCGTCGTGGTAAAATACCAGATTCCTTGCTTCAATATCGGAGTAAAACCTCGACACTTTAATATCCTCCGAATGCAACATGGCGGTTTTCTACTGAATGCACACTGACGTCATTTGCCCAGAATGCACAGAATTGACAAGACCCGTTGGGTGGCGCCAAAGTGGGGATTCTGTGCACCGAGAAATCGTAATTTGCGTACACATATTGTTTTTCCATTCACAGAAGTAACATTTATTATAATTTTCATGAGCATAAAAATTTACATCGCTTTATAAAATGTAGCTTTCCTATGCTTGAGATCTTTAAGACCTAGGCACAGATGCATTGTAAACCAACTATTAGTATGCCTTGGTCTTGTGTGAAACGAAAGTTAGTTAAAACATAAATAGTTCGGTAAGATGTCGAGTAATATAACAAGCACAAAATATTGGCGACATTCATTAATATGCACCTTTGGTTCAATGCATTTACTTTTAAAATGGTCCATTCTTTATTCAGCCATGATTCAGTGGAAAGGAGACCAGTTAAAGTCCTCTAAAAGATTTGTTATGTATTTTCCATTCCTAGAAAGGTTGTGATTCAGTCCAAAAACTTTATGTATTCATACAATTGTTTTCCAATGAGTTAGTTTTGAAGCGTATGAGCTTCACAGTATACGACAAAGCGCCTTTTATTATATCAAGCCAGCATTTGCTACTGTCAACTAATTCAATAGGCGTGTATTTACGTGAAGGAGAGAGTCCATTGAAGTTTTAGTAAAATGATTCAGGAAAATAGCCACACAATTAAATCTGGTTGTGCTAAATGAACATGCCCTTGGACACATAGAAAGAATTTGATACAGGAGATCATGTGTAGCTCCCTTCAAATAACTCCTATGGTGGAAAGCACTCTTTAAAATAATTCTACTTTCTTCTCCCCGTACAGTGACACTTCTGTGGAAATAAAAGTAGATACCCTTTACCCCAACACGGAGAATACAGCTGGTCAGCTTCCTTTTGTTCTGGGCAGATGCAGAATACTGTTACGTGATCACAGTGAAACGATTTAACTTCTACGTGTTTCAACATTGATGATATTGTGTTTCTTTGTTCGATTGATTGCCTTTGACATATTATCTTTAAAATGTCGCTGCATTTAACATATGTTGAACTTATGCGCATTTAACCCTGTTTTCATCTTGGCAATCATGCAAGATTTCGATTTTTTTTATCATACAACCCTACAGAATAAAAAAAAATGCGTTTATCTGGTTGCACACGTCTATGGATGTCAAAATGCTTGACTTAATTTACGACTTGGTTAGTGCTCACTTTTGCTCAACACTGATGTGGATTAAGTTACTCATGAAACAACATTATCGGTCTACAATCACTTAAACTTAAGTTGCATAAACACGCATTACCTCCCATGCAGAATTACAAATATGCACTACTAGGTAAGAGAGACAAAAAGGGCTTTTTTCATTACACTCACCAGTGCAAATTAATTATTTCATACTTCCTTCGCCAAGAATGTGTTTACCTCTGATGAATTATGATATTCAATTTATTATATTGTGTGTTTGGCTTATTAACAATCCATACATATGAACTATGCAAGTAAAATTTGACAACATTGTTATACTCAACTGAGTATTGCTGGTAGCTTCCAGGAAGGCAACTCTCTGTGTCACCCATCCAGAGGCCAATGCCAGACAAGGCTAGGTACACAGCTAGGGATAGCAACATACTCCTCAATTATAAATAATGAACAAGAGCTGGAATGCTTCATTTAACGACATGGACTTCAAACAGGAAAAAATATCAGCCAAATTCAAAATGTAACGTATTGGAATATTTTTGTAAAACTGTCCACTTATATTATTATAAACATATTTATTTTCTCTTGATTGACTAATAGTACAGAAAGACTAATCTGGAGGCTCTCCAGTACATAAGAGGACGCACCGGAATACATACAATGCACACTGGACGAGAACAGAAGACTAAATTCACGGCTTGTACACGAATAATACAATTGATGCCAGATAATGGAGACTTATAATTAGATCATATACTAAATTAGTAAATAAAACGTCTAGATTCTGACAAGAATATCTGAACAGCCTTAAAGATGAATACATTATCAGTGTCTGGCAAGTCCTCACTACCTTTCAAGAGAATATTGAGGAAAATACCACTAGAGCACTGAACTATTAAATCGGATTTACACCTGGAGCGAGTAAGTGACACACAGTGTTCAGTAGACGGACCCTTTGCACAGTGAACTTGGGGCAGAACAAAAGGTAATGTTTCGTATCTTCAGTAGTATGAGAGCATGCACACTTTGAGGCTGGAAGGAAATTGACATGATAGAGATGGGCATTTATAACAGAGAAGTTAAGACGTAGCTGCGTGTGGCATATGTTTAGGAAACGACTTCCATGTTTAAAGTACGTGGCCATTTTGTCAACACTTGAGAGTAATATATTTAATTTAGGTTTAAACTGCGGCAGGGAATTGGTGAGACGAACATCAGCCGGGAGGTTATTCCATAATTTGATAGCTGACGGGAGAGAGAATCGCCGAAGCGATTGGTGGTGAACCTAATTTGGCATAATTCAGTACGATTTCTCAATAGACGCCCAGCAGTGAATGCAATGTCACGAGGAACGAGATCATGTAGGAATTGTGGAGTCAACATATTATACATTTTAAAGAAAAGAATAAGTTTAAAGTATTTCCTCCGATTTGCCAGAGTTTGCCATTCGAGCTCTTCGAGAAGTAAGACGCGTGGAGTGTATCCAGTTGCGCTAAGGCAGATCCTGGCTGCCTCATACTGAACAGCTTCTATAGATTGTGACAGGTTTTCGGTGCAATTTTCAAACAGGACACACCCATATTCGAGGATAGGACGAATCGTTGTACTATACAACCGTATGAGTGTCTGGCGGGAGAGTTTATATTTGAGTCTGCGTAAAAGAGCAAGCCGTTGGCTGGCTTTATTAAAAACGCGTGTTACATGCTGGTGCCATGACAAATTACTTGAGAGTGTAACTCCAAGATGAGTATGTAGAGTAGCCTCAGGTATCGGTGTGTTTCCTAGAAGTAGGGGAGGATGATCTGGCTTATGTCGTTTAGCTGAAAAGGTCATTGAGATTGATTTTATGGCATTAGATGTCATACGCCAGAGCTTGCCCCAACGATGAATTTGTATAAGATTAGAATTAAGGCTTTCAGCTGTGGCCATTGGTTCGTGGACAATTTCAAGAATACTTGAAAAGTAGACCAGCGTGCCAGACTCTGTCAAAGGCCTTGGATATGTCCAGGAAAACCATGCGGGCCTCCTGGCCTAACTCAAGCCCACTGTTAATAGTATGAAGTATGCTAACAAGGTGATTTATAGTGGAATAGTTTTTCTTAAAGCCAGAGTTTTTAGCAGAAAGTAAATTGTTAGAGGTTAGATACTCATAGAAAATGTTATAAACTAGACGCTCAAGTACTTTACAGACATTACAGAGGAGTGAAATAGGCCTATAATTTTTCTTTGACTGTTTGTTACTTTTCTTAAAAACGGAGCACACGTTGGACCTCTTCCAGAGATCTGGAAAATATGAGTTGCATATTGATAGCAATGCTTAAGATAAACCTGTTATAACTCCATATTTATATCAAACCCATATAAACAAGACAACCAACAGGCCATTCATACTTCTTAATCTAGAATGTCAATGATTTTTAAGTACATTGCCTTGTTGTTATCTAACATATCACTCAGTGTCAAAGAAGTATTCTATCTAATTTATTCAAATGTGTAACAAAGACCAGTACACCAGCCCGCGTGTTAATCATTGTAATCTTCGGGTCTAACGTACATCCAATGCTATTATCCTCTTTGGATCTAACGTAATTAACTTGGACATTTTCCCTTATGTATTTCAAGACCAATAATGGATTTTCTTTGTTTTGTGTTCATATACATTGTGCTTTTGTTTTTATTCTTATATTGAATTGCTGGAAATAAACAAAGTTCAGCGCTGACAGGCCAAATGTATGAGACAAAAGTACGTATTTATTTTTCTGTTATGGGTATATGTGGACAGCCTTTCTTTCTATGAAGCCTTGTAACATTAAACCCAAACTAGTTTCTTGAACCCCGAATGTTTAACTTCAATTTTTCCACTTTAACCAAACTCTTACACAGAATTATTAGCATGTAGAAGTAAAAGTACCTCTCTGACAATTTGGCATTATATGATACACCTCAAGTATGTAGTTATTCAAAACTAAACAAAAACAAAACAAAATACAAATAAATACAAACTGTCAAACATTGTCTATACCCAGCACTGTTTTCATTGTAGCTTACCGAGGACTGCGTTTGCTAACATATCGTATGTGTAGAAACTCCTGAAGTTTTGCTTTTTCTGTGCGTCCTGACACCTTTATCATTACTTATGTGGCTCTTGAGTTCGAATTGACTCATGCACGCCAGGTAGACCTATGCAGATGTGTTTTACAGTCAATTTTTCCACATCTATTTCACTTGCGCAAAATTATCTCAATAGAGATGCACTTGACGAACGCTTTTGATGTCCCTATTATTGTGACATACAAGCATCATGATTATCCAACTGATCACAGATTTACTAAAAGGAGACACATTTCGATTTCACTAAGTTTGCCTGCTTTCCGCACTGTACCAAAATTACAATATATCTTCACTTGAGTAATAAACAAACAAACTGAGGCCTCATCTACTGTAACATTACATAGTTGGTAATCATCTATTCGCCGTGAAAGATTTTTTTCTACTATTTGTAAAGTAGAAAAGACAACTATACTGTGCAGTAATTGAGTTGAGCTTCAAGCTTTGGACAAATTATATTTAAAATTTCATGATCTGTACACAAACGGTAGAGGCGTTATATCAAAAGTAAATGTTTGTGTAACGTTACATAGTAACCGCGATTGTGGGGAGTATGCAACCTTCTATCCTTGTTGCACCTGCATAATTGTGAAGACTAGCCCTACGCCACCTTTCATGTCCATGGAAAACACATTAATGTCCCGGCTTTGTCTGCATGAGCCGCAGAATACAATGTCCACGCGATGAATGAATACAGTATAGGTTCTAGTACCTTGATATATATAACGATACCGGGACAATCTTTAAGCACGTGCCGAAGTTGTTGATAGTTTATTCTCCAACGTCCTAACTTATCCCACATTACTATATCATATGCACTTAGGCTTGAACCAATATAAAAAGGAAACTAGGTAAGGACAAAGTAAACACTGCCCACGTGACGGTAAGGACAGTGTAGTGTCGGCAATGAAGCACTTTTACCACTTTTTTATATTTCTATTATTTTGGTAAAAGCTTCTATTATTTTGTAATCGACTGAATTTTATTTACACCGATGAAAAATAATGTACTGTATATCGCTTCTGTCCTTCTTTGACAAGTACAAAAAAATCGGGACTACATAATACAGCTACATCACATGAGTCGAAAGCACTGGAATGAAAATAAAGCGTACCTTTGATATATAGTACATGCATTCTTCGATATTTAGCGTTAGTCAAAAGTTATCTGAAATTAAAATCCAATTGATTTCTACCTAACCTTGAGAATACAAATATATTTTGTATTGCAATTCAATTAGATAAGATGCATGTCGTTATTGTCCACAAAATATTAACTTTATGTTTTTGCTAAGGGCAAAAAAATATTGTGTTCTTCATGAGAGGTACTTACGTTGATGCAGTCAGTATATTCCGCCATGTGGGAGTCAGGTTTTGTATATCCCAGCGGGACAGTTTGTTCAAGATGTTCCGAAACTTTACTTATGGTTGAGTAAGTAGAGTTGCTTGTCACATCATTCAACACATACCAGTTCTTATCAGCCACACTGCCATCACCATTTTTTCTTATATTGTCCAACTCTCTGTTTGCAACATTTAGTAAATTCTCAATAGCTGGAGCTCTGCTGAACCGTTGTCGTCGACGGCGTTGCCAACAGACTAAACTGATGATGATCAGAGCCAATAGCATGAACCCCAAAGAAGCAGACAGAGCAAATATGATGATGAGATGCTGGTGTGCTGACAATGATGACATTATGTCCATCATTTGTTCCTCTGTCACAATATGTACGGTGACATTTATTGTATTTTTGTGCCACGGTGATGTGCTGTCCGTTCCTGTGACAGTAAATGTGTAAGACGTTTTGTAATCTCGAACCAGCATGGTGGTAGTCTTGATGGTGCCCGTCGTCCTATCAATCACAAATACATCTTGTGGTTCTTTAGAATGCTCCATATCTACTATGGCATATTCAACTCTTCCTCCAGCGTCTAAATCACTATCAATTGCATAAACATTCCCTACTTCAGTTCCTGGTGGAACTTTATCCACAACAAAAAAGTCATAGTTATCTTGTGAAAATTTTGGCGTTTCGTCATTCACATCCAATATGTTAATTAAAATTGTTGACGTGGAAGTGAGTGTTGGTTTTCCGCTATCTTTGGCATAAATCAGTGTCTGATACCTGCGTGTCCTTTCACGGTCAAAGGGCTTTAATGCTGTTATAAGCCCTGTGTTAGAATCAATTCTTAAGTCAGAAAGGGCGGACTTCGGCAAACTATATTGCAGCCGACTGTTTTCTCCTGTATCCTTATCCGTACATGTGACACTCAAAATGGATGCACCAACTTGATTGTTCTCTTCCAAGGCAACTGAATATATTTCATTTGTAAATACCGGGGCATTGTCGTTTTCATCTATGACAGAAACAGTTAAATGTTTAGCGCTTGAAAGACGCGGAGTACCAAAGTCTTGACACTGAATGCTCAAGCTCACCTTGGGACTTATTTCTCTATCAAATGCTGCAGCTGTGACAACTTTATAATCTGACTTCCCTATGTGTTGCAGATGAAACCTTCGGTCACTCACGGAACACTCAAAAGTACCCCCCTCTCCGCCATCAAGGTCAGTGATTGATAAATAAGCAACGAAAGTGTTTCGTTCAGAGTTTTCCTTGATTCGGATATCTTTCGTACCAGAGAGGGAACTAACTTTTATTTCAGGCGCATGATTATTTGTATCAATAACACGAATTTTGACAATAGTGGTCACGGGAATAGAGTTGACCCGGCCGTGATCTTGCGCAACAACAGATAATTCATAAATTTGGTTAATTTTGACATCTAGATTACGCTTCAGGTAAATTGATCCATGCATTTTGTCCAGTCGAAATAAATTTGAGTACTGCCGAGAGGTTTCACGCGAAAAAGTATACGACACCTGTCCATTTTCGCCCGCATCCTTGTCAACTGCTGTTACCGTCAGTAATCTTGTGTTAGGTGGAGTACTGTCGAATATCCGCGCAACATAAGACTTATTTCTAAACCTGGGAATATTATCATTCACGTCTAAAACAATAATGTTAACTTGCAGTGATCCTGTCTTCTGGGGCACACCATTGTCAGAGGCCTTGATTTCCAAATTGTAAAAGCCCGTTTTCTCTCTGTCAAGCGATGTCTTTAAAACTATTTGGATTCCCCTGACTTCGGTTTCTTTGAGGATTCGGATCTCAAACTCTTTTGCACCAGAGTTGGAAATGGTATAATCTATATCACCGTTGTTCTCTATATCATCATCAATAGCTACAGGAAGAGAAGCAATCAGCCCAGGATCTGCCTTTTCAGACACCCTTATACTCATCCGCGGCTGGGGAAATGACGGAGCGTTGTCGTTGATATCCGACACAAATATCTGGACTCGGATAATTTCAAAATACTGCATCGGCTTCACAGCTATACTGGCTTCCAGAATACACGTTGATTGCTTGAGACAAAGCGTATCTCTGTCGATTCTCTTGGCAGTGCGTAATACGCCGCCATTGCGTGTAACGCTGAACAAATGACTATGAGCTCCAACGTTATCTACAATGCTGAACTTCAATATGTTTAATATTGCTCTGCTATATTTTCTGTCGATACGCGACTGAGATGCGACGTTGCCCAATACAGTTCCTATCTGCATTTCTTCCTCTATTCTGTACTTCAACTGCATCTGACCTAATATTTGAGCAGGACTACCGTAGCACATCAGTACATAGAGTAAGATACTTACTGGTTGCATTTTTCAAGATAAAGGACTAGATGTTCCATTTGTCAGTCCTCACGAATAAACACAGCTCATTAAACTGAATGCACAAAGCACATAAGAAGAATATTGTGTCGCCTGGAAGCAGGGGACATCATGACTATTTTTCCGTGTTCCTTTCAACTCGCAAAACAATACTTGTATGCCAAAACCTATCTTGTCATAAGCTTGGGTTTTTCGTGGTAAAATTCCAGATACCTTGCTTCAATAGCGCAGTAAAACGTCGACACTATAATATCATCCGAATGCAACATGGCGGTTTTCTACTGAATACACACTGACGTCATTTGCCCAAAATACACATAATTAAAGATCCGTTGGGTGGCGCCAAAGTGGGACTCATGTGCACCGGGAAATCGTAATTTGCGCACACATCTATTTATTCCTTTCGCAAACGTAACATTTCTATGATTTTGATGAGCCTAAAAATAAACGTCGCCAAATAGAATTTATTTTGGTCTGTTTGGCATCCTTGAGAGCCATCGAGCCATCTGCTAAGACCTAGGACCAGCTGTATAGTACGTCAACACTTAGTATGCGTTTGCATGTTGTGAAATGAAAGGCAGTTGAAACATAGTTCTGTATATTTTTGTAATCTTGAGTAAGATAACAATTAAAAATATTGGCAATATTGGTTTAATTTGTATATCCTGCAAACAAATCTATAGAACTAATAGTTACGAGAAAAATCATTTTGTATATTAATACATTTCGACGCTACAGTGAGAGAAAAATTTTTACAGTAAAAGGCAGAGATTCAAGAATTACTAAAATATCAACATTTATATTCCTATACCCATGGGAAGAAATAAATGTTACTTCTGACTGCAAACAGGCAGTTACCCGTAGTAAGAAACTGGTGGTTTGATACTGGTCATCTCAACTTTAGTACTATTTATCATTAAGGTAAGGCTGTATTGCGCTGGTTAAATTTCGACATTAATGTTATCATTAGGTGTTACCGTAACAGGAACCTACTTCATCCTGCATTCACGTACTTGCAATTTGTTTCCTTAACACCATTTGCTTACATATTATAGAATAATAAGTACCCGAAGGACTTACTGTTTAAAATGATCCGTTTTTTATCTAGTCATCATTCAGATGAATAAAAACCCGTTTTAGGCTTCTAAAGGATTCGTTATTGAATTTGGTATTACTAGAAAGGGGGTGATTAAATAATTGTATTTTAAAGTTTATCCAACTTCCTTTTCAATGAGGTGATTTTGATGCATTTTTATGTCGTCACATATGACAAAGTGTCCTTTATTATATCAAACCAATATATACCACAACCAACCAATACAACGAGATTTTTTACGTAAAGGAGAGAACCCATCGAATTTAATGTGACATGTGTCTGGAAATATCCACACAATCCGAATATGCAAAATGAATATGCATTTGGACCCATCGAAACAGTTTGATATAGCAAATCATGTGCGGCCAAAATATATTGCACATTTTTTAAGCGTTTTCGTGTATTTGTATTTGTGTCTTTTTGTCCAAAACCACTTCCTAGTAGTCATCACTCTATTCCGCAGTCCGAACTCTTCACTCTCCATAAGCTAACCTGTCCCTGTCTAACCTATATACATAAAAGTACTATTATCCATATTGCACACGTTCCTCTGTAAAATTTTGACATAGGCTGTATTAGCCCAAATAATAATTTAAAGGGTCTTCAGCTGGTAAGTACTCAACATGTTTCGGAGCCTTTTAATTTTATTTTACATTCAATTTTTTATCTTGTTGTTGTTGTTCTTGTTGTTTTCTCGTTTTTTGGTTTTTTATTTTTGTTTTTACAAGTTGATATAATCTGATACTATGCAACTTATTTGATGACTATGCGTGTTTACGTTGTCACTCAATTATGAAAGCATTGATTGCTGCTGGGGTAATTTCTCCTTTCAGAGAACACCTTTGGTGAAAAGCAACCTATAAAAGTCCTCAATTTCTTCTCCCCATACAGTTTTACTTATATCTACGTGACACCTGCTCTTAAAGGGCACTTCTAAAGAAATAAAAGCAGCTACTGTTCCCAAAACTTTTATTCTAGGCCAATGGTTATATTATACTAGTAAGCTGTGTCACAAGTTATTGGAATACTGTTGTGTGATCAGTTGGGAAAAAACTGCAACGTGTTTCAACCTTGATGACAATTTTTGTTTGTTTTTGTGGTAGGGGTGTTCATTTTTTGTTCTTACTTGGTTTTTGGCATAGAATTATTTCAGTTTCGCTTCAATGCCACATTTAAGCAAGGGAAAACATGCTGGTCTCTTTTAAAATGGGCTTCGTTTGTTGTATATGTTTTTATATATCGAGATACTTATCTACCATATTATCTGATAATTAATATCCAATTAGGCACCCGGTGCTAGCAGCACTTATCAATCCCTCTAAACTGCCATATCAACCACCAGAATACTGTTGTCTGATCACATTAAGACAATGTCTACTTGTTCAACTTGTTTGTTTGTTTGTTTGTTTGTTTGTTTGTTTGTTTGTTTTCAACTAATTATTTAAATTTTGCTGGAATAATATTTATATTTAAGCAAGGTATGATAGAAAATATTGTGAATTCATGTGCATTTAACCCTGTTCATTTCCCAGCAATAGGGACTGAAAGTTTATTCTGTTCATGCTAGCCTATAAATTAAAAATGCCTTTATTTTGTTGTACATGCATTCAGATGCCACAGTACTAGACTAAAGTTACGACTTGGTTATTAATCACTTTTGAGCAACACTGATGTAGATTTAGTTACTTTTGAAACAACATTATCCTTATACAACGACTTGAACATAACTTGCAGCAATACGTATTCCCTACAAGCCAAAATTACAAACAAGCAACACTAGCTGTGAGAGACACTCAGCGGTGCCCATTAATTAGTTTATACTGACTTTTGCCAAGCATTTTTTCAACCTATCGTTGATATTGATACTCAATTGACAGTGCTGTCTGTTTGCCTTATCAACAATCCATCCATATGAACTGGTGCATGGACTCGGGACCCGGGGACCCGGGACTCCCCCCCCCCCCGCCAAAATGTTAAAATGTCGGGTCCCGAATCCAAGTTTTAATACCCGACTACTTTCGACATAAATAATCAAAATATAGATCTATGTGTATTTCTCCTTTATTTTCGCTGTGATGTTCTTTATTTTTTTTTGTCCCCCCCCCCCCTCAGGAATAGGCAACTTGTCGAATGGTGGGATTATTTTCTGTACCTAAGTAAAAGCAAGTTAAAATATGTTTCTGTGTATCATTTCAGTAAGGGTTTTAGCCGCGGGTACCCGGGTACCCAGGTCACGTGTATTAAACATAGTTTATTCGCGGGTTCCGGGACCCCACTTTTTCCCCTAAGTCAATGCACTAATATGAACATTGCAAGACATGTTTGACAACATGTTATAATCAGCTGAGTATTAATAATAATAATAATAATAATAATAATAATAATAACAACAACAACAACAACAACAACAACAATAATAATAATAATAATGATAATAATAATAATAATAATAATAATAATAATAATAATAATAATAATAATAATAATAATAATAATAATAATAATAATAATAATAATGATAATTGAATATAGTTATTCTGGGAATCCGATTTAGCAGAAATGCTGTTTTTCAATCGGGCCCAGTAAAAATCATATACCGAAATATATATAGTGTGAAAAGTGATGTATAAAAGAAACATGATCAGATCCACGGCATCCGTAAAATTAAGACACATAAAACCATGACCTATACTGTGAAAAATGAATGTTAAACTAAGATAGCCCATTAAAAGTTAATACTATACATGGTCCAAACGTCAAGATTATTCTTTGATCCTTGTGAAATAAAACTGTTAGTATCTGAGCTTAAAAGACAATATGTCGTCTACACGTCTAATAGCATCCGGTAAGCTGCTCCACACAGTAGCACCATAATAAGAAAAAGAACGTTTAAAAATTGCCTTGTTCACTGCAGGAACAACAATGTCTAATGAACAGGAACGTCTAGTATTGTATGAGGCAGCATCAGATACAAGCGTCACCTGGTCAGACAAATAATCAGGTGCAAGACCATTGACACATTCGAACATAAGGCAAGCTGTGTGAAATTTGCGTCGGTCTTCTAAAACTTGTCAGTTGAGTTGTCTGACCAGGTCCACTCCTCTGGTATTTATAAAGTCAAAATTACCAAAAATAATGCGGGCGGCATAATTTTGAAGTCGTTGCAATGATTTGGCACCACTAGTACTACAGGAGGCCCAGACGGTATCAGCATAATCTAAGTTAGGCTCAATGTAAGATTTATAAATCCGAATTAAAACGCTGCGAGGTAAAAAAGAACCAAGTCTGCGAAGGATGGCCAGTTGACTATTGACTTGCTTTTGTAAGTGAATTAAATGATGTTGCCAATTTAATTCATCGTCGATAACCACACCAAGATACTTAAAAGAATTAACTCGGGCGACAGGCTCACTGCACATATCGATAAGAAGGTCAGAGTGACCACGTGTACCTGGAACAATCAACAATCTATGTGACTTGCCAGGGTTTGCACACAATTTGTTTCCCTTAACACATTGATCAACGCTAGAAACGTCATTCTGGAGTCGAGACTGAACTTCACTCATACTGTTAGCAGAGGTGTAAAGGAGGGTGTCGTCGGCAAACAGATTACAACCCTCGGTAACATATTGGGTCAGGTCATTGATATAAAGGATAAACAAAAAAGGGTCAATTACAGACCCTTGAGGAACCCCGATTGTTACCTCAAGACAGGTGGATACTTGCCATTGCATTTTACCTGTTGCAATCTGTCGGTTAGGTATGATTCAAACCATCTGCATTCAGCATCTTTCATACCATAATTACGTAGCTTGATCAGGAGAAGACTATGACTGATAGAGTCAGAGCCTTTCTGTAGGTCACGTGAGCATACACCAGTAATAAAACCGTCGTTAATGTTATGTAACCAATCATCAATAACCTTGTGCAAGGAAGTTTGTGTCGAGTGCCTCTTTACATACGTTTACTGATCTGGTGAGATGAAGGAATGTAATTTTAAATATGTAAGAATTTGGGATTTGGACAAATTTTTTACTGATCTTAGAGACATGGCACGTAATAGAAATAGGTCGATAGTTAGTCTTATTGGTCTTATTGCCAGCACCTTTATAAATAAGCGATACAGAAGCTTTTTTCCAGTCGACTGGGACGCTTGACGAAATCAAAGACAGATTAAATATATGAGCTAAAGACGATCCAATTAAGGCATCCCCAGTTGCCAGTAGTTTTGTGTAAAAACCAAATAAATCAAGCGTACTTGCATTAGGAAGATCACTTAATAAGTATTCTAGCGAAGACACATTAATTGTTCGAAACTTGAAAATGTGAATACTTTCTGGACATTCCATGGCAATTAATTTCCAGAGGCGTACTGAGATGAGACTTGGTGACCTAAGGCGGTACAATATATGTTGAAATCGTTACCACTTATATCACTTGTGACAGACAGATTTGATTTTTTTTACCCGGAAAAGTCCTATGGATGGCAGTCCAGAATTTTGGGGGCTTCTTGTTCACTTCACCGGAAATGCCATTGAAATACTCTTGTTTAGCTTTGCGTACCAACCTTGTCACAGTATTTCTGGTCGTTTTGTACGCGGACCACAATATGGCTGAATTTTCTGTTACAGCTTTCTCATGTAAATGATCACGTTTGTACACCAGATACGTGATTTCACCATTTACCCACGGATTGCGTCTATTTTGTAAGCGTAACTATTTTAGAGGAGCGTGCAGTTCAAAAATACGCAGAATTTCATTCTTCCACAGTTCCCAAGCAGTATCAACATTGTCAATACTTGATATGCCGCTTAGTATTGCTGGGAGCTACCGCAATTTCGTGGTTCCGCAAATAAAGTGCAAGATTATCATTGCGGTTACCTTTTGTAGAAAAATACACCTTATGTCAAAGGTGGTTTTTTTTTGTGAATCTGAGATAAGCGCAGACACAAAAACATTTCGATTTTACCGATTTCTAAGACACTTTCGTCGTCAAAGAACAGTCTTTTGTCTTCTACAGGAGATCAAATAGAGAACTAACCCTGAAAACAACGCACCGGTTTATGTTAATTGGATATCACTCAGTTTTGCTGTATCCGTCCCAGTCTGACAGAATACTCAAATGATCTATAAGTTTTGAATTAGATACTTTTTAAATACCCGGCTGAAGAGTATATGCCATGTTTGCATTTTCTCCATACCTGAATTTTTGACTCATTATTGCGATAATGTCCAACTTCAAATTCAATATGTGATCCTGCATAGTTTATCACCAACGTTATGACAATGGAAATCTAAAAAGCAAGTCTCTATTTTGCGCACCTAGAGGCCAATGGCAAACAACGCTAGGTACTCTCCTAGAGATAGCCGCATACTCCTCAATTATAAAGGATAAAAAGTGCTGCAAAACCCCAAATAATGAAATAAACTTTATATAGGAACAGAAATATTCATCTCTCAAATTCAAAATGTCTTACAATAACTTCGTAATGTCAGTATCTCAATGCCAGTAATTCTTTCATCAAGGCGTCTGTATTTGTGGTGTCCATTGCAGTGTATTTTGATCTACACACATATGTCCTCTTCTTTTCGTCTTTTTTGTACTTTATCATCATCATCATCATCATCATCATCATCATCATCATCATCATCATCATCATCATCATCATCATCATCATCATTTTTATTATAATTATCATTATTATTATTGTCTTTTTTCGGGGGGAGGGGTGAAAGTGAGTCCGGAATGAGCGAAACAGCAACGAAAATATATTAGTATAGTCTTTATGTGAGAGGCCTACTGTTGTCCGAAAATATATTGTTCACTTCTCCCAATTTTAACCTTATTACCGTCAAGACGATTTTACTACAACTATCTTACATTCACCAACCTATACGCAAAACATTTATTACAATAAGAGGCATGCATATTAATTTCCCGCCACGCAGGCACACCTGGTTGTCTTTAGTAACCATAGTCTCACGTGATGAAATAAGGGCCCCTGCCGGTGCGGCGAAGCAGAATATTACTAATATTTTGGAAATAAAGAATACTTAGTGCAGGCAGATGGAAACTTTTTTGCAAGCAAATTAGGAAGCACTACATGAATACGAATTTGGTATTTGTAAACTTTAGTTTCTCTAAAATAAAATAATTTAAAGAAAGGGTATCTTGCCCTCTCTCTGATGTGAGAAGCCCGTGTCTCTCCCGTGATTGACAGGCGTGAACCCCTTGCTTTGTGACTGGAAGTTAATAATACACGTCTGATATTAGAGGTTCTAATCTCCAAACGTCAGAAAAGTAAAACACGAGTTTACGAACCTAAAATATCAACAGCTTCAAAGAATCAGACAAATGTGTTATAAATTATGACACCGTAAAGATATTAATACATTTTGTGGAAATGAAACATGATATAGTAAACAAGAGGTACTTACGTTGATGCAATCAGCATAGTCTGTCATGTTGGGGTCAGGTTTGGTATACCCTAATGGCACAGTTTGCTCGAGATGTTCCGAAACTTTACTAATGGTTGAATACGTAGAATTGCTCGTGACGTCGTTTAAGACATACCAGTTTTTATCAGCCACGCTTCCATCTCCATTTTTTCTAATATTATCCAACTCTCTGTTAGCCACATTCAGTAAGTTTTCGATAGCTGGCGCACGACCGAATCGTTGTTGTCGACGCCTTCGCCAACATGCAACGGTGACAATGATCATTACTAATAGCATAAACCCCAAAGAAGCAGAGAGGGCAAATATGATGATGAGATGCTGGTGGGCTGACAAGGATGACTTAATGGTCAACATTTGTGCCTCTGTGACAACATGCACTGTAACGTTTACGGAATCTGTATGCCACGGTGGTGTTTGATCCATTGCTGTGACAATAAATCTGTAAGTTGATCTGTGATCCCGAACCAACATGGTGGTAGTCTTGATGGTGCCTTTTGTCCTGTCAATTACAAAGACGTCTTGTGGATCTGCTGTACGTTGTCTGTCCACTATCCGGTATTCCAGTCTTCCTCCGCCGTCTAAATCGCCATCAGTGGCATAAACACTTCCTATCTCAGTCCCTGGAGGAACTTTATCGACGACATAAAAAGCATATGTGTCCTGCAAAAATCTAGGTGTTACATCATTGACGTCCAGAATTGTAATTAAGACAGTTGCCGTGGAAGTGAATGAGGGATTCCCGTGGTCTTCGGCGTAGATCAATGTTTGGTAAGTGGGCATTTTCTCCCGGTCAAAAGGTTTCAATGCAGTTATGGCCCCTGTGTGAGAGTCAACCTTCAAATAGCGAACGGCTGATTCAGGCAATGTATATTGAACCTGACTGTTTCCACCTGTATCCTGATCAGTACATTGGACAATTACAATTGATGCTCCTATTGAATTATTTTCCTCTAGTGCGACTGAATATATCTGATTTGTAAATTCAGGGGCATTGTCATTTTCGTCTAAGAGTGAAACAGTTAGATATTTAGCACTTGACAGGCGTGGCGTGCCAAAGTCTTGACACTTAATGCTGAAGCTTACCTTGGGACTTTTTTCTCTGTCAAGTGTTGCAGCTGTAACTATTTTATAATCTGAGTCCCCTATATGTTGCAAGTGAAACTTTCTGTCACTCAAAGAACACTCGAAAGTGCCTCCCTCCCCACCGTCAAGATCGGTAATTGAAACATAAGCTACAAAAGTATTTCGGTCAGAATTTTCTCTAATTTGGATATCTTTTGCACCAGACAAAGAACTAACCTTTATTTCAGGTGCGTGGTTGTTAGTGTCAATGACGCGAATTTTTACAATAGCTGTGACTGGAATTGAGTTAAGACCACCATCCTGTGCAATGACAGATAATTCATACAATGTTTTCATTTTGACATCCAAATTACGTTGCAGGTGTATTGATCCCCGAGTTTTGTCCAGTCGAAATAAATCAGAATATTGCCTGAGAGTTTCACGTGCAAAACTGTAGGACACTTTCCCATTCTCCCCTATGTCATTGTCCACTGCAGTTACAGTAAGCAATCGTGTGTTTATAGGGGTGCTGTCAAACACACGTACCTCGTAAGATTTATTTTTGAATTTAGGTATGTTGTCATTTACGTCTGTTATAATGATATTAACATCCAAAGAGCCTGTTTTTTGCGGCACACCATTGTCTGAAGCTACTATTCCTAAATTGTAAAAGCCCCTCTTTTCCCTGTCAAGAGACCTTTTCAAAACTATCTGAATACCTCGAACTTCTGTTTCTTTAAGAACTTTGATATCAAATGCTGATGCATCAGAATTAATGATGTTATACTCTATTAGTCCGTTATTTCCTATGTCATCGTCAATGGCGACAGGCAGAGAAGCAATCAGTCCAGGGTCTGCTGTCTCAGACACCCGTACGCTCACCCTTGATTTCGGAAAAGACGGTGCGTTGTCGTTAATATCGGAAACAAATATTTTGGCTTTTATTATTTCAAAATATTGCATCGGTTTAACTGCAATACTAATTTTCAAAACGCACGTTGAATGTTTGAGACAAAGCGTGTCCCTGTCGATTCTCCTGGCAGTCCGTAACACGCCGCCTTTGTGTGTGATGCTGAACAACTGGCTATTAGCCCCGACGTCGCCCACTATGCTGAACTTCAATATGTTTAATATTGCTCTGCTATATTTTCCGTCGATACCAGACCTCGATACGACGTTGCCCAGTACGGTTCCCACTTGCATTTCTTCCTCAATTCTGTATTCCAATTGCCTTTGACCATGTATTTGACCAAAGCTACTGTAACAAACCAATACACTCAGAAAGGTACTTACAGGCTGCATTTTCCTCGACTTTGGTCTAAAATTTCCATTCGTTATTCATCTCAAGCAGCCATACCCTATGTATTCAATGCATAATCCACCATTGATACACTTTAGATTGTCTGGGACCAACTGCCATTTAAATCATTTTCCACATTTTTAGGCAACTGCACTGCACGTAGATTTACGCATTCCGCTTCCTGTTATTTGGCTACACATGTGGCTTACATGATGTGATGTTAAGTAGTTCTTTCACAGTCATCGCATAAAACCCTCACTGAAATCATCTTCTGTGAATTCAATATGGCGGTTCCTTTGCTGAGTACATCCTGACGTCATCTGTCCAGGTTTCACGGAATTTGCTTCATCCGTTGGGTGGCGCCAAAGTAAAGCATATTGATTCCTCGACAAGTTGCGCAAAAAACACACTTATGTGAATGAATTTGTGTTTTCTTACATTAACGCAATTAGTCAAACCTAAGCATACATTTATTTTTACTCCAAAAAATCTTACATTTTCCTCCGAGGAATATAAACAACGGTGTGTGCATATTTATAGTAAAATTACATGAATAACGTTTGGGTAATGTGTTGTGTATTTGCTTGGGAAGCCAATAACTGGGTTACTTTCGAAAGAGACTTTCTCAACCAATCACATACTGCCTCCCGATGGGACAAGATAGTAGTACTCAACACAGGTATGTTGTTTGTCACCAAAATGTTAGTTCTGTGGCAGTTATTTCGGCTCTTCGGTGTATACAAGTGCGTGCAACTAAAGATGACATAGTCGTTTCCTGTAGATACGCTTGACTTATATTGGAACTGATTACTTGGCCTCCTTTTCTGAAATTTTAAAGATATTAGGACAAAAGCACAAGGAATCGTAAATCCCCTTTTTATAATATTAGCCGTGGAAACTTCAAATATTTAAATAACGAATTTTATTTTTACCATTACAAATGTTGAGCAAACTGTCTTCATTCCGCATTGGAGATACACTTTGGATAGAGAAACACACTTCACTGGGTTACCGGTACCCTCATTTTACTGAAAGGCGAACCACCCATTGACTTTGGATATGCAAAGTGGCTGTTCGCCCTGCGTTGATCAATTCCACAACGAGGCAAGTTTTCTACACTGCGGGGGGGGGGGGGGGTTAGATTGCAACCCTTTCCCGTTGGAATTGATTCGAAAAACATAAATTTAAGTTTTGAACGTCGTGAAGTGGGTGCACGTGGCCAGCATGAAGAAATTCGCGGTTCTTTGCAAAAGCGGTAACGCGCACTGGAGTTTTTTGCTAAATATGAACAGCGAATTCCTTCACGGATATTTTCTCCAAATTCGTGAAATTTCGCGTATCGACAAAACAGCCGCTCACGCGCCCCTTACAATTGCACACAGACATGATAATCATTAGGCGTGGTACAAATACAGTAATTTCCGATTATAAATGTGTGTGTGTGTGTGTGTGTATGTATGTATATATGTAATATATCATATTTTCTCAGGACGTGATCCTCATTGTCAATCTCTGACTGTGTGAAGGCTTGTTATGCGGCAATTTGTAATAACTGCATTTTTGTAATAAAAATGAGCAGAAATTTGCATTAATGTATAATACTTGCGACAATTTGTAATAAGTTGTGGCAAAATGTAATATTATTACATTTTGCAATTTGTAATAACATCTTGCAGCAAAATGTAATAAATTCGATATGCCCGGTTTGTAATAGCAGTGACCTGAAAAATTGTAATACAATGTAACAATTATATGGAAGTATCACTTTGTCTCATTTTCTTTACAATCATTATTAGGTAGAACGTTTTCTTGAAAGCTGAATAATAAATGCCCTGAATAGCTAGACATTGTGACGTTCTGTCGCATACTGATTAAATTACCATTTGCTTCTTTTGTGTAAAGACGTGCAAGGCTTTGTTGAGACGACCCTGTTAGCAACGTTGTTAAAGATGGTCAATCTCTACAAGTCGGGCGGATTTTACATCGATTAAATATATATTCATAGTATTGGAAAGAAAGGTTACCAACCGATTCTTTTTATAATTTAAAAAAGGGAATAAGTAATGGGTAGAAAAAAGTCTTAAAACAGGTATCAACTATCACATTTTGTATTAGAAATATATCACACCTTGAAAACCCATAAGTTCACAAGGCCGCTGCATTTTAATGTAACAGCAGAAGGTGTCACAGAAAGAGGTTAGAGTGCTGAATTATAGGCCTACACATATTACTTCTCCAGTAATGCTGTAATGACATGACCTGTAAATTTTGTTATTGTTTCCAGTCTGTCCGTTGCTTTAATAATTAAACTTATGGATCGTATCACTATGTTTTGACATAAGGCCTAATTTTCATGATGTAATTTAAAGATCCTTTTGGCCGAAGCCTTTTTTGTTTCTCCTGGTAGGTCCAACGAAGGTATGCCTACTTATTCAAAAAGGGCAGATATTTGTTTATGATTTTATCTAAATACTATTATTTCCCATGAAAGGGGCCTATTTAGAATTTAATTCCTGACATATGCTATTGCAAACATTTGTAAACATGTTTGACATCTTAAGATGTGGGCGACGATAAACACAGCGGAAATAATAAAAGCTGTAGGCCTATTTTCCAACAGTTTCCTCTGTTGTTATTTCTATCTTCTTTTGACCTAACAACTTGTTTGTCCCTAGAACAATGTCCGCACATGAGAAATAGATGCCTCAAAATTTATTATCATGTTTCATGGTGTATTCCTATTATATCCCTATACATTCATCTGTGGCAACGTTTTGTATCATTTTTGATCAACTCTGTTATTGGGTCTGTTTTCTTATAATTAGGCCAAACACAGTTTAAGGTCTTCACAAAGAAACTTATCCAGTCCTGGCCGCGTTTAACTTTTTTATCTGGGGAGTTCCAAATTATGCATCATGATGCATAACATGTGATTTGGGCGGTGCATATTATCTGTGATTACGATATGCCTAAGTATCTAGTCGACAGGCCTAAATGTGATAAAATTTAGGACAGACTTAAGGATTTATGGATTAACCGTTATGTGGAAAAGCGTTTTACAAATTACTATGCCCTGCAAGCCTAATCAACAGCGGATACCCACACCCCTCTGAAATAAACTTTCGGACGAGTCCAAGTGGGCAAGGCTTAGATCGGAAATGTTGGCCATAGTGTTTGGTGATTATTGGTCGTGTGATCAAAATGGCAAAACGCAACACAGATCCCACTGGGTTTTAGGATGTAAGCCTGAAATTGGCAGAGCGGTATAGCAAATATGTAAAAGTCTGTATCAATCACAAAAAAGAAAAGAAAAAGAAAGTTGCGCTTCATAGAAGGCAATTACATCCATCTTTATAACTCTAGTATGAGTATTACCGTTCGGTCAAACGGTCCCTCGTTCCAGGTATTTTGTTTTGGATAGCTTGACAAGAGCTCAGCGAGGCTTTCCATCCCCTCCCATACTCCCAGCAGGAGGCTCATTATTTCCTGCCCCTCCTAAGCTGCGTGCGAAATGTTAAGTATTTGTATAAGTCCAGGAAATGCAATCAGCAACATGTAGTGAGCACACTTAATGGAGATTGAGTCAGTGGACATTCCCTGCATGTTAGAAAGGAGGAGTCAAGCATGCGCTTAGGTTGAAGTTGGATTTACTACAAACACCCAAAAACTCTTTAAAAACGGAAATCACAGCGTCAACTTATGAATGAATTGAGTTTTAGGGATATTCAAAAGTTTTCCATGCAATTTGGGAGAAATTAGAAAGGCAGTTTAAAAAATATTTTCTTTTCTGATAAATTTACGAACCTCCCCATTTTTTCATCCAAAAATTATTGGGGCGAAACCATTTCAAAAGATTTGGGAGCCACTCACCGAAGGTACTTCCCCGCCATATTTAAAGTGAATTTGACTGATAGTTTTGGAGAAGTTAAATGGTGAAGTACCATAGAAATCCCATTGACTTAACATTGTTCTCAATAAAAATTGCATGCATTACCCATAAATACCCCAACTGGAAAAAAATAAATATCAATAATCAGTAAACCAGAGCAACGCCACCTGTTCATCGACTTTCTTTGAACCTTGCGCATGAAAAATTTCTGCCAAGTTTCAGCATAATCTGAATGATGATTTTGGATTGGAAGTTCAAAGTGGCAAAACACACATAACATTAAAAAAAAGGGGGGGGCGCAAATACTGGCAACACTATTTCTTGAAAAAAAAATAAGGTGTAGGGGTCCTCAGACGTTTCCCTATGCAATTTCAAAGCAAATACCCAAGCTATTTTGCAGAAGATTCAATTTGGCCATGATTGAACCTGATTGAACCTAAAAAAAAATAAATAAATCACTGGAGCGTGATCATGCAAAAAGCTTTGTAGACACCCATTCAAAGTATATCCCAAGTTTGAAGAAAGCTATCCATCGGTTTTAGAGCGGTAGTCGAAAACGTGAATTGCGGACGACAGGCGACAGACAGACGGATGACGGATGATCATCATAAGCTTGGCTGACTGACAAGTCAGCTAAGCCTTATATTTTCCTGTCCAGTCCTATGACTGTCCATTCCTATGACTGATTATCATATTAGTATATATGTGGAAGTATTTATATTTTGAAAGATGTTCTTTTATCGCTTCGAATGATCATGAAAATTGTTGGAAATACTTCATAATATTTCGATAAGTTCAGTTGTTGGAAATTGATGCAATTTTCAATTTATTGTGTTTAAAGTTAGAATTGATAAAGGATCGCAAAGTCCATGAGATGACCCTTACAAGCAGAATATCAGACAGTCAGGACCTGACTGATTACATCGATTTCAATCCAGTCAGGAGGCGCCACCCTTTGTACACTGAGAGCTAACGTTTTAAGAGGAACCGTTCATCTTGGAATGGGCGTGTGTGTGTGAACATGTTTGTGGAGTGGTTTGGCCATGCTAGCCTGCAGCTTGCTGTTAAAACCAAGGGCCCAGAATAGGAAGGAGGGAAGGAAAACTTGCCGCTCCGATTGTGCCCGACATATTCCCTGCAATCGGCAATTATTACACACATGATTTATTACATTTTGCTGCAATATTTATCAACAAATTGCAAAATGTGGTGATATTACATTTTGCCCCAACTTATTACAAATTGCCCCAAGTATTACAAATTAATGCAGATTTCTGCTCGCTTTTTACTACAAAACGGCATTCATTACAAATTGCCGCATAACAAGGCGGACTCGCTTCCCATGCCACAGTGAAGCCTCTTTGTGCTATCATGGTGGCCAGAATGGGCAACTGTATTCGTGAAGTATTTCGAAACACTGTCATTCACAACGGCCTATGTGCTTCCAATCTCAATTTCTACAAATCCAGATTTACACTTTATAATAACATAAGAGGAGCTTTTATTTGCAGTAACTTACGACACATGCATACTTCAATATATTTTATGTCGGAAAGTATTTATAGCTACTACGAGGGCTTATTCCTTGAATATATGACTGAATATGCAGCTACTTGCAAGAAAAATGTTGCAATACCAAAAGACAGACCTTTTGACAGGTGTTATCATCTGTCGCATTTATTTTAGTCAGTCCTGCGTGAGCCTGTGTGTGTACCAATACGTGTATCATCCCGTATACCGTTATTAGCCCCACCACGTGTATGATTATACACATTATGTGTACCACTACGTATACTATTAGATGCACTATATGTACCATTATATGTGCCATGATATGTACCATTATATGTACCATTATATGTACCATTACGTTTATCATTATGTATACCTGTACGGGTATCCTTATGTGTATCATTAAGGACTTCTTATACAAGGCAACTTTAGTTAACAGTTGAGCAACTTTTGTGGCAACCCCCTGTGGTTAACCACTCCACATGTTGCACGATGGCACCAGGCCACATACCGTAAGCATTTTCAGATGTGTAGCTCATAAAAGTGCTAATGCTTGGTCATTTAGAAATAGCTGCTTTAAGCATGAGGAAGAGAGTTGCTGCTGCTGTAGCTTTGACAAAACTTCGGAAAAATATGAGAAGTACCAAACGAAAGCGTGGAAGGTCGTATCCAACAAACAAGAGTTTCCTCCAAGAGAGTTACAAGGAGCTCAGTTCTCTCTCTGGTCCACTCCATCTACATTAAAAAGATCGAGTTCCCGCCACAAGCATATGATACTGATGCTGTAACTAGGATATGACACATGTAACCCGTAGCTCTCTCCTTATTGGTTGAAATATGCTACAACTTGTTATCAGGGGTTGCAGGAGATAGACCTCCAGTTTATCTTCGAACAACATGTTGCCGTCAACCAAAATGTAGCATAACATATGTTGAATAAATGAATGAATGAATGGATGAATGAATGAATGAATGAATGAATGAATGAATGAATGAATGAATGAATTTAATTGACTGCATTGCAATAGACACGTGACAATCTGTCAGGCATAACACGTTACAACGGTGGACACAAACAATACATTTCAATATAATCAGAGCATACCATAGCATACATAAAAATCCACAGTTTCAAAAAGGATCTCTTTCTCTTATCACCTCGGTATAAAATGCTGCAGCTATCACAATTTTGTCCACGCCATCAAGTTTCATTATAAATTTAATTTTTTGTTCATTGTAGAGATTATTATTAAATGAGGGGAAAATATCGGCTAATTTGTGAAACATTGTACTTCTTTCCTTGTCATTTTTGTTACAGTTTATAATTAAATGAAATTCGTCGTCTGTTTTGTTACAATTTTAACATTGTTGTTCTTCGACTGGAATTTTGTTGGGACGTCTGTGTTTATCTGTTTCTATTTCAAGGTTATGGGCACTTATCCTAAAACAAGTTATATTCTTTTTAACCTGGTTTGGCAAATGTCCAATAATGCGGAAGACGATAAGAAATGTTGTAAACCCGGTTATACAAACAACTTTTGTTGTTCAACATGTTTTGCTCAACAAAAGTCCCGTATAACAAAGCCTTTACGCATACCGCATCATTTGAAAAGAAACAATTTTACCTTTACCTGATATTCCTGTATTAGTGAAATATATTTTAGTACAAGTCGTTTCTACGTATTTAACGGCCGCTCCATCATACCTTGTCATCTTTATGATGCTATACCAGTCATTTGATGCCTCTTCACGTTATAATAGCGATCACTGAATAAATGCATGCAGTCACTTATCTTTATAATGTGCCATATATACTTGAAAGATGTCACATAAAGAGGTCAATCGACGAAGAATAGTTTTTGGATAATAGTTACTATTAAACAATAAATACATACGAGATAATTGCCTGTCTGAATGACTATTTTAATTGATATAATCCCATCATATTTCCCATGGGTTGACCTGATGCGAGATTGACAACCATAGTTCCGTCCCAATACAGTTCCAGCTGTTGGCAAACCCACATCGAAAAATGACATCTTAATTATACCTATTTAAAATTACAATCACCCAACTTCCACATTGCATATTGTATCTATGTCCGTTACGAAAAGGCATCACATCCCTGCTATCTAGAAGGGCACCGACATGGTGCTGAAATCCTGGAAAGCATCAGCGCTCGTCACATTAGGTCAAGGTAGCCTTTGCATGAAAAACTTTCATAATCTCATACGACGTTCTGTTTTCTTCCGTGCGATGTTACAGATATGCCATGTTATATGTTAGAAACCACAACAACCAGCGAAATCATTTCACTACATTTGGCAACTACAACATGGCGCTGACTCCACGTAACAAATACGGAACATCTTTTGCAACGCACTCTTAGGCATTGTTAGCCGTTTGGTGGCGCCCTCGCTGCACCTGTGGACAGATACTCTTTCCTTGAGCAGTCAAGTTTATAACTAGTTTATGACAAGAATATTGTGGCTACCGATACACTTCCTGTTGTATTTTTTTTCAAAGAAATATTAATATTGGAATAAAAGAGACTCAATTCAAGCTTGATAGACACACTGAGGCAAAATCTTATCTGATACTCGTTTGTCGGCTCGCAATTTTCTACCAATTGAAGGAGCAATATTTTACTCCTGCAGCATCCATTGCTTACAAAAGTTATTTAAACAGTTCTACATTCAAGGCAACCAAGGTTTCTTAATATTTGCTTGACTTATGAAAATACGCATATAGATATACACATGTGGAAAAAACAAATTTTCCTCTGCACAAAGACTCCAAGTTACTCCCCCCCCCCCCCAAGATAAAAGAAAGGAGGCAAATTGGTGACTTACTATGTACAAAGAAACCTTTATTTAGGTAAAATAATCAGTGAGACACATAACACATTCATTCCGTGCATTTGTGTGCTCATAAGCGTAAAATATATTGTCCGAGGTGTTGTTCGTTTTCAATTTAAATGATCTGCATGAGCTGTAATCTCTCAAGAAATATAACATGTTAATTTATGACCAGACAGTAAGGTTGGATCGGATGCTTTTTTATTTACGTCTTATTATCCTATAATATAGATAATGGACATTGAAAAATAGTATCGGCTAGTGCTACAAAGACGTTTTCAAGCAATGCGGTATAATAATGGTGATTAAAAAAGGAGAGCGTGCTTTGCAGACTATGTGCTTCGTTATGCACCCAAAGTGTAATAAGACCAAGATGACCATAATCTCTATGTTATCATATATCGATATTTGTTACAATAATGCACATGTATTTTAATATTGGCAGACCAACTACTAGACTCCTTTGCAGAATAAGCTTCGTGTTACACGCCACTGTGGAATGGAAATTTCGCTGAATTTAATTTGTTTAGCAAACCCAGAACCCTGGGCTGGGACCAGCCGGATTTTAAAAAAAAGGAAAGAAAGAAAGAAATGGCCCAAGAGTCAGCTAAAACAGGTCAGTAGGTAAACTAGGTACCACCCCATTTACCGTTGTTGTGTATTTCAGTTGATGCAAGCAAGGATAACAACTTTTATACGAGGCATGCATTTTTATTTCCCGCCACGGCTGTCACAGTACAACAGCCCAACACTGGTCTCTGATATCCCAAAACTATACTAATTTTCCTCAATAGAGGTATTCTTGCTGTAAAATTTATTGCATCAATTGTTGTCAGATGTTTGGCTATTTTGGTTTGCTTTAAACATATTTCATTAGCTAAAAAAAAAGGGCAAAAAAAAAAAAAAAAAACAGTTGGCCGACAGGCTCACCAGCCCAGATAAGGGCCTCTTGAACCTTTATAACAAGACTACAATGAATTTCTGAGCACCAATGCACAGACATGTCACGCACAAGACCACAAATAGGGAGAGCAAAAGGGAGGAAGGGATTGATGTGTGAGCATAAATACAAATAAGGATAGCTGTACAAGATTACCGAATTAAAATCACGTTTCAAATCTACGAGATAATTTAATGTACTTATGGACGGCCTCAAAAATTTCCACATTTTGACTTTTTGAATTTCACCTTCCTTATGTTCCTAACAATCAAGTTTTCAAGCTAAAATAGATATTTTGGTTTGTTTCCTTGCAAAGAGCAAGGAGGCTAGATCTAACCCCCTTGCTAAGAAGGTACACCCTCTACGCTCGAAAAAAGAATGTGCTACACATTGCTTCCAAAGCAGGACAAGCTTCGTATTATCTCTATCCTCCAGCAGAGTGGAGAAAACACAAATATTGTTCTCTTTTCATACTTACACGAGAAAATGTAAAATTACAGTGAGGTAATTGGACATTGCATGTGATCATTGACAAATAAACGAAGCCATCGTCATTTCAGTGTTAAATTATGATATTAGCTCATCGGATCAGTCCATAACATTCTATCCACCTGGTCGAAAAAAAAATAAAATAATAAAGAAAAGCTCAACTCCTCAATTTCGGTTCACAGATATAAAAAAAACTGCTAAGAAGTAAGACTTTACATGCATGCATCTGGTAGAGTGTCCCAAATATGCCTTTTGTACATGCCCAGGTTCTACATTTTTGTGCAGACAACTTCAAAAAGTGTATGTGATGAAACAACAGAACTTCACATCTATGTACGCATGATTATACTATTACAGTATCATAAACCGTGAGATTGATAGCCTTCTTGGGATATGCTGAAGTCTCTTACACCTGCAGGTAATTACATAAACATTAGCCTGGAGGAAGGTGAGAGCGTCCAGGCCGTATTGCGCATATCCGGTCTACCTTGCTGACTGCATTAGGGGCGGTGTTTTTTGTTTTTTTGTTTGTTTGTTTGTTTTGTTTTTTTTTGTTTTTGTTTGTTTGTTTGTTTTTGTTTGTTTGTTTTTGTTTTTCCTGCTGGCGTTCCACTGAGGACTTGCAGGCACTTGAAGTTCCAGCATAGTCGGCAACTAATGTCCAAATGCGTAATGCTAATCATTCCATACACCCATCTTGTACATACATACACACCACATCCGACACATATTTTATTTTATTTATTCATTCATTCATTCGTTCATTCATTCATTCATTCATTCACTCATTCATTCATTTCTTTATTTATTTATTTACATACTTACATACTTACTCACTTACTTACTTACTTACTTACTTACTTACTTACTTACTTACTTGGATACAGCAGGGGCATCAACTGTCCAGGGTAGAACTTGTGATGCGTCCAAGATAAAATGAGTTGACAAATTACACGTCAAATGACATGTATACATCCAGAATAAAATCAAGTATACACATATATATTACAATATTTATAGCCAGATAGAACACTGAGGTGGCGGTTATGGCCCATCCACCAAGGACTTACGAACAGGCCAACCTTCTTTAACGAAACGCTTGCATGCACCATCAAACATATTAACAACCTGAATACTCTGCTCAGTTGCAACATCTCCAAGGAGTAAACCGAGTTTTGTAACAGAAGATGAGCCAATAAAATGCTCCCAAATGTACAAATTGTTAACGTTGTTTAGTTTTTTGTTTTGTTTTTTCAAGGTCATGCCAAATCTAAGTCCGAATTTCATTTGCAAGTGAGTACAAAGTGTGAAACATTTTCGATGCCATGTTTACACATCACACAAGTTCCTGGGGGTGTAATTTTATCGTAACAAAAAAATCGACGTTTTATATAAAGCTCTACTTTTGTATGATGGCGGGTTTTAGAGGTTGAAATTCAAAGTCGGGTCACAAGATTATTTCTTTCTAATTTGGACCGACATAACTGCTTATATCAAGAAAGTATTCTTGCAGTACATGGCAAAATATTCTGTCATCACATTGCTTGCACAAAATTTAATCAAAATACATGTACATGACTTCTGGATATTTGGGTCAGCAATGACTGACAGGTCAGAAATTAAATGGACATATTGAACTAACATGGCCCTATTACTAGACAGGAATAACACCATAATGTGGATTTATATCTGGGGAAAGATGATGTATAAAGGAAAGAGATCATAACACATCTTTTGTACCACTTTTTAAAAATGTATTAATTTTATGTGATACCAGTTAATAACATAGCCGCCATGTTGAATTTTGTCTATCTTGGTGACGTCACAGCCTAAGGCTTAGCTTGGAACCGAGGCTTGCTGGTAGCCAATCAATCTCCTTCATGTCTAGGCATTTCGACGGTATATTTAAGTCTGTGGAAGAAACTAATTCTTGCTTTGTCTAACAATAAATTGAGAAGTAGCCACCCCAAATCCCCTAAAGTGGCCACCGTAGCGGGCGTAGCTTTCATGCGCAGTATGGCGCTAGCTGCATTGTGTTGTATTGACGATATAACAGGAGTACTTTCTTTGGCGTTGCAAAGGCGAACCGCAGACCCGTGTGAAAAGGCCGGCACTTCTCCACAAACTGTCGCCAAATGATACCCTGATGATATTTTCGTTACCTGCTAAGATGCTACACATATAATATAACCATTGAGGCCGGTAGCCTAAGGTTTAACATACTGCTTAGCATGAACATTGTCAGCTAGTGGTTTACTGGAAAGAATTCCTAAATACTTGTATGTGTCACAATCAAGTCAACATGGCTTAACTTTCAACGTTTGTTTATACATGTATCTAGACGCTTACCAATAACCATTACTTTTGAATTTTTCCATTGAATTTCATGCCGAATTCCTAAATTCCTAAATACTTGTATGTGTCACAATCTACCAAGTCAACATGGAGGGGGGGGGGGCTTTTCCGCTGGTATATATTATGTTAGATCACACTTGGTGTTCAACTTGATCGCATGTGCACAGTCAGGAGCGAAGTTACGAATTATTGTTGTGTGCAGCAACATGCAGATCAAGTTTTAAATGTATAAAAAGTGTTGATGTTTAAATTATGTTTTGATTGGCTGATTGTGCTTGCGTTGATACCGAGATTATATTTCGACCCATTAATTGTGCCAGCCTTGTTATTACATCAGTTTGTTAGACAAGGAATGAGCCGTAAAACACATGCATATGTAGAGTCGACAGGTTGGGATAGATTAGAAATACTCACACGTACTGCAGGTATCTCCCCATCGAGGACAGGTTTATAACCATGGGAAGAAAACATGAAATCATGCGTGCTGGGAAGTGTGTTCACTGTGATAAGGTGGCCTGTTGAGCAGAATTTACGATACAATAAAAACCTCTCTCTCTCTCTCTCTCTCTCTCTCTCTCTCTCTCTCTCTCTCTCTCTCTCTCTCTCTCTCTCTCTCTCTCTCTCATAAAAATAGCAAGGCTTTCTTGTGGATCTGCGAGACGCAATTGTAGGCCTACTATTCAAAAGTTTTGAACAGCATTGCGACCAAGTTGTGCATTTACACGTATCGATTAATGGCCATGGACTCAACATTAGCTCAGATTTACCACCCCCACCCACAGTACGTGGGGTGGTGTTGCGTGTCTTGAGATAATAATGGGGTCTCTGAAGGATATGGGACCTATATTTTTTATATATCTACTTAGAGGTAAGATGAGGGTCATTACTGTACATATTGACCAAAATACCTCGTCATAATTGTACATTTTCTGTGCCTGCCAGGCGCTATTCCCCAAAGTGAACTTTGATGTAGATCTTACGTGATCTACATCAAAGTTCACTGCTTGACCAATCTGGATTAAAAACTCGATCCCACTATTCAATGATTAAAAATACGAGGGGAGTTTATGGTACAGCTGCGGGGTATACAGAAAGCCCGATTTATTGATGTGGCAAAATGTGCGGGGGCGATGTGCCAAAATTCTATATGTGTCCAGCAGTAAGGTGAATACCGTGGCGTCTACACGTCACTGCTGCCCGGCTGAAATCATCTGCAGCAAAATTTTCTTTCCTTGTAGCATTTTTTTCCCACTTCCTTGCATAAGAAGCGCTTACTTTCTGTAGCAATGTTGAAGAGTTTGTAGCGCTACAATGCTCCAGTTGGACAGCCATGCACGCACACGATCTTGCTGTCTCCTGCTTCCTCCCTTCCCACCACTCGATGACCCCTTCTGTCCGCAGTACACCTTCTTCGTCAAGTTCATGAGAACAGGCGAAGACACATCCAACTTTGATAAATTTGAAGCACGTGGCCGATTGCAGCGCTTTGTTGGCGTTTACGGCACGTGCCCAAGAATGAGGTTCCGACTGGTGGTCGTGGTTGATTGATAGGGGCGGGGTTCATGAGATGCGTGGGGAAATAAACAGGTTATCTGATTGGCCATGGCCCAATAGTTGATTTATTGTGACATGTTGGACTTTAAGCCTCGCCCATCTCACGTGAACAAAATGCCCCGACAAACCAAGTATAGGACCTTGCCAATCCAATAACCTGCACTATACATGATGTGCACAATGGATGCCGATGCGCGCTACCCGCTCCTGCTCCCACCCTCTCCACCTGCCACCCTCCCGCCCAATCAAGCTTTCATACGCCTGCGGGCTGCAGTCGTCATGGGTACGCGGTCACGTGTGTTCTGATCAGTCAAAATTGAAGCCCCCAGAAGTTACGAACCTGCACCATCAGTAATCTATGCCCTAAATTAGATATGGGCATACTAGGCCAGATTGTACACTTTATGATCATTTAACTGTCGATCTGATGAATTTGGCAGTACTGAGGAAAGGTGTTGACATAAATATTGACGCTAAAGCAATGTAAGTAATTTATTGACACAAGATGTCACTGGTGACCCATTTGTCATAATTGCAATGTATAAAATATGAAGTATGTACAATGGCACCTGGAAATAAGATGCTTGCTGTGAGTTTAAGTCATAAATAAATAAACTGTAGCACTCATCAACTTGCAACACTTATACGTAGTACGCACCGAGTTTTTCTGACTACCCACCACGTTGTTCAGTCTTACTCGTAATCACTGCATTACTACCCTGGCCTATAACTACAATATGTATGCACTAAAACATTCAGCCTGACAAATTATGCACCAGTAAAAATTAAGGTATGGTTCAGTCCGTTTGCACCATGGGAAGTATATAGTACTCAATACTGCATGGCATAACCACAATATGTACCAGTAAGTGCAGACTGATTATATATGCACCAAGTTCAGGCTGTTTGGATATGCACCTATAGGTTCAGACTGACTAGATATGTAGGCCCAACAACAAGTTCAGACTAACAACATAACCACGGATGCACCATTTAAAAACAGGCTAGTCTATGTAATATTATAATACTGTATGCACCGTTAAAAGGACTCGATCGATTACCCCATGGCGGTGCCGATTTTCTCTGTGGACCTTGCTGCTTTGGTGTATCGAGACTCTTGTACTGGGATTTCTCTTGGGAGAACAGTACATTGGGGTCTTTTGTAAACATTAAAGTAATAAACTGATCACCGGGAGACATTGTTATGAAGCTCTCTATATTGTTCACTGCAACACCAAACTTATTTTCCCTTCCTACATTATGACAGGGGCAACTTATCAAAGCATGGATTTCATTATGTCTGGGTGCGAACCCAGACATTTTGTTTTTCTTTCTTTCTTTCTTTCTTTCTTTCTTTCTTTCTTTCTTTCTTTCTTTCTTTCTTTCTTTCTTTCTTTCTTTCTTTCTTTCTTTCTCTCTTTCTTTCTTTCTTTTAGACCAAATTTGATATTTTCTCGCACACCATTATTCCGAAAGCCACAAAACTTGCCATGGTGAATCACTGTGCAAGTGGAAATGTGCATATGTCGTTTGAGATAGGCATGATGTTTAAAATTGTGCAAATTAAGTGCAATTAATATTTTTAAAGCTCTATATCTAAACTCAAAACTATTATAGATAGACACAACGTTCTAACTTACACACATACATTTGAGACATCTGTCAATGGACAGTGAACAAAAGTTGTAGAAGTGCAACTAAATGTGGCAAGCTTAAAGCTTTTTTGCCATGTAAATAGTGTGAAGGTAATCTCGTGGAAGGGGCAAAAGGGGACACATTGTGTTGAATATAAAATGGTTTGTAATATTGACAGAAAAAAAATAATTAAGACTGTAATTATAGATTCTATATGATATCAAGTCAGATTTACAGGTTGAAGTATTCAATGGAACAATCATTATTCAATACTTTTTATGTAAAAAAATAAAAAATACTCATATTCACCATGCAAACCCTGTTTAGGGAAATGCGTGTTTGGGTGCAGTATGATTACAAAATAGCTATGCCCTCTGCTGATTGACGGGGGATCGGGTTTTAGACAGGGTCCCCTGAATAAGCAAGCCTGCCTCACAGTGCTCAACCGAGGTTGATGGAGTGGAGTAGTGCAGAAGTAGACAGCCCCCATGGGGCATCCGCCTCAGCACTGGACATGTTTGCACAGTTGTGGGTGGTGAGGGGAGGCTTACAGGACTGTACAAGTGACAATGGTCACAGCAGCATTTCCCTGCTTCGCCAATTGTCAGGCCATTTTGTATGTGGCTGGGGGCCCAGTTGCCTGCTAAACATCCGTTCTTGGCAGTCTACTACCCCCCCCCCCCCGTGAAGGGGCCAACATAGTGTATCGCCCCAAGACAGTGTGCTTAGGAGGCAAGGGGCCCAGGGTCCATGTCCAATTGTCAGGGGCCCTGGGTCTGCTAAACAGGCAACGATAGCATCACCTTGAACAGGGACTTGTATGGGATGATTTATTCTGTTATAAAAATTTGAAAGAGGTGATGACTGTCTCTCTCCCTCCCTCCATCTCCATATCCCCTCCCCCTTTTTATGTCTGGGTGCCAACCCAAACATATTGTTTTTCCTCGGATTCTTGGTGTCTTTCTTTCTCTCCATGACACCCATATTTGGCCACAAGGAATCTCAGAAACTGCTGCACTTGCAATCACTATATATTTGGCACATAGATTCATCTGCCGGTGAAGTTTTGCACCCAGGTATCGATTTTTCATGTTGTTCATAATTATGCAAATTAGGGGGTTATGATATTAAATGCTTCATATCTTTCACACTATAACACACAGACATACCATTCTGACTTTAATTCATCGGTTTGTGATGAAGCCCTATCTATGGAACTGTGGAGCAAAGTTAAAGGATTTTTATTAATGCAAATTAGGCACATAAGCAGAATTTAAATCATGAATTGCTTCAAAACTGCTATAGATGGAGATGCCAAACGGACTTCCATTTATATGTTTGTCATACAGCCCTTTCCATTGAGCAGTTGAGCAAAGTTGTAGGATTTTAATTTATGCAAATTAGGCACATATACAAAATTTAAATCATGTATACATTCAAAGCTATTATGGATAGAGATGCCAAACCAAAGTTAATTTATGGTTGGTGATACCACCCCATCCATTGAACAGTAAAGCAAAGTTGCAGGATTTTAATTTATACAAATAAGGCATATATACAAAATTTAAACTTTGAATATCTTTAAAACTATTTTATGTAGGGATGCCAAACCAACATCTATGTATAGATTTGTGAGCCCTATCCATTAGACATGGAAACAAGGCTTTAAGATTTTAATTAATGCAAATTTGGTACATCTGCAAAATTTGAAACATGAATATCTTCAAAACTATTATAGATAGAGATGCCAAACCAACTTCCATTTACGGCTTTGGGATTCAACCTTGTCCAATGAACAGAGAAGCAAAGTTGTAGGATTTAAATTTATGCAATTTTTATACAAATAAGGTGAGTACACAAAATGTAAATCTTGAATAACTTCAAAACTATTGCACATAGAGGTACTGTTCTAAATCAAATTTATAGGTTTGTGACATAACCCACATCCATTGAACCACGAACCAAAGTTGTAGGCTTTTAATGTAGACAGATGTACAGAATTAAGATCTTGAAAAGCTTCAAAACTAGTATAAATAATGTTGTCATTCAAACTTCAGTTTATGGGTTTGTGGCATCGCCACATCTAAGGAACCTAGCACCAAAGTTGTAGCATTTCAATTTATACAAATTAAGCGAATACACAAGATTCAGATTATGTCGAACAATACGAAGTGTAGCATTTCAAACTGTTGTCGTTTTAAAGGCACCCAGATAGATTCTCTGTGAAGCAAATCCTTTTTTTTCTAGTTGACCATATTTTGCTCCTTCCAGTTGCCAAACATGGCGACTGGATAGAGAACGTCATGGATTTTAGCATACTTGCTCAGTTGACCCACTCTGGTCAGGGCCAGTAAGGTATCATATGCATTCTTTACTGTGCAATTTGTCTTTAATTTTGACAATTTAATCCAGTATTTTATTGTCCTTATTTGATATCTTAGCTGAAGGAGAAAGCGATCGGTGTAGCAATACACACCCAGTGTCGGAGTTTGTTTTCGCGCTCCAAGTGTTTGTTCTAGTAACTGCATTTGGACCAATTCCAGAGAGCTTATTTCAGTATTCTTCAGCCATATTTCTCTCTCATATTCCAAGATGAGCATTATTTGGGCATCAAAAAGTTTCAGGGTCAGTACTGGGCTGTGCTTGCCCATGGCAGAGTATACTAGTCTATTGATACATTGAATGGTTCAAATTGACGGGTAAAACAACTGCAAACAGAACAGCGGTAGGCACACAAAGACTCGCCAGGAAGGGGTCACACAAGCTGGGCCTACTCAACTTGTAGTGACTATATAGTTCAAAATAACCATACATGAGATATATATATATATATATATATATACATATATACATACATATATATATATATATGTGTGTGTGTGTGTGTGTGTGTGTGTGTGTGTGTGTGTGTGTGCTTTTTTACGAAAAATGAATGTTGAATCACAATAGTATATGGCGTAGAGTACGGTGGGCACAGCGGTGGCCTACTGCTTGCTTTTTATATCAACTCTTTCAGTGTCTAAAGTCGATCTACGTAAGTCAAAGAAGTCTAAATTATCATTGGATCCCAGATTCGTATTCCTCGTAAAAAGACCTTCCATTCAAGTACCAGTATGCTTATAGTTCCAGAGAGAGAGAATACCCCAGGTCAACAGCTTTTGTCGTCGCGCATTGCGAGCCGAAAAAAGCTGTTGACTCAGTCCAAAATTTGGCACTGAGAGGGTTAATACTGTTTCATTTTCGTACTACCACGATACTATCATTAATACTGAACTAAAGAACAACAACAACAGGCTGGATGTTAATGAGCTATCCGTTCACGTAAACAAAACAAAATCCATGATTCTTCATCAACCTCATAAGAAATTCAGACCTCTGGAGATTAAAATGAAAAATATTCAAATAGAGCTTTATTTGTTTATTTATTTATTTATTTATTTATTTATTTATTTATTTATTTATTTATTTATCTATCTATCTATCTATCTATCTATCTATCTATCTATCTATCTATCTATCTATCTATCTATCTATCTATTTATTTTTTTTTTTTTGGGGGGGGGATTTTAATTGGTGTGCATCCATACTGGAAATCCCATATTTAAAACAAAAATAGCTGATAGATCTCAGTCTCTGAATAAATTGAACAGATCAAAAAGAATATTGCCTATTGGTCCAAAACTAAAACCGTATACTTTCACTATTCTATCCAATATGAATTACGGTATGTTGGTGTAGGGAGACAAATGTTCTAGTTTGAAAACAATTCAAAAGAAAGTTGTTTAGTACAATAAGTTGTAGCAAAGAGGAAGGAAATAAATCTAAGGGAAATGAAACTGATATAATTGTTTGCAAAGACGGTATTTTTGGGCTTACGTAAGTGTGAAACACTGCAGGCTTTCTCGGAAATGTTGGAGCAAAAAAATAAATTGGACCGAAGCTTTCATTGATTACTTTGAAACAAATTTCACCGAAGTTGGATTTTTTCGGCTGCTGGGCGGTGGGCAAACATGCAGCTTACAAGATGGAGAGTGGCATAACTGCGAACCGATCAGATGGCTTCAATTGGCTGGTCAAAGACACAAACAGCTGGAAAGAACGGCAAATTGACTGTATTGGTATGTCTATCCGTTTGTTACAACAATAATTATTATCTGAATGAAATTGAAAGGGGGAATTCAGGAATAGGTAATTTCACTATCCGTGCCGATCAGTTTAAGCAAAGAGGAACATCTGTGGATTCAATGCTTCTAACGCCAGTATGCAATTGTCGCGACATTGTGAATAGTTTGAAAACTGGAAACTTTTGGATAGAAAATTACATTACTACAGAAAAAGAATCGAATCAAACCTCACTTGTTCTACAAGGTAGAGGAACATAGCAAAGGAAAATATATGATATTGTCCTCGCTTTTCCAGTTTTATTGTCCGTTCTAGCGTAAATGCAAACGTTCATGCTGTTGAACTTTTTCCAAAAGAGAAATACTCATGCCTACTGACTAGCGAATGTGCACAGTTTGAAAAGTGGGAACTTTTTGATGGAAAAATGACATTCCTACAGAAAAAAAATCAAACATGCAAGAATATGTAAGAAATAGGCTCATTTACTCACATTACAATTTTTGCCGTTTCCTTACATTTTTTTCGACCCGGGTGATGAGTGCGGTATATTTGCTATTGCAAATGTAAACTCTATTCCAGCTGATGCAGATCCACCTAGAATATCAACTGTTCTACTCCGAAGTCAATGAGGGAGAGTTTGGTCCGTCTTTTTGAACGTGGTTTTATTCCAGAATTTCCGTGCGCTTATACCTTGGAAACATGAAGAGGATACCAAATCTAAGCCTTGGAAAGACGACCACTAGTTGCTGTCATCTAATTTATGTACTTATTTATTGCAGTTGCAGAATGCCAGAATATGGGGATTGTTTTCATTGCCCAAAGTGTGTTTCACGTCACCATGCAGAGTGTCCAGGGATACCTACAACAGTTGGCATAGATCAGTTGTTTGGTCGATCCAACGTGTGTTTCATACATTGTTATGACGGAACAGGTAGTGAATACGAAATTATACCAAAGAGGCAGCGTAAAAACGCACAAAAGTCAGGATTTTTTCAAAAGAACTCATTAAATCTGTCCTACAGTCTTTCATATATTAATTAGTGACTTATCACCTTTAAAGTTTAATTTTGCTAAAGAACTGGCCAAACCAGTCCTGCAGTCTTTCCTACTTGTAGGCCTATATATTTTAATAACGCGAATACACAGATTATCAAAATGAAGGACAAACTTAGCTTTAAAATTTTCGTTTCTTTCATTGAAAGTGCTAATAGAAAAGCAAAATTTGTAAGTTCACAAACTTTAATTTACAGTTATACGGAGCAACTTGTACACAAGAATAATTTATGTGTCAATGCTCAGCCGTAAAAACGAAAAGTGTGGTCACTTATGTTCTAAAAGATATATTTTGCTTTCCAGGATTGTGTTGAGTTTTTTCTCTTTTCCGTATAAAAAATCACATGATGTCAGGTAGCTATGCCCCTAGTCTCTTCTGCATAACCCATTGTGTTTCTCTTTCTCTTTCTTGTTATATCTGTTAGGTGTATTTCTGAAAAAAAGGACTCATGTAGAAACATGTTTTATTCTAAATTTCACAGAGGCGCGAATATATTTTGTTCAAACCATGGCGTTTTATCAATTATCAAGTAAAACCACATAGCTCCATTTAGACTGGGCCTTGTACGGACGCACGAAGCCACAGACCTGCGAGGGCACAGAAATGCGTACCGGTACGATAAGACTTGGCGTTGTATATGGATGCACGGAGACCCAGGGGCACTGAATTGCTTCATATGAAGCACGGAGACCTATGGGCACGGAACTACTTCGTTCAAAGTAAGTAAAAAAATCTAAATAAATAAGACACGATATGGTGGCACGGAACAGAACTCCGTCGTGAACTTTTTGTTTACCACCGAGCTCGATAACCACACACAACATGGAGGCACGGAACTGCCTACCGGTACTAAAGACTTGGTGTTGTATACGGATGCACAGAGGAAGTGCCCCCTCCCCCCCCCCTCCCCCCAAGCAAACGTTGGGCATGTAGGCGTGCTTTAGCTGACTACAAGTAAGCCTACCAAAAATAGGAATGTGGATTTAAGGATAGCAAAGAGTCATTCAAATCATCGCACAACGTAAAACGCATAAGTTTGCAGCTGGCCATATAAACATCGGCGAAGATAATCTGTGTAAGCCTACACAGTTAAGATAAAAATAAAAGTCTTTGGGCACTAGTTAGAGAGGGAGTAGGAGGGGGTCTTAGCTGATTTTAATTTAAATATCTTACACTTTCACGCTCAAAGTGCACCCAGGAAAGCTGTTGACAAGGGTTTCATTATTCTCTTGAAACCTCTTTGCAACATTCATTCAATTTTTTTTCTTTAAAGTGCGGGATATGAGACTCTGTTCCGGTTTCAGAGACACAGTTATTATATATCTATAATAAAGTAAATAATATGAAGGCAACTTCTGTATTTCTTGTGTATATTGCAATATAGGTCGACCTGAAACTCGCTTCGATGTCGTTTTTTTCTTACTTTCATATATTCTTTGTCACGCTTCGAGCAAATTAACTTCAATAGATGATGACCCCCCCTCCACCACCACCACCACCCCCTTACGTCAGATGTGTAACAAGTGACATGGCCCCTAAAGTTTCAAAAGCAGTTAAACAATAACAAAAAAAAATGTAACCACTAACACTGATAAAGCATCTAACAATTGTATGATCATCTACAAAAAGTATTATCTTCATGTTTTGAAAAATGAACTTGGTGTAACCAATATTTCTGACATAAGAGGAAATGACGTAGGCCTATATAAATTACATATGCAATCCATTGTTAATTTGATAGATACTCAGAAAGATGAGATGCAATGCAATTTCAATATCAAAATTTCCTAAGAGGACTCCTGCATACAACTCTTGTTCTGGATACACAAATTACATAATAACTCCTTTCATTCAAGACTCATAACTGGTGCTTCAAAGTGTACAACAAACAACTATCAAAGAAAGTAACACTGTGTTTGACTACAATTAGGAATCATTTCCGTAAATACTGTAATGCAATTTCCATCAACTGTAAAATATATTTCTTTTGGGGTATTAGCAAATCTTCCGCGTTTGTTTGAAAAAACTAAAGATCTAAAAGCGACAAATATCAAAATGTTTTGATATTTTACACTTTACACAAATCTACCCATAGATAAAGTTAAAAGTTCTCTTTCAGAATTAATCTGCAAAACGTTTAAACCTAATGGTAAACCTTACACAAATATTTTTTCACATTCACAGAAAGCATATTGCTCACATATTAAATATTCAAAAAGTAACGTTAAATCTTACACTGTTGAAACTTTGATAGATGCTAAATAAATTTCCATTGAATAATTTTGGTTCAATGTGGACCATTGGTTTTTCAGCAAATAAAAGACATTCCAATAGGCAGCAACTGCTCCCCGTTACTCCGTGATAAATATTAAACCTGGCTTGAATTTAAATACATGGATAAATTGATGAAAAGAATTTTCATATAGCTATAAAGTAATCGAACAATGCGAGGTATATTGATGACATTGCTTGTGTAAATGTGCAAAATTTTTATGAAACTGGTTAACAAATTTACTCAAAAGATATTCCTCTGGAAAGTAACAATTCATATGATTTCAGAGATGTGTCCCTGGAAGTGGTTATTCGGGTCTCAAATGGCAGGTTTTGCATTAAAGTATATCACAAAATTGATGAGTTTAACTTTGAAGTAGCTAATTATCCTTTCCTGACTGTAATATTTCGGAAAAGTACCGGATATGATACATTTTTGAAAAATTACTCAAGTTGGCTATCCCACACCAGGAACGGGAGTCAGTCACAAGCTGTTCCGAGCGCTTGGCCAGAAATAGGCAGTATTTACTCAACTCTGACAAACTTGAGTCATTCTTTTTATTGATATTTTCAACAAATTAGGAACCTGTGCTTGCAAATTATCTGATGTGCTGTAAATTTTGGTCCCTTTAATGAATTGTACAGTCCTATATCTGCACATGAGTGATGCACCTATTCAAACCAATTTACTGAAATAGGCCTATAATTTTAAACAAAAATTTTTGCATTCTGTCATTTTAAAACTGGACATGGCTTTTTGGACCCTATGGACCTTTGCACATACGTTTTGGACTCTTTTGGGTAAAGACGAACTATAAATTTATGTGATTCAGCTATACATGCCAAGCAACATTGCCTTTGGCTGGAATTAACTTGGATTTGTTTCATTAGGACTACGGTTTGGATATGGTAATGACACTGTCTAATTTTGAAACATTACCTCCAGGTCCGGGAGTCAGTCATAGGCTGTCTCGAGCGCTTGGCTAAAAAGTGGCAGTATTTACTCAACTAATATCACAAGCTTGACTCATTCTTTTGAAACATTAACTCAGAGTTGGCCACAACAACAAAAAAGGCTGTTTTTTGGAGACTTTCATAGTGAGGAGTAGGTGTCATCATGGGGTTTGTTTTACATTTCTGGTACAAGACGTCCATTTTTGCAGTACTTGTTAGAAATTCCCAAGGTTCGCACAGGTATCTAGCTGTAACTGTTCATTTTATAATCACTGGGACTGAATATAATGACAATGCAGCTAGAAAGGGTACATACTAGTTCAGGGGTAAGCCAAATTATTCTTGTGTATAAGCTTGTGCACAAATTTAGTAATTATGTTTGGTTTGGTATATATTCTTAATTTGTATTGAAGCTCTGCAATTATAAGCAGAACTGGACTTCTTTTGCTAATTCACCATTTGCCACGCACATATTTATTCGTTTTTATGTGGGTTGTCTTTGCTGAATATTTAGCTTAAACAAGGAGCCGCCACTCAGAGAGACATATACGGGTACAGGTTCCGAGAGATGTTCTATGTAGTTACCCGCTGAAGACCCTTTACTATATATGGACTAATGCAATTTATGTGAATGTCCTACAGATGATCGTGGACAACATGTATGATATTACTTTCAAATTTATATAGGTTGGACATTGACAGATTAACTTATGATGAGTATAGAGTGTGAACTACGGCATAAGGTAATGCGTCTAGGAAGTCGTTCTAGATTATAAGACTCAAGTATAATATATATATATATATATATATATGTGTGTGTGTGTGTGTGCGTGTGTGTGTGTGTGTGCGTATGTTTTCTGTGCCGTTCTGACCATTCCTATTATTTTTATAATGATAATTGTTATCATCATCATCATCATCATTATTATCATTAATTATAGACTATGCAGTTAAAATAAGTAAGTGTAAACCAAATCAATACAATGTCCACGATAGCAGTTGTTTTAGCAGTGTCATGACGCAGCCAGTACCTGTGATTATTATAGTGCTTATGGATTATAAATTGTTATCATTTGACAAATGGTAATTTCAGGTGACTCAAATTTACAATGAACATGTCAACTTCAACTGTCATCGAGCCACAACAAAAAGTATACCACGGGGATGAGAAAAGTTACATGACATGGACCAGACAGATGAGTGTCTCTTGTATTAAATCCAACTGTACATGGCCACCAAGACAGACAAGACAAATACTTTTATTATGCCAAAGTGCTTGAGTGAATTATTAGGCTATTTCTGTGGCTTACTTCTCTTACGTAATGGCGGTTATGGAGTTGACAAAATATATATGTTTATTTCAAAGTTTTGCAGTCACAAACAACTGCATTATCAGCGTGATCGGCCATAGGTATTTTGGACAAAGAGAGTCTCGTGTCTGCAGTAGTGGTTTCCTGTTACAAATATCAGGTTGACGAATCCTACCACCTGTCATGTTATTGCGCACTTTTTTTAGTCCCCCCGTTTTACTTTTGCTTTCCAATAGGGGTACGATACTTTGTCACACCTGTAATATATCATTCTGAAACGGGTGTCACATACTAGGATCTTCCAGTGGTAATGTACAGTTCCTGGCTAGCTGCGTGGTTTCCAGCAGGTTCTCATGTTCATATCATTAAACCTAATGCAACGTACTCTCCCATAAATAAATACACATAAGAGACTGATCATTATGTCTGTGTCCCTGTGAAAGGTTCCCTACTGGGATAAAACGCTTCATCATTATCAGACGTGGAGAATCCCATACTTAAATGTACCTAACGACAAATAGATTCGAGGTTATATTTTCCCAGTCAATAAAACATGAATAAAACTTTCAGCACTGACACACGAGGACAATCATGTACATAAAGTATATTTGAGAAGACTCCAGAGAGGGCGCCTTGGGAAATAAATGGCATACCCATTATGCTGTGCGTGGATAGAAACGAAAGTGGCATGTTTATAACGCGAAAGTGAACTGATCCTGGGGTGCAAAAGATAAACAACCCGAACGGACTTATAAGCTTATTTCCAGATGACGTCTGGTCTGTTCGTTAATTAGGATTGCATATACGCTAATATATATACTGGCGGGGCAGTCTCGGTGCAATGTTGTCTGGGTTTTGCTGACATAGGACATTGTCCTTAGTTTTCGCCATAATGAGACACAGAGGACTAGCCACCGGGACTAGACACAGTAGCTATGCACTTGTTCTTTGGAGAATGGCCGAGCAGCCATTTCCGTACCGCATTTACAATGTCTGAGTAACAAACATGGGCACAATTTGCCAATTCATAGTTTACCTATACAACCTTAGGTTGTTGGTCGAAAGAC